>OY740808.1:9616774-10023383 GCA_963514005.1 Raja brachyura
TGGCGTCTAGTGAAACGCTCAGAGCAGCTGTGTCTTTAGTCACAGAGGGTGGTGATTCTGTGGAATACTGTCATTGTAGGGTGTCCACGGCCAGGATAGAGTGAATGTGGAGAGGATGTTTCCACCAGTGGGAGAGTCGAGGACCAGAGGCCACAGCCTCAGAATAAAAGGACGTTCCTTTAGGAAGGAGGTGAGGAGGAATTTGTTTATCCAGTGGTTGGTGGAATCAATTGCCACAGAAGTCTGTGGAGGCCAAGCCAATGGGTACCTTCATAGAAACATAGAAAAGAGGTGCAGGAGTAGGCCATTCGGCCCTTCGAGCCTGCACCGCCATTCAATATGATCATGGCTGATCATTCAACTCAGTATCCTGTACCTGCCTGCTCTCTATACCCCCTGATCCATTTAGCCACAAGGGCCACATCTAACTCCCTCTTAAATATAGCCAATTGAAGGAGTTAGATGTGGTTCAATCTCAGAAGTTAGATTCAAGGCAGATAGATTCTTCATTAGTAAGGGTGACAGGGGTTATGGGGAGAAGGCAGGAGAATGGGGTTGAGAGGGAGAGATAGATCAGACATGATTGAATGGTGGAGTAGACTTGATGGGCCGAATGGCCTAAAATTCTACTCCTAGAACTTATGAACTTGGGTTGGAAACCCACTCCCTCCTTTGTGAGGGAAAGTCTCCAACAGATCTGCCGTGTGTTGGGTCTATGTGTTGTACTGTAAGCTAACAGATGAATATGTTGTATCTCTCCCAAAGTTGTTACAGTGGTTGTAAAAACAGTATCAAGTCACTTGATACTGGTGAAAGGGGGTTGATTTATTTTTTTTGACCGACTCTTTTAACCTTCCTCACCAGAAGATGAAAAATAAAACAACAAATGTTTGTTTACCTGCCCGAACGTCGAGTCCAACATGGGGCTGAAGCCGGGGTGGTCGCCCGCCGGCTGCTGGCAGCTGCTGGGCTTGGATGAGGAGGGCGACGCCGAGGCGGTGAAGAGGGAGCACTCGCTGCCGCTCCTGTCCATCGACCCCTTCTTGCAGCGGGCTACCTTGCTGCCCGGCGGCCGCTTCCTCAGCTCCCCTGCCGGCTCCTGCCCCTGCCCCCGTCCCTGTCCCTCTCCCTGTCCCACTACACGACCTCCGGCTGCCTGCTGCTTGCCGCCTGTGTCTCGCTTCCTGCAAGGCTTCGCGTCCCCCGAAGCAGCCGCCGCCGCCGACGGGACCGGGACCGGGACAGCTCCCTTGGCCGAATGTCCCCCTCCATCACCATCCGACCCCCTGCCCTGCCGGTAGCTTCGCCTGCGGGGAGCGCTCCCCTTGTGAGCCTCTCCCCTCGCAGCCCCGCATTTCAGCAGGGAAGTCTTGGAGTCGCTTTTTGTGATGGCAGAACTCATCTCGGACTTTTCCCTCTCTTCCCCCCCCTCCCTCCCTCCCTCCACCTGCTCCTCCCTCCCCGACCTGTTTCCACACTGTGACTATCTCTTTAATGTATCGCCATTCAATTCACACCGCCTAGCCTTCTGACGGATGCGAGTCCTCCTGTATACATCACCGCACGGTGCAGAACAAGGTCTGTCCTTGTGAGAGCAAAAAAAATCTGCTTGCATCCGAGAGTACCCATGTGACATAATAAACACAATCCCACAGAAGGGGGAGATTGGGAACCGATTTAATCAGTACTCTCCATGGCCCAGTTCCATTACGGTTTGACTGACACCCTGAATTTTGAAATAATTCAGACTCAGTCACTTATATAAAAGGTTGAATCTTTTTTAGTTTCAGGTAGCAAAGCAGATTAAAGGCGCAATTGAAATATAAATAGATTGCAGTCTGGATGTAACACTGGTGAATATTCATAATTCCAAGTTTGATGAAAGGCAGGAGGAGGAGGAGAAGGGTCTCGGCCCGAAACGTTGCCTATCTCCTTCGCTCCATAGATGCTGCTGCACCCGCTGAGTTTCTCTAGCATTTTGGATACCCTGGATGGAAGGCAACCAACTTCTCAATGGCCTTCTCTCTTGAAACGTTTGAACTGATCGAGTCACTTGAATCCTGCTACATGGATAAGACTTTAAAATTGGTGCTATGGTCAAGTCATTTAATTGTTGTAACTGAGAATTTTCCAATCAACCCTACCAGAAACAAAATCTCTTTGCTTGATCCCAATCACCCTCGGATCTCGATTTACTGCCAGGATAAATTGCTTAATTGAGAGAATTCTCCTCCATTTTTGATCCGATATCATTCAGAATAAAATTCGTTAAGAATCTGCCAACTATAGATTTTTTTAAAAATCCTGCTACGGAGTTCTAAGACCTGAATTCTCGTCGGCCCGGAATTCATTTCCATCTGTTCCTGTGAATCCACAGAACTGAACGTCGTGTTATGGGTAACGATCACATTACATTACCCACAATGGAAACAGATTAGAATTGCAAAAAAAAAAAAAAAATTTGGAAAATAAGTAAGTATTTAGATTTGATTTTCAAAAATGATGATTGAAATGCCAAATTCAATTCTCTTTTGAAAGTGATGATTGAATGGACTGTCAATAGCAATATGGCCACAATAAGCTGGAGTAACTCAGCTGGACAGGCAGTATCTCTGGAGAGAAGGAATGGGTGACGTTTTGGGTCGAGACCCCTAGAAACATAGAAACATGGAAACATAGAAAATAGGTGCAGGAGGAGGTCATTTGGCCCTTCGAGCCAGCACCGCCATTCATTGTGATCTTGGCTGATCGTCCCCTATCAATACCCGTGCCTGCCTTCTCCTCATATCCCTTAACTCCACTAGCCCTTAGAGCTCTATCTACTTCTTCAGACTCTGAAGAAGGATCTCGACCCAAAACGTCACCCATTCCTTCTCTCCAGAGATGCTGCCCGTCCCGCTGAGTTACTCCAGCGTTTTGTGTCTATCTGGTCTAAACTAGCATCTGCATTTCCTTCTTTTACAATAGCGTTATGGCAGTGAATTCCCCCTGTAAAACAGCTCATCCCGTAAACCTCTTTCTTCCCTCCAGCTCCTGGTAAATTCTCGAACCCCCCCCCCCTCCCTTTTCCGGTTACTTTGTAGAAGCAAAAAACTGCAGATGCTGGTTTATACCAAAGATGGACACAAAGTACTGGTGTAACTCAACAGGCCAGGCAGCATTTCTGGAGAAAAAAGGATGGGTGACGTTTCAGGTTGGGACCTTTCTTCAGTCTTGCCACAGAAGGCTGTGGAGGTAAAGTCAGTGGATATATTTAAGGCAAATATAGATAGATTCTTGATTAGAATGGGTGCCAGAGGTTATGGGGTGAAGGCAGGAGAATGGGGTTAGGAGGGAAAGATTGATCAGCCACGATTGAATGGCGGGGTAAACTTGGTGGGCCGAATGGCCTAAATTCTACTCCAATCATTTATGATCTTATGACTGAAACGTCACCCATCCTTTTTCTCCAGAGTTGCTGCCTGCCCCGCTAAGTTACTCCAGCACTTTGTGTCTATCTTCCAGTTCCTTTTGCAATGGGACAACATCATTCAGCAGGTAACCGGACTCTGCCGTCCTCTTCTCAATCATACGACAATGGTTACTTGAATTACAACAGAAAGATGAGCCACTGGTCAGCATAATAGCACCTAAGACCCTGCCTGTCTGTGGCCAGAGACTGCTGAAGCAAAGTGACTATTTTCAGGTAGACGTAGAGATGAATACTTGATAATCCAGGGGCCGAGAGATTATGGTGGGTGGATGGGCTTGTAGAGTTAAGGTTACAATCCGACCTGTCAATAAATACTGGAGCCAGGGTGATGGGCAGTGTGACCTACTCCTGCTCCTAACTTGAATTTTCATGTGAAAGTGTGCAAGTTAGGTGAGAACAGGTGGATGACGATTCATGTATCGTCTTTTCGCTGACTGGTTAGCACACAACAAAATAGCTCTTCACTGTAACTCGGTACACGTTTAAACCAGCATTTGCATTTCCTTCCCACACAATAATAAGCTGAACTGAAACGAAAGAGAGTTTGCCATCAGTCAAAAACTGTACAATAAACAGAATATGTCGCAAAGGTAAATTCACAAAATAATGGGACTACTTAAATAGGTCAGCATGTCTAGAGATAAAAGGTTTAGGTAGAGGAAGGTATATTATTGTCCCATGGATGGAGGTACATTGAAAAAACTTTGTAATGCAAACTACCCAATCAAATGAGATAATGCTAAATATAAATACAATCAAGCCAAACTCAAGTGCAGTGGCAACAAAATAAAATAGTCAAAGTAAAAAGTACAATAGAGAAAGGGAAAGCAAGCAGAATGCAGAATATAGTTCTCAACATTGTAGCACAACAGAGATCAAACTTAAACCTTTGTTTCTCTCTCTCTGTGGACTCAACCCAAGTATTTCTGAACTTTTTCTTTTACATTAGTTTAGTTTTAGTTTAGAGATCCAGCGCAGAAACAGGCCCTGCCGCCCAGCGAGTCCAAGCCGTCCAGCGATCCCCGCACATTAACACTATCTAACACACACGAAGGACAATTTACATTATACCAAGCCAATTAACCTGCAAACCTGCACGTCTTTGGAGTGTGGGAAGAAACCAGACTCGTAGGGAAAACCGGGGTGGAAAATTGCAACCTTCACGTGGTCAGCCCTGTTTCGACTAATGCACTCAACTCGACGTGCACAAACGGAAGATCAAATAGAACTAGCTGTGCACGCCACACGAAAGAAGAAGAAGAGGATAGGGAAAACCCACGCAGGTCACGGGGAGAACGTACAAACTCCGTACAGACAGCACCCGTGGTCAGGATTGAACCCGGGTCTCTGGCGCTGTGAAGGCACCAACTCTACCACTGCGCCACCGTGCCGACCTTAAATTAAAAAAAATTCTCTATGTGGGAAGGGATCAATGATCTGACCTTAAAAAGAACCAGCTTTTAAAAGGCAGAGAAAAAGAAGCAAGGCTTGAACAGTGGGAGTGTTTGTGAACAAATTGCATGGTTAAATGAACATGTGTCATGTCCCATCTATTTACTTGATGTTATTTTGGATGCCACAATGTCAAAGAGTATGTTGTAGTTTCCAATAGTACATTTTGTTTCATTCGAGTCTCTCCCCAACCCTCCAAATATAGGACCTACACCCGGCAACCTATTAAATATACTATCCATAGAAGAGCTGACCCACCTTTTTGTTTGCTGGAGGCGTTAAACAGTGAATTGAAGGTCAGATTTAGAATCGGTAAATTAATTAAGCTATCTCACAATCTAACATCTCGTTTTAATGCCATTAGGTTATAGTGGGATGTCAGCACATTGCAGGGATACAGAATTTGGGGATTGTGATCTTTGGAGGATATATTCTAAGGGAGGAAAAATTCTCCCAATGACTGTAGTCTGTGTGGTGTTTAAGAATGAGAAACATCTTAATGCCAGTTAACAAGGCAATCTCAAGGCAGATTTTTTGAGTATGTTCCCTGAGCTACCTTTGGTTTTAATTTTTAGTTTAGAGATGCAGCGTGGAAACAGGCCCTTCGGCCCACGCAGATACCTGTACACTAGTCCTATCCTACACACACTAGGGGCAATCAACCTTTGATTACAGAACCCAATCAACCTACAAAACCTCACATCTTTGGTGTGTGAGAAAACCCACTCACAGGAGGATCGTACAAGCTCCGTACAGGCAGCACCCGTGGTGAGGATCGAACCTGGGTCTCCGGCGCTGTGAGGCAGCGACTCTACCCGCTGCGCCACCGTGCCGCCCTGATCGTGCAACAGAGTTGATCAACCTTAAACAACCTGTTGTTCCCTCTCCGTAGATCCCACCCAGCCTGAGTACTTCCCTGGGAAAAAAGACTTCCAGACTTTTGATCTTCTATCACAGTCATTTCGACCTAACGATGTCCTGAATTTTCGAGTTTGTCCTGCACGCTTTAATGATGAACAATCAGAGTCAGGACCCTGCAAACTGGTGTTCCAGCAGAGGAACAGTTTGTCCCTCGACACATTATGTGCTCCTAGCTTCCAACTATCACCGCAGAGGGTTTGATTAAATATTATACTTCAAGTTAAAACCTAAATATAATTCAAAAGGCATCTAAAACTTCCGATCCCCAGAGCCCCAAAATAATGATATTAGTAGCTATCATTTCACATTTAAAAAAAAGACACAAAGTGCTGGAGTAACTCAGCAGGACAATAGACAATAGACAATAGGTGCAGGAGTAGGCCATTCGGCCCTTCGAGCCAGCACTGCCATTCAATGTGATCATGGCCGATCATCCCTAATCAGTACCCCATTCCTGCCTTCTCCCCATATCCCCTGACTCCGCTATCTTTAAGAGCCCTATCTAGCTCTCTCTTGAAAGTATCCTGAGAACCGGCCTCCACCGCCCTCTGAGGCAGGAAATTCCACAGACTCACAAATCTCTGTGCGAAAAAGTGTTTCCTCGTCTCTGTCATACAGCATCAGGCAGCATCTCTGGAGAATGTGGATGGGTGACATTTCGGTTTGGACCCTTCTTCAGGCTGAACGATTTATATGCAGCCACTTGCTTTAAATGGAGCACACAGTTATTCAATGTTAAGAGTTAAATAAATCCTTTAATGGTTAAAGGATTAATGGTTAATGGTTCAGCCTGAGGAAGGATCCTGCCCCAAAATGTCCCTACCCACATTTTTCAGAGATGCTGCCTGACCTGCTGAGTTACTCCAGCACTTTGTGTCCTTGTTCTCTTTAAAGGTTAAGTTGAATTTAGTGTTTAAATTGTGCCTGGGATTAAGGTGAGTCGTGGACTAATACAGCAGAGAAACATAATACAGCAGGCCCTGACTTGTCCTGGTCTTTTCTCATCTCCAGCTCCTCATCCTCCCCCCCCCCCCACCCCTTCCCTCTCGACCCCCACCCCGCACTTTCATTCTGAAGAAGGCCCCCATCCCGAAACGTCACCCATGCTGCTTGGCCCACTGTGTTGCTCCAGTACTTTCTGTGGTTTTTTCCCCATAAACCAGCATCTGCAGTTCCTTGTGCGGACTGCTCACCATAGCTGCTTGTTGCTTGCCCGCCTTGCAACAATCTCCATCGATCACCAAGCACTTGCGTCCCTTACCACCCTCTTATACTCTTCCTGCTCCTCCGACATGCACACGTCTTGTCGTTCGACCAGGGCACCAGACATGCAGCATCACCCACAGATATCCAAGCTTACAGCAGGTCAGGATGCCGTGCAGTCAAACCGTGTCCTCCGAGCTTGGAGCCAAGAAGGAGAAAGTGACTACAAAGTCCATGCCCAGCAGAGGCATGGGGACCACTGGCGTTGATGGAAGACCCATTGCATTAATAATCAGTTCTCCCACAGTGCACACCCCATCTTGTGATGCAATACCAGCGTTCCTGTGTGTGGTACACCCTCCCCCCCACCCTTGTACAACCTGTATGGAACTGAGGTACAGTATGCAACTTTATAAACAGCATGCGGCATCCTACAATTAGGGCAGTTCAGTGGCGCAGCTGCTCGCTCACAGAGCCAGAGACCCGGGTTCGATCCTGACCTCGGCTGCTGCCTGTGTGGAGTTTGCACGTTCTCCCTGTGACCTCGCGGGTTCCCCCCCCCCCCGGGTGTCCTGGTTTCCTCCCACGTCCCAAAGACGTAGCGGGTATGTAGGTCAATTAGGCTTCTGTAAATTGCCCCAAGTGTGCATGCAAGGTGTGAGTGAGAAAGAGGGATAGCAAAGAATTGGTTGTCAGTGATTGTCGTGGATCAGTGGAGCAAAGGGCCTGTTTCCGTGCTGTATCTGTAAACTAAACTAAAACTAACTTGTGCGGCAGCAACGTATGACTGGAGCAAGTTGGCACACATAGTGCCAGGAGAAATAGCACCCTCTGATCCAGTATTACAGGCTGCATGGTGCAATCCAGGAAGTGTGGGCGGAATATTTAATTTTATGTGAAATCATTCTGGAAATATAGAAAGTAAAGAAGAATGAGATGAAATAAGAACATTAAAGATACAGAAAGGAAATGGAAAAAAATATGCCTTTTAAAATAGTCAAGGATAACTAAACTCCGTGGGAACAAGGTTGTGCTTATAGAGGTATCATTTCAGTGTTTCTTGTTGTTTAATTTTTAGAGAAATTAACCGAGTCCTTGCCGACCATCGATCCCCGCACACTGACACCATCCTAGGGGCAATTTAAAATTTTACCAAGCCAATTAACCAGCAAACCTGTACGTCTTTGGAGTGTGGGAGGAAACTAGACAGCCCAGAAAACACCCACGCAGGTCACAGGGAGGGCATACAAACTCCATGCAGACACCACCCTAAGTCAGGATCGAGAGGGGAGAGAGAGGGATTGAGAGAAGAGAGGGGGAGAGAGAAGAGAGGGAGAGAGAGATCGAGAAAAGAGAGGGATCGAGGGAAGAGAGGGGAGAGAGAGAAGAGAGGGAGAGAGAGATCGAAAGAGAGGGAGAAAAAGATCGAGAGAAGAGAGGGAGAGAGAGGGACCGAGAGAAGAGAGGGGAGAGAAAGATCGAGAGGGGGAGAGAGAGAAGAGAAGGGATAGAGATGGATCGAGAGGTAAGTAAAGATCTATTACAAATAAATCTAATAACTTTCTAATGCATCTTGCTCGTCTATAATCTTTGCTTACAACTGCTCTGTAGCTTTGGAGCGGATTACACATGGGGAGACAGTCCGCCAAAATGGCGGCTGTGATGTTCCGTTACGTACTACACACCAGTCCATTGGATTTCCACTGAGTGGCGCATCTTGCTCCTCAATAATCTTTGGTCATGATAACAGGCACGTACACAATGGGAGATGTTAATTAGTGGAACAACACTAGAGCTAAGACAGGGACATTTCTCAGACTTTCGGGAGCCAGTGGTTTGCATAATCTTCAGCCTTCTGAAACTCAGCCACCTCAATCAGACGGGTGCGAGGAATATCAAAGTTGCGAATATGCAGCATCAGCAGGATAATGTGTATTTCTCAGGATCACAACTTCCGGAAACCTGCAGCCACATAGTCAGCAACTTTGGGTTACACACAAAGCTGGAGAAACTCAGCGGGTGCAGCAGCATCTAAGGAGCGAAGGAGATAGGCGACGTTTCGGGTCGAGACCCTTCTTCAGACTCCTACTTTGAAGAAGTTCTCCTCCTCCCTACGTCAAGGTAGTCAGCAACTTTGGTCAGCAGACATTTTAAGTTTCAACCCAGTGCACCTGACCTCCATTTTCCCTC
Organism: Raja brachyura; assembly: GCA_963514005.1. The sequence goes on from OY740808.1 coordinate 9,626,013, forward strand.
CACAGAACCATTTTACAGTGCTGATTCAAGATTTACATTCACATTCCACCCTTTTGCCATTCTGATGGCAACACTCATAGTCCATTTAGAAGTCCCATTCGCCGAATCTGGTAACCTTCTAGTTCCCTGGACAAGGCTTCTTGGACCGTCCGACCTTTGTCCCCCAATTCTCCTTCCTCACTCACTTCATCGTTTTCGCTGTCATTGGGGAATGGTAACAGTCTCTCCTGCTCACAATGTTGTCATTATTGGTGGTGAAGTTACATGGGCTAGCTGGTGCTCCCTGACGCCGTCCTAGATCCAGTATAGCAATTGTCGTAGAAGTGGTTATTGTTCTTACGTAGCGGTAAGCAGTTGGCCGGTGGAACAAGAAGCATATCATAGTCGATGCTGACGGGTTTGACGGGGACCGTTTCTTTTTCCTGGCACTTCACCAGTCGTTCGGTTCTGCCCCATGCAGGGGATGGGGTAAACAGGGAGGTAACTGATGTCATTTGTGGATAACAAACCACCTGCCCCTTCCCGAATAGCTCGTTGTGTGCCTGGATGAATAAATTGGAGTTTTCTCGTTCCCCTCTCATTTCCTCGTTCGTTCCGTCCGTGTTCAGGCTTTATCCATTTCCAGCCAAAACCGATTAACCCTGCAGTGGCCGCCACACATATTAATGCCACAAAGACCCTCATCTTAGCGATTTATTTCGTATCTGTGAAGACAAGGGTTAGGGTTAGGGAATGTGCAATTTCATGTCAAAATTAATTCGTGCCCTGCTTCCCGTGGACTGGATCCCCCTCCCTGACCTCGACCTAGGGAGTGCAGAGAAGGTTCACCAGACTGATTCCTGGGATGTCAGGACTGTCTTATGAACAAAGACTGGATAGACTCGGTTTATACTCTCTAGAATTTAGGAGATTGAGAGGGGATCTTATAGAAACTTACAAAATTCTTAAGGGGTTGGACAGGCTAGATGCAGGAAGATTGTTCCCGATGTTGGGGAGGTCCAGGGCAAGGGGTCACAGCTTAAGGATAAGGGGGAAATCCTTTAGGACTGAGATGAGAAGGACTTTTTTCACACAGAGAGTGGTGGGTCTCTGGAACAGAGGGTAGTTGAGGCCAGTTCATTGGCTATATTTAAGAGGGAGTTAGATGTGGCCCTTGTGGCTAAGGGGATCAGAGGGTATGGAGAGAAGGCAGGTACAGGATACTGAGTTGGATGATCAGCCATGATCATATTGAATGGCGGTGCAGGCTCGAAGGGCCGAATGGCCTACTCCTGCACCTAATTTCTATGTTTCTATGTTTCTATGACCTCCCCCCTTTGCTTGGTGTCACCAACCACTTTGCAATGGTGCAAATGCACTCATGCAGATCGTCCTTCTACCTTTACTGCGGTGGGGGTGGTGAGGAGAACATGCCACATTTGGTCAGCAGACATTTTAAGTTTCAACCCAGTTCACCTGACCTCCATTTTCCCTTCACAGAATCATGTTACAGTGCTGACTCAAGATGTACATTCACAGAATTAGGACACTGTTGTCAAGTTGGAAAGGGTGCAGAGAAAATTTACAAGGACGTTGCCAGGACTCGAGGGTCTGAGCTATAGCGAGAGGTTGAGCAGGCTGGGACTCTATTCCCTGGAGTGCAGGAGGATGAAGGTTAATCTTATAGTGGTGTTTAAAATCATGAGAGGAATAGATCAGGTTGATGCACAGAGTCTCTTGCCCAGGGTAGGGGAATCAAGAACCAGAGGACATAGGTTTAAGGTGAAGGGGGAAAGATCTTCTAGGAATATGAGGGGTAATCTTTTCACACAAAGGGAGGTGGGTGTGTGGAATGAGCTTCCAGAGGAGGTAGTTGAAGCAGGTACTATCGTAACATTTAAGAAGCAATTAGACAGGTACATGGATAGGACAGGTTTAGAGGGATACGGGCCAAATGCAAGCAGGTGGGACTAGTGTAGATGGGACATGTTGGTCGGTGTGGGGAAATTAGGCTGAAGGGTTTGTTTCCACACTGCACAGTATGACTCTATGACTATATAACACATCACGATCTGGCAGGTCGCCACTAATCAACCTGTTTTTAAATAAAAACATCATGGTAGACTCAGTGGCGCAGCAGTAGAGTTGCTGCCTTACAGGGCCAGAGATCCGGGGTCGATCTTAACTGTGGGCGCATGTTTGTATGTTCAATCTTGTGACCTGCGTAGGTTTTCTCCAAGATCTCTGGTTTCCTCCCACACTCCAAAGATGTACAGCTTTGTATGTTAATTAACTTGGTATTAAATGTAAATTGTCCCTAGCGTGTGTAGGATAATGTCAGTGAGCGGGGATGGCTGGTCTGCACGGAGTCGGTGCGCCGAAGGGCCAGTTTCTGCGCTGTATCTCTAAACCACACTAAACTCAACTAAACTCTAGGTGTTTACCTCTGTTTTTTAAACTATTTGCGTACCTCTTGTCAAGAACGGTCGAGACACACAACTGGGTTTGAACGCAGAGTGTGCCAGGTGGATGTGAGTGCATTAACCTGGTCATTGATAAGGACACTCTCAAATAGATTAATGTTGTTTCATTTCCCACCCACGCCATTTGACGCAGAATTGCTCTGCAATTTAATTTCTTAACGTTCATTATTATGCTGTCAAGGTAAAAGCTTGGAGGGTGGCAGTTCTGAATCCTAAGTGGGCTGTCACTGTTAGGAAGTTAGGAAGGAAAAAGATGAATAAGCAACTAACTCAGAGTCCAAAATGGCAGCAAGAGGAAAACTTTACAATATAGAAAGATAGAAACATAGAAACATAGAAAATAGGTGGAAGAGTAGGCCATTCGGCCCTTCGAGCCAGAACTGCCACTCAATATGATCATGGCTGATCCTCCAAAATGATACAATACAATGATACAATGTATTTGTTGTCATTTGAACCTCATTGAGGTTCAAACAAAATTTGGTTTCTGCAGTCATACAAACAAGAAAAAGAACCAAGACACAACATAATGTTTAATTCAGTACCCCGTTCCTGCTTTCCTGCCATATCCCTTGATTCCGTTAGCCCTAAGAGCCTGATCTAACTCGCTCTTGTGAATTGGCCTCCACTGCCTTCTGTGGCAGAGAATTCCACAGATTCACAACTCTCTGGGTGAAAACGTTTTTCTTCATCTCAGTCCTAAATGGACTACCGCCTATTCTTAAACTGTGACCCCCGGGTTCTGGGCTCCCCCAACATCGGGAACATTTCTCCTGCATCTACCCAGTCCAATCCCTTAAGAATTTAATATGTTTCCATAAGAAATAACTTGTAATATATTTCTATAATGTAAACAGGAATTGCTGGAAATACTCAGCAGGTTAGGCTGCATCTACATCGAACATCGAACAGTACAACACAGGAACAGGCCCCTTCCGTCCACAATGTCTGTGCCGAACATGATGCCAAGACCACCCCTTATCTACCAGTAAATAACACAGATCCTTCCATTCCCTACATATCCTTGTGCTTATCCAACAGCCTTTTAAATACCACCATCTAAATCTTTCCTATGACTTTGGTGGAGGATGAGGAAAAGAGAAAGGTTTAGAAGGAATGTGTCAGTAGGGACTGCAGATGCTGGTTTAAACCAAAGACAGACACAAAAAGCTGGAGTAACTGGTCTGAAGAACGATCTCGAAGCGAAACGTCACCTATTCCTTTTCTCCACAGATGCTGCCTGACCCGCTGAGTTACTCCAGCTTTTTTGTGTCTGTCTAAGGTTTAAAGACATATGGGTCAAACAGGAGCAGTTGGGACCAGTGTAGATGGGGCACCTTGGCCGGTGTGGGCACGTTGGGCCGAGGGGCCTGTTTCTAGGCTGCCTGTACTCCATGGCTATGACTGCAGGAAAGGTTGGGTTACCTGGCAGCGGTTTCAGTGCTGATTTTGAGCATGAATTGGAGCGTGCATGATTTTGTGCCACCTGCCATATTGGGCATTGGGGAAGTAGCATGAGTTATTTGTGCTTGCCGAAGGCATGCAGAGGAGGCAGTTAATGATGGAGATCTTCAGGCCGACCATGTCCAAATCGATGCCAATATAGATGACAGTGATTCAGCACGCCATTAATTAAATGTACTGTGAAACCCCTAACCCTCAGCATAATAAACCTGTGCAAAGGGTGGTGGGTGTATGGAACAAGTTGCCAGAGGAGGCAGTTGAGGCAGGGACGATCCAAATGTTTAAGAAACAATTAGACAGGTACATGGATAGGACAGGTTTGGAGGGATTATGGACCAGGCAGGTGGAACTAGTGTAGCTGGGACATGTTGGCCGGCGTGGGCAAGTTGGGCCGAAGGGCCTATTTCCACGCTGTATCACTCTATGACTCAAAGATAGACACAAAAAGCTGGAGTGACTCAGCGGGACAGGCAGCATCTCTGAGTCGAGATCCTTCTTCATGCTGGGTGTGACGGAGTCTGTACAGAGAGCGACCATCGTCACGCCGGAACCCAGGTCTCTGGCGCTGCGAGGCAACAAGTGTAAAGGGCCTGTCCTACCAGCATCCGACTCCATGCGATGAGCGCGATCAAACTAGAAGCGGGTGCCACGCGGAGGTCGGGTGATCCCCTGTACAGGGCCGTTCCCACCAGCATGCGCCTGCATGCGGCAAGCGCGACCAAACCGGCAGCGAGGGCCGCGCGGAGGTCGGGTGAGTGGCGCAACGCGGCACAAAGTGAGGCGAACTTGGAGCGAAGTCTTAAGGTAAGTTCGCCAGGACAGAGAGGGGCACACAGAGAGGGGCACAGAGGCACACACAGAGGGCCATGGAGCCACACACATAGAGGGTCACGGAGGCACCTACAGATAGGTTCACGGAGGCACGACGTCGGGGCGGTGTGTAATGCGTTGAGGCGACTGCGAGCCGACAAGCCGTTGCCATGCGGAATTTTCGAACATAGTCAGTTTTTCGGAGCCCCGCGCGATGTCGGGACGAACTCCGCACAATTCCGCACGGCTCCGGCGATCGAAGTGGGGCCGGCCCTTAAGGCTCTGCCAACCTTGTGCAAGGATGGAGCTGAACTCTCTCATGCTGCTTGACATTTAATGATGGCTTTCAAGAAGGTGCCAACTGCAATGAAATGAATTTCAGGAGCAAAGTACAACGCACTAATACGATGACTGTGTAACAGGCTATGAGATTCTAATCAAATATATTTCAGAGCACGATTTCAAACTTATCTATTCACCACCCCTGGGAAATTTCTTGAACTTACAGAAAGTGTAGTTTTCTGACACACAATGGGATGACAATAATTGCCAGAATTACTACCCCAAAGGGCTGGATCCTCACGTGAGTGTTAAAGTTCCCTGAAAGATATGTCCTACGAACGACATCATGGTGTTTAGCATTGCTCATCCATCAGGAATCTCTCTCAATCAAGGCCTAATCAACCTTTCCACATATGACTGTCGTATGAGGAGAGATTGAAAAGACTGGGCTTGTATTCACTGGAGTTTAGAAGGATAAGGGGGGATCTTACAGAAACATATAAAATTATAAAAGGACTGGACAAGCTAGATGCCGGAAAAATGTTCCCAATGTTGGGCGAGTCCAGAACCAGGGGCCACAGTCTTAGAATAAAGGGGAGGTCATTGAAGACTAAGGTGAGAAAACACTTTTTCACCCAGAGAGTTGTGAATTTGTGGAATTCCTTGCCACAGAGGGCAATGGAGGCCAAGTCACTGGATGGATTTAAGAGAGAGTTAGATAGAGCTCTAGGGGCTAGTGGAGTCAAGGGATATGGGGAGAAGGCAGGCACGGGTTATTGATAGGGGATGATCAGCCATGATCACAATGAATGGCGGTGCTGGCTCGAAGGGCCGAATGGCCTCGTCCTACCTATTTTCTCTGTTTCTATGTTTCTAACATTCAGGCCTCATATTAAAATGCATACTTGATGGGTGGCAGTAGAAGGGCCTGTCCCACTTTCACGACCTAATTCACGACCTCTGCCGAGTTTGCCCTTGACTCATACTCACAGCATGGTCGTCACGAGGTCGTAGGTAGGTCGTGATGCTAGCCATAAGTACTCGTGGCATCAAGTAGGTCGGGGCGGTTTTCGAGCCTGATGAAAAATGTCCATCAGTAAAAAAGGTCATGAATTAGATCGTGAAAGTGGGACAGGCCCTTTGCAGCGCCAGAGACCCAGGTTCCATCCCGACTGTCTATATGGAGTTGGCACGTTTCTCCAGTGACCGCGTGGGTTTTCGGTTTTCGTTTTTTGTTTTAGAGATACAGCGCGGAAACAGGCCCTTCGGCCCACCGAGTCCGTGCCGACCAGCGGTCCCCGCACATTAACACTACCCGACACACACTATGGATCATTTTACACTTATACCAAGCCAATTAACCTACAAGCCTGTACATCGCTGGAGTGTGGGAGGAAACCGAAGATGTCGTAGACAACCCACGCGGTCACGGGGAGAATGTCCAAACTCTGCACAGAAACTCCATTTCTCCGAGTGCTGAGGATATCCTCCCACTCTCCAAAGACGTACAGGTTTGTAGGTTAATTGGCTTCTGTAAACTGTAGATTGTCCCCAGCGTGTGGGATCGTACTATCTGTATTTTCAATGTTATGCCTGTATCCTATTTTATTTTGTTTTTGATGGCAGGAAAATTCACAGCTCGTGCCAACTGCGACTGAGGGCAATTTCTTAAATGTGCTTTGAGATTCAGACTCAGCAACATGGTCACGGGAAGGTTATTGAGAGAAAAATCATCCAATTTATTTGTGGCTCAGTCTGAGGAAGACTCTCAACCCGAAACGTCACCTATTCCATTTTCTCCAGAGATGCTGGCTGACCCGCTGAGTTATAACATATAACATATAACAATTACAGCACGGAAACAGGCCATCACGGCCCTTCAAGTCCGTGCCGAACAACTTTTTTCCCTTAGTCCCACCTGCCTGCACTCATACCATAACCCTCCATACCCTTCTCATCCATATGCCTATCCAATTTATTTTTAAATAATACCAACGAACCTGCCGCCACCACTTCCACTGGAAGCTCATTCCACACCTCTACCACTCTCTGAGTAAAGAAGTTCCCCCTCATGTTACCCCTAAACCTCTGTCCCTTAATTCTAAAGTCATGTCCTCTTGTTTGAATCTTCCCTATTCTCAAAGGGAAAAGCTTGTCCACATCAACTCTGTCTATCCCTCTCATCATTTTAAAGACCTCTATCAAGTCCCCCCTTAACCTTCTGCGCTCCAGAGAATAAAGACCTAACTTATTCAACCTATCTGTAACTTAGCTATTGAAACCCAGGCAACATTCTAGTAAATCTCCTCTGTACCCTCTCTATTTTGTTAACATCCTTCCTATAATTGGGCGACCAAAATTGTACACCATACTCCAGATTTGGTCTCACCAATGCCTTGTACAATTTTAACATTACATCCCAGCTTCTATACTCAATGCTCTGATTTATAAAGGCTAGCATACCAAAAGCTTTCTTTACCACCCTATCTATATGAGATTCCACCTTCAAGGAACTATGCACGGTTACTCCCAGATCCCTCTGTTCAACTGTATTCTTCAATTTCCTACCATTTACGATGTACATCCTATTTTGATTTGTCATGCCAAGGTGTAGCACCTCACATTTATCAGCATTAAACTCCATCTGCCATCTTTCAGCCCATTTTTCCAACTGGCCTAAATCACTCTGTAGACTTTGGAAATCCTCTTCATTATCCACAACGCCCCCTATCTTGGTATCATCTGCATACTTACTAATCCAATTTACCACCCCTTCATCCAGATCATTGAGTTACTCCAGCATCTTCTTACCACCTTCAGTGTAAACCAGCATCTGCAGTTCCTTCCCACACAATTCATTTGTGGTTTGTCCATCCGCAGAACATTCCAAGCCCCCTGCTATGGCATAGTAGCTCCCATTCCTATTCCTGGATAAACAATCCAAGAACTGGATAGACATTCACAGAGTCAACAGAACCACCCAGAACAAGTCTTATTATAACAGGATAATTAAAATTTTACTTCAGAGTCACGCGAGTGACTACGTGAAGAAGCCTCGCCTGGCGCATGCGCATCATTAAGTCGACACATGTCGTTTGGAAGGAGCTGGAGGGCGCAGCTCCACCAGTGGTGAGTAGAAACCTCGCAGGTAAGTGTTTTTAAACTACTTTACAGCGAGTATTTCAGCTCTGTAACTCTGGCTTGCGAGTCAGGAGGGGCTTGCGGCAATGGAGAGCGGTGCAAAAAAGTTGGTTCGGAGCAGGCGGGGGTCGTGCAGCGATGCGGTCCCATTGCGGCGATCTGGAGTAAAGATAAGTGCGGTGCCGGTTCCGATTACGGTGGCCGTTGTTCCCATGATTAACAAGCCTTCAGCTGCTCCAGTATCACAGGGCACTGAGGCCACAACTTTAGGAAAGAAACATAAAAGAAAGTCAGTCAGGTTCGTTTTGTCTGACGGATCTGTTGAAGGGGACTCTCCTCCAGACCGGAAAAGAATGTGGGGGCGGATGGAACGAATGGAGAAAATGCTCCAAACTCTAATCAGTCAAGGGTCCAAAGACCAAGGGGATTCTAAGGCAACCTCCGAAGGAGTTCCATACACTGAGTATGGTGCCTATGAAGAATGGGAATCTCATTAACCAGTGCTTTGCATAGGTCTGGATGAAGTCTCCCTAGAGCAAGACTCGGGAGTACCAGGGCAGGAGGGGAATGACCCTGAAGCTGGTGTCCCTACTTATGTGTATACACCAGAGCACAAGAGCCACGCTCCGGGTGTTCCCGATGTAGCAAGGAGTTTTGCTATACCGGAAGGGACTGGTGAGGCCATGGATGAGAACCTGGCGGCCAACATTAATTATTTGGTTTCTCACCAGCTCCAAGACACTGTTATGACTGAAACAGCTGAATTAGATAAAACACCCGTCAATTGTGCCTCGCTCAGGGTGCCAACAGTAAATTCTGCAATTTGGGCACCCATGAGTGCAACGATGCAAGAGCAGGAAATGTGTTTCCAGCGTGTCCTCAAGCTGATATCAGCAGGCATCACTGCATTTGGGAAACAAATACAAGGGTCAACAATGTCCAAAACTCAAAAGGACATGCTTGCGTTGTTTTGCAATGCCTATTTTGAACTTAATTGCATTAGGAAAATCGCCATTCGGCCAACATTGCACCTTAAGTTTGCAGGACTGTGTAGGGCAAGCAATGTCCAGGCACCAGATTATTTATTTGGTGAAAATCTGCCAAAACAAATAAAAGATATCGATGAATAATCGAAAACGATCGGCCTTATAAAACCTTTTATCCCTGCTCAGAGAAAACTAGCAGGTTGGATATGAAGGGGGTTTGATTCCGGGGCAGGGACCAGCAGAGGCAGGGTGATGGATTGAAAATATTATTACCCAGTGTAGGTATGTTGCAAAACTTACCTTTAGCGGCGCTGCAGTTCTGCCGCTCCCCGTGTGCGCGACTTTGGCGCCTTTCAGAGGAGGGCGGGCTTAAAGTGCCGTTTTTCGACAGACATGGATAATCGATGAATGTCGGGCGATTTCGTTGCGGAAGAAAATCGCTCCGACATTTGATCAATGAAGGTATTTTTAAATTACTCTAAATTATTTATTAACTAGAGTAATTTAAAAATCACCTTCAAAAGCCATGAGCACTGACAACCGGAAGGATTTTCCGTAGGGGAGAAAAAAAGGTAAATAGTTTATTTTTATATTAAAAGTTGGTTTTTCGGGAGTCTTTAATAATATTTTTATGTTGCGAAATGGGGTCCCAAAAAATGTATGAACCAACAGTATTTTTCCCCCCGACTTCACCGCTAACCGCAACGTTCTAATCCACCGCATTCCACTAAAACCTACTCGCTAGTTGATTTAAATGGCCATTAATTTACAGGCATTAAACACTAAATTCCTTCCATTTGGCCCAGAAATTCATGAAAATGAGATTTAAAAATTATGTTATATTGTGGATTATTGTGTGAATGTTATTTGGACACTTAGGCAATTTAAAAAAAGTTTATCTTTTCTTAAGAAATGGATAGATGTTTAGATCTACTCATTGAATTTTGTAATCAGCTACAATTAGATAACTAACTAATTATATGCTTTAATTTCAGGTAATCCAAGTAAGATTGTTTAATATTTGTTTCAGAATGCTTCAATCTATAATAACTGAAAATTTCATTGAGTTCTCTTAATTTTTAAGAAAGTTATGGGCTTTTAACTTTTCCAGATCACAGCTTTTGAGTTAAGTCAATTGAAAGGCAATGGGGAGCAAGATGCTAATTTCCGAGTATGAAAATGGCCATAACTTTCTTAATACTGAAGATATGAAAGTAAATTAGGTGTCAAATTAAACTTCTTTGTATGCTTTATCTGATGGGATAAATTGCAGACTTGATTTTTTAAATCTCAAAATTTTGTAACATTGCTACCCAGTGCAGCCCCACATCAACCCTTATATTGGGAGAAGAAGACCTTCTAGGTCGTTTACTGAGGTACAGAAACATAATTCCATCACAGATAAAACTTCTGGGGAACAACCTCCAGTTGGGGGTAGATTACAATTGTTTTATGATGAATGGTGCTGCATAATATCTGATCAGTTTATACTAGATACTGTGTCAGGCTCTACAATAGAATTTATGGCAGGAGTTGATCCACCTGTACAGCATATGCCTAATAGAGTCTTGGTGTTTGCTGCACCAGAAACTCGTCAGGTAGACAAAGAAATTAAACATTTATTCCAGAAAGGGGTAATTGAAAGAACGGTGAATCATTCTCAACAATTTGTGTCCAATGTATTCCCCAGACCGAAGAAAGGTGGGGGTTGTAGAGTCATTCTGGACCTCACAAATTTAAATTCTTATGTTCAGTATAGGCATTTTAAAATGGACACCTTCAACACTGCAAAGCAGTCGTTGTTACAAGGCTGGTATATGGCTACTATAGATCTAAAAGATGCTTATTATTCAGTACCAATTCATCATCATTATCGCAGGTACTTGAAATTCAATTGGATGGGTCAGCTGTGACAATTTAAAGCTTTACCTAATGGGTTAAGTTCAGCTCCCAGGCTGTTCACAAAATTATTGAAACCAGCACTGGCGTTACTGAGGGCTCAAAACCACATTGTAATGGCTTCTCTAGATGATATTTTAATTGTAAACGCCACTCAGGAAACGGCTGAAGAATTGGTTTCAGCAACCACAAGCCTATTTGAAAGGTTAGGGTTTCTGGTCCATCCAACAAAATCTAAGTTACAGCCATCCCAAACAATTGATTATTTGGGGTTTGTCATTAATTCAGTTGATATGTCAGTAACTTTGCCAACAGCTAAGGTTGTGGATATTACAAATGCCTGCAGTTGCCTCGCTGAGAAACTTTATCCCTCCATCTGAGAAGTAGCCAGGGTTATTGGTAAATTGGTATCAGCGTTTCCTGCTGTAGAGTTTGGACCTCTGCACTATCAAAGTCTGCAACGAGCCAGAGAACAAGCACTAAAAAAGCGTGCAGGTCATTTTGATAGGTTCATGCAGTTACCAACTACAGCCTTAGCTGAATTGTAATGGTGGATTATCAATGTTGCACAAGCTACTAAAAATAATTTGGTTCAGCAGCCTTCAGTGGTTTACAGGCTGATGTGAGCGCTCTCGGATGGGGAGCTATGGACAGCGAATCTAGCTGTGGTGGTAGATGGATTGTCCAAGAAGATTTAATTCTCCAAACACATGGTATAAATTATCTGGAGTTATTTTATGGTTTGAAAGCTTATTGTTCTACAATGAATGCTTCACATGTTCAACTCCAGGTGGACAATGCCACAGCTGTGGCATATACCAATCACATGGGAGGAGTAAAGTCAGTATAATGTGATAGTCAGGCTTACCTCATGTGGCACTGGTGTATCTCCAGAAATATCTGGCTCTCAGCTATCTACCTGCCAGGGAAAGACAATGTGGTGGCAGACAACAGGTCACAAAAGTTCAAAGACAATACAGAATGGATGTTAAATCCAGAAGTTTTTAAAAAGATTGTCAGCAGCTATGGGTTACCAGATATTGATCTGTTCGCATCCAGATTAAATCACCAGTTGCCTAAATATGTCTCATGGGAGCCAGATCCAGGAGCAGTAGCGGTGGATGCATTCTCGCTACATTGTGGACATACATTCTTCTATGCTTTTCCCCCATTCTGCCTGATTAGGCAGTGTTTCACCAAAATAGAGCAAGACTCCGCCACAGGCGTTTTGGCGGTTCCAGACTGGCCTACACAGCCATTGTTCCCATTGGTGCTCAGAATGATGACTCAGCCATTCATGACGATCCCCAACTGCAGTCATTTGTTGGTACATCCAGTAACAGGAGAAAGTCATCCGTTACATGACCATATTAATTTGTTAATCTGCAGGTTCTGACCGGACCATTACAAGGGCTTGGACTGTCGGATAGGACCATGGATGTCATAACTGCAGCTTGGAGAGATAGCACTAAGAAACAATATATGTCTCATATAAAGAAATGGGAAATGTTTTGTGTACAGTCAGATATATCTTATCATACTGCAAGCATACCGGATGTATTGGAGTTCCTTGCTATGTTGCATTTTGATCAGCACCTGAGTTATAGCGCCATTAATAGTGCTCGGAATGCTTTGTTCTCTTACTTAGGACATTTTTCAGAACGACAATCTATTGGGTCTCATCCGTTAGTATCCCGAATTTTTAATAAAAATCCTCCCAAGCCTAGATATACAGAAATCTGGGATGTGAGTATAGTTCTCACACTGCTGCGGTAATGGGCTCCAATTACGTCATTATTTTTTCAGACGTTAACACTTAAAGTGGTTATGCTTATGGCGTTAGTATCAGCATAACGAGTACAAACATTCCAAATGTTACGGTTAGATTGTATGCATTTGTCTGTAGATTAAATTACTTTTTATGTCTATGATCTAATCAAGCAAAGCAGGCCAGGAATGGCTGGAACCAAGGTAATTTTTAAAGCATACCCTGTGGACCAAGAGTTATGTGTGGTTGAGCATCTGAGTCAATATATTGAAGTAACTAAGAGTCTCAGAGGTTCTGAGAAAGCAATGCTCATTACCCACAAAAAAAAACATATTAAAAAGTGTCAGCACAAACAATTTCTAGATGGTTAAAACAGGTTCTTGATTACGCTGAAGTGGACACTCATGTGTTTAAATCTCACTCCACCAGGGCGGCACCACCATCCACGCGAAGGCGCAGGACGTGCCACTCGTCCAAATCCTCGAGGCCGCAGGATGGTCTAAAGAAGCAACTTTCTCTAAGTTTTATGATAAACCTGTTGTTACAGTGCCAGAGTTTGGGCATGCTGTGTTGGGTTCAGTTTAATTTATGGTTGCTTTGTTTTATATAATTTCTTTGTAATTTCCCCCTGGGATAGAGGGGTTATTACTTACTTTTGTTATCGTTGTTATTATTATTAAAATAGTTGAATAATTGAAACAATGTTATTATAAACATATTATTTATTTACTACTGTGTCAACTGAAGCAGTGTGTCGTATGGAGTGCATCTACGGCATGAAATCACAGAGCTTTGAAATCTTCACGTAGTCACTCACGTGACTCCGAAGTAAAATAGTAAGATTAAACGAGAACTTACCAGTTTGAAGTTTGATCCTTATTTTATGAGGAGTTATGATGAGGGATTACCTGCCCTCTGCTCCCGGCCCTCATAATCGAAAGGATCATCTGGTAGTTCTAGTCTTCTCAAAGCCTTACTATGTTACTTCGGCTATCGGTTTCTGTGTTTTCTCGCCGCTGCTTTGAAGTATGACTCGCATGCGCCAGGCGGGGCATCTTCACGTAATCCCTCATCGTAACGCCTCATAAAATAAAGATCAAACTTCAAACTGGTAAGTTCTCATTTAATCTTACTATTAACCTGTCAACTTATCCTTACTTTATTTGTCAAATATGCCACTGCACAGTGAAATATTTTCTGCATATATTACACAGGCAGGCGACACCATTTTCAAAGTCCGCAGTCCGCTCGGCCCACGCGCTCGATGTACTGGAGCAGTTCCCACGAGCTGATGCCCCCCTCCTCTCCTCGCCCGGCCGCCCTTGTGTCCCTTGAAACAGCACGGTTACAGACTCTCCAGTCCAGTGAGAACGCACCTGGAGTATTGCGTGTAGTTTTGGTCTCCTAATTTGAGGAAGGACATTCTTGCTATTGAGGGAGTGCAGCGTAGGTTCGCCAGGTTAATTCCCGCGATGGCGGGACTGACATATGGTGAAAGAATGGGTCAACTGGGCTCATAAATTAATTACAATACAATATAATATTCACTGGAATTTAGAAGGATGAGAGGGGAACTTATATAGAGTCATATAGAAACATAAAGGATTGGACAGGCTAGATGGACAGGAAAATTGGGCAGTTCTAGCTTGGACAGGAAAAATGTCCTCCATGTTGGGGGAGTCCATATCCAGGGATCACAGTTTAAGAATAAGGGGTAGGCCATTTAAGACTGAGATGAGACAAAACGTTTCCACCCAGAGAGTTGTGAATCTGTGGAATTCTCTGTCACAGAAGGCAGTGGAGGCCAATTAACTCAATGTATTCAAGAGAGAGTTGGATAGAGCTCTTATGGCTAATGGAATCAAGGGATATGGGGAAACAGCAGGAACAGGGTACTGATTCTGGATGATCATCCAAAATCATATTGAACAGCGGTGCTGGCTTGAAGGGCCGAATGGCTGAATCCTGCTCCTACTTTCTTTGTTTCTATGAGTCCATGCCAACCATCGATCACCTGTTTACCCTAGGTCTATGTTATCCCATTTCATCATCGACTCCCTACTCATTAGGGGCAATTTACAGTGAACACCAAAAATGAAGCAGCCCCTCTGGTTTGGTGTGGTGTTGGAAAAGTCTTGAGTGACCATGTCCAATGGGACCGTGTTTAAAGCAAAAATCCTTTATACCAATTTTATCAAAGGGGGGGGGGGGGGTGGGTCACAGTGGCACAGCTGGTAGATGCCAGGGATCTGGATTCGGTACTGACCTCGAGTGCTACCTGTGTGGAGTTTGCGCGTTCTACCTGTGACCGCGTGGGTTTCCTCCAGATGCTCCGGTTTCCCCCCCCATCATCCCAAAAACGCTCAGGTTTGAAGGTCCAATGAGTCAAGAGTGTTTTGTCGTCTCATGTCCCGAAACAAAACAATGAGATTCTCTGCAAATTGCCCCCGGTGTGCAGAGACAGGGTGTGAAAGTGGGGTAACATAGAACTAGCGTGAACATGTGTAGGAAAGAACTGCAGATGCTGGTTTTAAATTGAACTTAGACACAAATTGCTTGGGTATTTCAGCGGCACAGGCAGCATCTCTTCGTCTTCTTGGGTACGGCGTATGGCACAGCCTAAAGTTGTTGGACAACTTGTTCTATTTGATCTTATTTGATTGTGCACGCCGGGTTGATTGCATTCGTCGAAGCAGGGCGGACCACGTGAAGGTTGCAATCTCCCACCCCCCCCACAGCATCTCTGGAGAGAAGGAATGGGTGACGTTTCAGGTCGAGACCCTTCTTCAGACTGAAGAATGTTGTGTCTACTTGCGTGAACCTGGTCAGCAAGGACTCGGTGGGCCGAAGGGGCTGTTTCAAAGCTGTATCTCTAAACCGGGCATTAAAGAGGTTGACTCTCAAATTTGCTCTCAAGTTCGAGGAATGGGACCTGAATCCACTACTCGTAGAGCCCAAAGTGTTGCCATCCCGACTCACTGCTAGCATCTTGATGGGATCAATAATGCCATTGTCTCAGTCAACGGTGTGCTTCATGTTGCAAATAATAGCCGGCCCCAGGAAATAATTTCTCTTCATTCCTGGACCTTGTCATTGACACCAGCTTGGCTCGCTCTGAGGATAATTAAACTTGCATATTTCATTCATTTGATTTTTCCTAAGTGCAGCGTTGAATGGAGGTCATAGACAGCAGATGTGCATGCTGGCACCAGCAACATACAGTGCCGTGAAAGGAGTTGCCAGCTCCGGTACATCGAAGAACATCAATTCGAATGTGATGCCTCCGTGGCAGATGCTTTAGCAAGTACATCAGTGGTACAAGTACTCTGGAAGTTTGGAAAGTTAAAAGGGCACCATTGTTTTGACAGTGAGTTTTCACCAGAATCTGCTCTGCAAAAATTTGAAATAAAACCACAGGAGCTTGAACTGCTGAAAGCAACCTGCTACTTTTGTTGGAGGATTACTGATAAAACTCTTTGTTTGTGTGTGTGTGTGTGCTTATGTGTGTGTGTGTGCTTATGTGTGTGTGTGTGCTTATGTGTGTGTGTGTGTGTGTGTGTGTGTTTGTTTGTGTGTGTGTGTGCTTATGTGTGTGTGTGCTTATGTGTGTGTGTGTGTATGTATGTGTGTGTACGTGTTTGCGAGTGTGTTGTTTGTGTATGTGTGTCTTTGTGTGTGTGTGTGTGCGTGTGCTTGTGTGTGTGTGTACGTGTGGTTGTGTGTGTATGTGTGCGTGTGTTTTGTGTGTGTGTGTGTGTGTGTATGTGCTTGTGTGTGTATGTTGGCGTGTGCTTGTGTGTGTGTGTACGTGTTTGTGAGTGTGTGCGTGTGTGTGTGTGTGTGTGTGTATGTTTGCGTGTGTGTGTGTGTGTGTGTGTGTGTGTGAGAGAGAGGGGGAGGGACGGATAAGTATGTGAATATTAGGAGCGTGAAGACTGCAACGACCAGGTTCAGGAATAGCTGCTTCCCCACAGCCATCAGGCTATGAAACTTGGCTCGGACAAAACTCTGTACATTAATAGCCCATTATCTGTTTATTTCCACTTTATCAGTTTATTTATTCATGTGTGTATATATTTATATAATGGTATATGGACACACTGATCTGTTCTGTAGTCAATGCCTACTATGGTCTGTTGTGCTGAAGCAAAGCAAGAATTTCATTGTCCTATCAGGGACACATGACAATAAACGCTCTTGAATCTTGAATATTGGCGGCACGGTGGCGCAGCAGTAGAGTCGCTGCCTCACAGCGTGAGGGACCCGGGTTCGATCCTGACTACGGGTGCTGTCTGTACGGAGTTTGTACGTTCTCCCTGTGGGTGCGTGGGTTTTCTCCGGGTGCTCCGGTTTCCTCCCACAGTCCAAAGACATTCAGGGTTGTAGGCTAGTTGGCTTCTGTAAATTTTCCCAGAGTGCAGGGTAGAACTAGTGTATGGTTGATCGCAGGTTAGCGTGGACTCTGCGGGTAATGGCTCGTTTCCGTGCTAAACTAAACTAAACTAACACTAAATATTGAAAACAAAGTAAGTCAGTTACAGTACGTTCTGTCATTATTGAGATCATGCCCAATTTATGACTTACCAATAATTCCACATCCCTCCTCTTGGTCAATCCTTGAATATCTCTGGATGTGTTTTAAAAATCACAATTACCCCAACATCAATTGCCGCTTGCAGAAGAGAATTTCAAACTCCTACCAGTGTTGCCAACTTTTCTCTGAACAGCTTAAGTTTTTAAAATCATAAGTTTGTACGTGGGTTTTCTCCGGATGCTCCGGTTTTCTCCCACATTCCAAAGACGTACAGGTTTGTAGGTTAATTGGCCTTCAGTAAAATTGTAAACTGTCCCTTGTGTGTGTAGGATTGTGAGCGGTGATCGCTGGTCAGAACGGACTCGGTAGGTCTGACGAGTCTCTCTAAACTTCTCTGTATCTCTAAAATAAAGTAAACATTGAAGGGGAAGTTGTTGTCTCGACACATTGTTACTCAGAATAAGAGGACGGGTCTGAACTACAAGTTGCATGAGATAATGAGAAAACAAGCTAAGGGCCTGTCCCACTGTGTGAAGTAATTCAAGGGTTCTCCCGAGTTTTCCCCGGATTCGAACTCGGAGAATGTCGAGTTTGTGGATGTCTCCTACCGGCTCGTACGAGTAACGGTAGGTACTCGGGAAATCCGGTAAACTCGTGACGTTTTTTCAACACTGTGAAAAATGTTCACCAGTAAAAAAATACTCGTGATGAACAAAATTGTTACTTTTTACTCATACGAGCCACTACGAGACATCCACGAACTCCTACGGACCCACTACGAACATTCTCCGAGTTTGAATCAAATAGAATAGAATAGTTTCTTTACTGTCATTGTAACATGGACCATGTACAACAAAATTTAAAAATGTCAACCAGTCAGTGCAACATTCAAACCATAAAAGCTAACGATACATACAAGGTAAAATATTAAAAAAGATAAACAACTAAAATAAATATGAAATATGAAAACAGCACGCATAAACACCCAACCCTACATCCTTCTGTCGATTTCACAGTGTACCAACCACAGTCCCTTAGTCCCTGCGTTCCTTGGCGGTTACATTTAGTGCCTTTATAGCAGTGGGGTAAAAACTGTTTTTAAGTCTGTTTGTCCTTGTCCTTGTAGATCTGTACCGTCTGCCTGACGGCAACAGTTCAAACAGGGAGTGTCCGGGGTGGGAAATGTCCTTTATAATATTCTGGGATTTTTTGATGCAGCGGGAACTGTGTAAGTCTTCCAAGGTAAGGAGAGAGCAGCCGACAATCCTCTGGGCGTTGTCAATGGCCCTCTGGAGCGCTTTACTCTGAGCTGCTGTGCAGCTGGTGTACCACACGCATACACAGTATGTTAGGATGCTCTCAATGGAGCACCGATAAAAGGACAGCAGCAGTCTCTGTGTGATGTTATTCTTCCTGAGCACCCTCAGGAAGTGCAGTCTCTTCTGGACCTTTTTCAGCAGCGCAGAGGTGTTCACGCTCCACGTCAGGTCCTCCTCAATATGGCTTCCCAGGAAGCGGAAATCCGCCACCCTCTCCACACAGTCCCCTCTGATGATTAGTGGTACCAGTTCTGTTTTGTTCTTCCTGAAGTCTATTATTATCTCCTTGGTCTTTAAGGTGTTCAGGAGCAGGTTATTTTCTCCACACCACACTGACAGCTGTTCCACCTCATCCCGATAGGCGTACTCGTCCCCCCCGGAGATGAGCCCCACCACCGGGGGAAACTTGGGAGAACTCTTGAATTACCTCCTACAGTGGGACAGGCCCTTTAGTTGTAAATTGCAGAAGGCTGAGGTGCATGGATCGGACAAAGGGAATATCCCTGAGAGATTGAAACCAGGGTTGCTACGGAAACAAACTATTGGTGAAGCCATCTTGTTGACAGTTCTGACAAAGCAGCTCTAACCTGAAACATTAACTCTTTTCCTTTTTACAGATGCTGCCTGACCTGTTGAGTGTTTCCAGCAGGTCCAGCATTTTTATATAAGATTTCCAATATCTTTACGTTTTGAAAAAAATCAAACGGCCTTGATGCAAAATTACATAGAAACTAGGTGCAGGAGGAGGTCATTTGGCCCTTCGAGCCAGCGCCGCCATTCATTGTGATCATGACTAATCACCCACAATCAGTAACCCGTGCCTGCCTTCTTCCCAAGAAGGGTCTCGACCCGAAACGTCGCCTATCTCCTTCGCTCCTTAGATGCTGCTGCACCCGCTGAGTTTCTCCAGCTGTTTGTGTAACCCTTTATTCTCCAGCATCTGCAGTTCCTTCTTTAACACTTCTTCCCATATCCCTTGATCCCGCTAGCCCCTAGAGCTCTATCTAACTCTCTTTTAAGTCCATCCAGTGAATTGGCCTTTACTGCTTGCTGTGGCAGAGAATTTCACAAATTCACAACTCCCTGGGTGAAAAAGTTTTTTCTCATCTCAGTTTTAAATGGCCTCCCTTTTATTTGTGGTCTGTGGCCCCTGGTTCTGGACTTCCCCCAACATTGGGAACATTCCTGCATCTAGCTTGTCCAGTCCTTCAATATTTTTTAAAATATTTCAATGGACAGAACTAGCAGGGCAATGAGCAGTTTGGTATATTGCTGTTCATTTGTATTCCCTGCACGGTTTATGAAGTGTATTGTGCTTTAAATTAAGCAATCATTCAAAATCGGACTGAAATATTCAATCTCAGAAACATCAGAGTGCTATAGATGGTGGAAGCTTCATATGACATTCCCCAGTCTCCACCTTCATCAAACATAAAATAGCTTAATACACACTTGGAAAAATGTTGCTTGTCCACGCTGCCAATATTCACACAGAGGTGTAGGAGTGGGGAACATTCCTCTTAGAGTAGAGATGGCTAAGGAGAGATTTGATCAAATTTGATGGTGTGTTTTGTTGGAGAGGAATGACAGAAACTGATTCGATTTTGCAGGAAGATTGACAACAGGGGACGCAGGTTGAAGAGAATTGGCTAATAAGCCTGAGAGGATTTTTTTTTTTTACTGTAACGGAATAACTGCAAAGACCCAGCGCTAATCAATCAGCCAGTTGACCAGAGATTGCAGCTGAGGTTTAGTTTAGTCCAGCGTGGAATCCGGCCCTTCAGCCCACCGAGTCCACACCGGCCATCGATAACTTAGCACTTATTCTGGAGAATCTCCCGAATTCTCCTGGGATACTGGTTGTCCCGCCGAGTTACTCCAGCAGATAGACACAAAAAGCTGGAGTAACTCAGCGGGACAGGCAGCACCTCTGGAGAGAAGGAATGGGCAACGTTTCGTGTCGAGGCCCTTCTTTACTCCAGCACTTTGTGTCTCTTTCAGAGTGGAGTGGCTCGTTCGAGTGTCGGATGTTGTGTTTCGTTTCTCAAAACCTCTCAAGGGTCGGTACGGAAACGCACGACCAGCGTGTTATTGCGGAATTTGATCAGATCACCGAAGGTCTTGCGGGCGACACAGTGGTGCAACTATAGAGCTGCTGCCTCCTGCCTACGGTACTAACTGTGCGGAGCTTATACGTTCTCCCATTGACCGGGTCGGCTTCTTCCAGGTCCTCCGGTTTCCTCCCAAAGTCTGAAGAAGGATTCTGATCTGAAACGTCAAGTGTTCCTTTTCTCCAATGCCTGACCCGCTGAGTTACTCCAGCATTTTGTGTCCATCTTCGGTATTAAGCAGCATCTGCAGTTCCTCTCTACACATATGCAGGTTTGTAGGTTATTTGGCCTCTGTAAATTACCCGTAGTGTGTAGGATGCAAAAGTAGGATCACATTGAATTAGTGTATGGGTGATCGATAGTCGGTCTCGACTCAGTGGGCTGAAGGGCCTGTTTCCACGCTGCATCTCTAAACTAATCTCAACATCAGCTGCAATCTCTGGTCAACCGGCTTAAACATAGAAACATAGAAAATAGGTTCAGGAGTAGGGCATTCGGCCCTTCAATATGATCATGGCTGATCATCCAAAATCAGTATCCCGTTCCTGGGAGAGGGATGAAACATGGTAGATTGGAAGAATCCCGGCAGAAATTCATCCTCTTCATATTCATAGGTAGTTAAAAATGCTGGAGAAACTCAGCGGGTGAGGCAGCATCTATGGAGTGAAGGAATAGGTGACGTTTCGGGTCGAGACCCTTCTGAGTCACCTATCCCTTCGTTCCATAGATGCTGCCTCACCCACTGAGTTTCTCCAGCATTTTTATCTACCTTTGATTTTTCCAGCATCTGCAGTTCAGGGCCTGTCCTACCAGCATCCGACTCCATGCGATGAGCGCAACCAAACCGGCAGCGGGGGCCGCGCGGAGGTCGGGTGATCCCCTGTACAGGGCCGTTCCCACCAGCATGCGCCTGCATGCGGCAAGCGCGACCAAACCGGCAGTAGGGGCCGCGGGGAAGTTGGGTGAGTGGCGCAACGCGGCGCAAAGTGAGGCAAACTTGGAGCGAAGTCTAAAGGTAAGTTCGCCAGGACAAAGAGGGACACACAGAGAGGGGCACAGAGGCACACACAGAGAGGGCCACGGAGGCACCTACAGAGAGGGTCACGGAGGCACGACGTCAGGGCAGTGTGTAATGCGTCGAGGCGACTGCGAGCCGACAAGCCGTTGCCGCGCGGAATTTCTGAACATAGTCAGTGTTTCGGAGCCCCGCGCGATGTCGGGACGAACTCCGCACAATTTCGCACGGCTCCGGCGATCGAAGTGGGACCGGCCCCGCGACGCCAGACGGCTCAAGCGACCACGTTAGGTCGCGCTAATCGCATGGAGTTGCATGCTGGTGGGACAGGCCCTTAATTTTCTTCATCTTTATTGCTTTCCATGGACCGCAAGAGATATTGATGGAGAACATTGCAGAATTAAGGCTCAGCCTCGCGAAAGATTCGCAGAACATTTTTTGGTATTTAAATTGAAGCTTAACTTGAATGAATGCCCTTGAAATGGTTTAAATAAAACAGAGATTGAGCCTTGCGAAACCATTGTTTGCGAAGCTGGCACTGAGAATGAATGAATCATCGGGTACAATGTACTTGTCACACTGCAACACAATAGCTGCTTCATTTTTGGAAAGCGAGAAAATAGAAACCAGCAGCCTTGCGATAACAATCAGGAGCTGGTTTCCCACCAGGAGGTCTCCTTCCAGTACGAACATCTTAATGGGTAACGGAGGCTTCAAAAATCTCCCTTGATTGCTCATTATCTGTCCAGTGCTCAGTTTAGGAAGGAGCTGCGGATGCTGGTTTAAACCGAAGATAGACACAAAATGCTGGAGTAACTCAGCGGGACAGGCAGAGTTACTCTGGAGAGAAGGAATGGGTGACGTTACAGTCTGAAGAAGGGTCTTGACCCAAAACGTCACGCATTCATTCCTTCTCTCCAGAGATGCTGCCTGTCCCGTTGAGTTACTCCAGAATTTTATTGCTCTCTTCAGTTCTTAGTTTAGTTTAGTTTATGTTCATGAGTGATAGGAGCAGAATTAGGCCATTCAGCCCATCAGGTCTACTCCGCCGTTCATTCATGGCTGATCATCAGGATATTGAGGCTTCTACATGTTGGCATGTCGGTCACAGTGCTCAGCCCGCCCGACACTGTGTCCGAAACAGTCCGTGCCCATCACTGTCGAAACAGGGGTCAAACAGGGATGCATCATCGCACCCACCCTGTCTGTTGTCTTCATTGCTGCCGTACTTCACCTCATTGGTGAAGAGCTGCCATAGAGGATCCCAACTCTCTACAAAACTGGCAGTGGGCTCTTCAACCTTAATAGGTTGAAGGCCAAGAGCAAAGTCAGTAACACCGACATCATGGAGCTTCAGCCCGCAGAAGACCTCCAGGGCACCCAGAAAGACTGGATAGACTCGGCTTGTACTCGTTAGAATTTAGAAGATTGAGGCAGGATCTTATAGAAATGTCAAAAATTCTTATGGGGTTGGACAGGCTAGATGCAGGAAGATTGTTCCCGATGTTGGGGAAGTCCAGGACAGGGGGTCACAGTTTAAGGATAAGAGGAAAATCTTTTAGGACCGAGATGGGAAAAACATTTTTCACACAGAGAGTGGTGAATCTCTGGAATTCTCTGCCACAGAAGGTAGTTGAGGCCAGTTCATTGGCTATATTTAAGAGGGCCCTTGTGGTTAAAGGGATCAGGGGGTATGGAGTGGCAGAGAATTCCAGTGGTAGTGGCAGTGGTTAGATGTGGCCCTTGTGGTTAAAGGGATCAGGGGGTATGGAGAGAAGACAGGTAAGGGATACTGAGTTGGATGATCAGCCGTGATCATATTCAATGGCGGTGCCGGCTCGAAGGGCCGAATGGCCTATTCCTGCACCTATTTTCTATGTTTCTATGTTTCTATGTTTCTATCCTGAATGCCTTTGCCAAGATATACAGAGCCATGGGCCGAGCTGTACACATCCAGAAGCCCAGGTCCTACAACAACCTCCACCCAACCAGTCGTCTACCCAGCCCACTATGAAAGTGGACGACACTACTCTTGAAAACGTTGACCTCTTCCCTTACCTTGGCAGCATTCTCTCCTCAAAATATCGACTCCGAGGTCAACTATCGCCTGAGTTGTGCCAGCGGAGCCTACGCCAGACTCAGGAAATTTGAAGACCGAGACCTAAAGGCCCAAACAAAACTGCTGGTCTACAGAGCCGTTGTCCTCTCCACCCTGTTGTATGGAGCCGAGTCATGGACCACCTACAGCAGGCACCTGAGGGCCCTGGAACAACACCATCAAAGATCCGTACGAAAGATTCTGAGGATCAGCTGGGAGGACAAACGCATACACATCAGCCTTTTTGGAGGAAGCCAACATGACCAGCATCGCCACCACAATAATGCAGCACCAACTTCGATGGACTTGGCCAATGTCATCCGCATGTCCAACACACGTCTCCCTAAACAGATCCTGTACTCTCAATTGAAGGAAGGATGGCGAGCCCCCGGTGGGCCGAGGAAACGCTTCAAGGACAACATCAAGAACAGTCTGAAGAAATTCCACATCACATCGAGCAACTGGGAGCACATTGCACTGGACAGGCGTTCCTGGAGGAAATCCGTGCGGGAAGGAGCTGCACGTCACGAAACGGAACTACGCCATGTCGCAGAGACAAGGCGACAGCACCGTGAGGAGAGAGAGAGAAGGGGGCTCGACGACTACCAACCACCGCCCGTCTCCACTGCTCACGTTACACCAAGATGTGTGGGTCTACAGACATCTGCAGACCCACAAGTAGACGACCGTACGGAGAGGAGAGGACAGTCATACTAGTTTCGAGTGACCTCTGATGATGATCCCTCCCTCCTAACCCCATTCTCCAGCCTTCTCCTCATAACCCCTGACACCCGTACTAATCAAGAATCTATCTGTCTCTGCCTTAAAAATATCCATTGACGACCTCCACAGCCTTCTGGGGCAATGGATTCCACAGATTCACCACCCTTTGACTTTGAATTTCTCTTCATCTCCTTCTGAAAGGAACATATTTTAACTCTTAGGCTGTGACCTCTGGCCCTAGACTCTCCCACCAGTGTCCGCGTCCACTCCACCCACGCCTTTCACTATTCGGTAAGTTACAATGAGGTCCCCACTCATCCAACGAGTAAGGGCCCAGTGCCGACAAACGCTCATCAGATGTTAAGTTTAGAGATGCAGCGTGGATGCAGGCCCTTCCACCCACCGAGTCCACATCCACCTGTACACTGCACCACGTAACACCCAGAGCCTATGACTGTGGAAATGGACTGTGAGTGTACAATGGGTCCCTTTGTGTCCAACTTAAGCGTGACTTTGACCGTTACACTCACTCGTCTAGTTCCAAAGTGGTCACTGCACAGCTCCCTGCTCCCCGGACAGTAAGATCAGAACATCCACAATTAAGGCCAGGGGGTTGAACCCATGTACTGTGACTGTACGCTCTCTCTGCACCAGTAGGATAAGCTCTGTCTTCAGACGTGACTGCCGAATGACCTAGAATTCTACTCCTATCCCTTATGACCTTATGACCTAATGCCTTACAGCGCCAGAGACCCAGGTTCAATCCTGACTTCGGGTGCTTGTCCGAGTTTGTATGTTCTTCCCGTGACCTGCGTGGGTTTTCTCCGAGAATTCCGGTTTCCTCCCACACTCCAAAGACGATGTTTGTAGGTCTGGTATAAATGTAAAAGTGTAGGATAGTGTTAATGTGTGCGGGGATCGCTGGTCGGTGCGTACTCTGTGGGCCGAAGGGCCTGTTTCCGTGCAGTTTTTCTAAAAAGAATAATTTATTTTTAAGGCGACTGTGTTGCTTTGCTTCCCATCTCTAGGCAGGGTTGGAAATAACACCAGTGAGGGTTGGAAATAACACCTGTAACATCATCTCTCTGAGCACCGGCTCCCCTCAGGGCTGCGTCCTGAGTCCACTGCTGTTTACCCTGATGACCCACGACTGTTGTGCCAGGTTTAGTACAAACCACATCATGAAGTACGCAGATGACACAACAGTGGTGGGCCTCATCCGGGACGACAATGAGCTGGCTTACAGGGAGGAGGTGAAACAACTGGTGGACTGGTGCAATACGAACAACCTGATCCTGAATGTTGAAGAAACAAAGGAGGTCATCGTCGACTTCAGGAAAAACCGGCACAGTCCCTCACCACTTCACATCAATGACAGCGATGTGGGGGTGGTCAGTAGCACTAAGTTCCTGGGGGTGCAGATCACTAAGAGTCTGACCTGGTCAAATAACATCTCATCAACAGTTAAGAGAGCGCAGCAGCGGTTGCACTTTCTGCGCCGGATGAGAAGAGCTCACCTCCCCCATCCCATCCTCACCACTTTCTACAGGGGCACCATAGAGAGTATTTTGACCAGCTGTATCTCTGTCTAGTTTGGGGACTGTAAAGCCTCCGACTGGAAGTCCGTGCAGAGAGTGGTGAGGACAACGGAAAAAAATCATCGAGACTTCTCTCCCCTCAATCGGGGATATTGCGACCAAACGTTGCGTGTCTAAGGCCAGCAGTATTATAAAAGACCCCACACATCTCCATCACGGACTGTTCACTCTGCTGCCCTCGGGCAAAAGATATCGTAACATAAGGAGCAGAACATCAAGGTTCTGCAACAGCTTCTTCCCACGAGCCATCAGACTCCTGAATGCCATGTAATGGGCTGCCACCATTGTCTATTTATCCTTTTATCCTTTTATCCATTTTTTTTTCCATTTTATCCTTCTGTTAATTATCGTGTTTCACGGGGAGCCAAATGCAACGGAATTTCGTTTGGAACTGCATATATCGATGTATTTCTAAATGACAATAAAGTTTGTTTGACTTGACTTGACTTGAAATGCTGGAGTAACTCAGCGGGACGGGCAGCATCTCTGCAGTCAAGGAACGGGTGACGTTTCGAGTCGAGGTCCTTCTTCAGACTGAGAGTCAGGGGAGAGGGAGTCTGGAGATATGGGAGGGTGAGGTGTAAAAAAGGACGGATCAAAGCAGACAATGGCAAGGAAATGTTAAGGATAAGGATGATAAGGAAATAAGGAAAAGTTTAAGAGAGATGTGCGGGGCAGGCTTTTTACTTACACAGAGAGTGGTTGGTACGTTGGACACACTGCCAGAAGGTCGGGAAGGGGGGAGTGGTGGTGGAGGCAGTGACATTTAAGAGGCTTTTAGATAAACGCATGGATATGACAGGGAATGGAGCAATATGGATCACGTGCAGGCAGAGGATATTAGTTTAACTGTCATTGCATGGACATTATGGGCTGAAGAGCTTGTTCCTGTGTGGCTCTGTTGTATGTTCTACGCTCATGCTGGTCCAGGCGAGGGTGCCTGGGGTTCCGTTACACGTGGCCTGGTTGCCCCTCATGGTCCACTTCACCCAACAGCAACCCCGTGAAGGTGATCTCCCATCCCTCCGATCCCCGAGTCCCCCATTTATTTTTACTTAATTTAGTTCAGGGATACAGTAGGTATGTTACAAAACTTACCTTGAGCAGCGCTGCAGTTCTGCCGCTCCCCGTGTGCGTGACTTTGGCGCCTTTCAGAGGGGGGCGGGTTTAAAGTGCCGTTTTTCTGCAGACTGGGAAAATCGATCCATGTCGGGCAATTTCGTTGCGGAAGAAAAATCGCTCCGACATTTCATTCATGAAGGTATTTTTCAATTACGCTAGATTATTTATTAACTAAAGTAATTTTAAAATCACCTTCAAAAGCCGTGAGCGCCGACAACGGGAAGGATTTTGCGTAGGGGAGAAAAAAAGGTACACAGTTTATTTTTATATTAAAAGTTGGTTTTTATGGAGGCTTTAATCATATTTTCATGTTGCGAAATGGGGTCCAAAAAAATGTATGAACCAACAGTATTTTTCCTCCAGACTTCACCGCAAACCGCAACGTTCCAATCCACCGCATTCCACTAAAACCCACTCGCTAGTTGATTTAAATGGCCATTAATTTACAGGCATTAAACACTAAATTCCTTCCATTTGGCCCAGAAATTCATGAAAATGAGATTTAAAAATTATGTTATATTGTGGATTATTGTGTGAATGTTATTTGGACACTTAGGCAATTTTAAAAAAGTTTATCTTTTCTTAAGAAATGGATAGATGTTTAGATCTACTCATTGAATTTTGTAATTAGCTACAATTAAATAACTAACTAATTATATGCTTTAATTTCAGGTCATCCAAGTAAGATGGTTTCATATTTGTTTCAGAATGCTTCAATCTATAATAACTGAAAATTTAATTGAGTTCTCTTAATTTTTACGAAAGTTATGGGCTTTTAACGGTTCTAGATCACAGCTTTTGAGTTAAGTCAATTGAAAGGCAATGGGGAACAAGATGCTAGTTTCCGAGTATGAAAATGGTCATAACTTTCTTAATACTGAAGATATGAAAGTAAATTAGGTGTCAAATTAAACTTCTTTTTATGCTTTATCTGATGGGATAAATTGCAGACTTGATTTTTAAAATCTCAAAATTTTCTAACATTGCTAGATACAGCGCGGAAACAGGCCCTTCGGCCCACCGAGTCCGCACCGACCAGCGATCCCCGCACACTTACACTATCCTGCACACACTGGGGACAATTTACAATTGTACCTAGCCAATTAACCTACGAACCAATATGTCTTTGGAGTGTGGGAGGAAACCGGAGCACCCAGAAAAAACCCACGTAGTCAATGGATTGCTATGTTGTCGATAAAATCTTTGGACCTTTATCATGGTGTAAGGCTTCAGTTATTTACAACAGCAGAAACACAACAGGGAGTCAATGGAAGGGAGGTTGGTTTGTGTGATGGTCTGGGCTGCGTGCACAGTTTTCTGTAATTTCTAACGGTCTTGGATGGAGCTGTTCCCAAACCATGTTGTGTTGGCATCATTACCATGGATCTACGTTCACACCAGTTCTATGTTATTCCACTTCCTCATTCACTCCCTACACACTAGAGGCAGTTTATAGAGGCCAATTAACCTGCAAACCCACGAGTCTTTGGTATATGGGGAGGGGGGAACGGGAGCACCCAGAGGAA
Source organism: Raja brachyura (assembly GCA_963514005.1). The sequence goes on from OY740808.1 coordinate 9,654,871, forward strand.
ACCCACACAGACAGCACCTGGAGTCAGGTTCGAACCCGTGTCTCTGATGCCTGTGACTGCGTGGATTTTGTCTGCGTTCTCCGGTTTCCTCCGACATCACAAAGACGTGCAGGTTGTCGGTTGTATAGAAAGGAGCAGCAGATGCTGGTATTTATAACTAAGGAAGACACAAAGTGCTGGAGTAATCCGGCGGATGGGTGGCGTTTCGGGTCAGGACCCTCCTTCAGACTGAAAGATGGAGAAAGGCCAAAACAAAATGGGGTCGGCCACAGATGACCTCAGGAACGGTGCTAAACGTCCACTGTAAATCGTCCCCTAGTGTGTTGGTCAGTGAAAAAAATTGGGGTGAATGGGAGGAGAAAAAATGGGTTTAGAAAATGGCCTCTCTTCCTCCCTCAAATTTGTAGCGTTGCAGATTTAATATTTTTTCAATTTACTGAAGGACTGCCGCACTGTGAGACTGGTTGTCAAACCAGGATCACGTCCCACCATGAACTGAGCAACAGGATAAAAGATAAATTCATCATAAAACGGTCAGAAGAGGGTTCCATTGGCAAGTTGGTCAAGATTTATCTCTCAAACACCCTCGATAAAACAGTGTAATGGGTCGTTGGTGTCTACGGGGCCTTGAAGCGCGAAAATTGGCTGTCACTTCTCTCCACATTATGGATTAGTCGCATTTCATCATCAATCCATGGGCAGCAGAGCATGACAGGGTATCGTGAAGCTGCACATTGTAAGTCTGAAGAAGAATCTCGACCCAAAACGTCACCCATTCCTTCTCTCCAGAGATGCTGCCTGTCCCGCTGAGTTAATCCAGCCTTTTCATAATCATAATAATCATACTTTATTAGCCAAGTATGTTTTGCAACATATACGAGGAATTTGATTTGCCACACAGTCATCCCAATAAAAAGCAACAAAATATACAAAATACATTTTAACATAAACATCCACCACAGTGACTCCTCCACATTCCTCACTGTGATGGAAGGCGATTAAAAAAAAGTTCAATATCTTCCCTTCTTTGTCTTTGTCGGGGGCCTCGAGCCTTCCGTTGACGGGACGATCTTGGCTCCGGTAGCCAGTGGGCGGGCCCTCATCGTCGGGGTGATCAAACTCCCACATAGGGGGGATTTCAGCTCCTCCGCGCCGGGCGATCGGACCCCGGGCTGAGGCTGGTCCAACCTCTTGCCACTTCGGAGCTTCCCGACATCAGTCTCTACCAGAGACTGCGAGCTCCTCCATGTTGAAATCCGCAGGCCGCGGTTGGGACTGCAGGCCCGGACGGTGAGTCCACAGGCCTCCAGCTCCATGATGTCAGGCCGCAGAGCAACTGGAGATACGATCCAGAAAACAATCGCATCTCCGGCAAGGTAAGAGATTGAAATAAAGTTTCCCCCCACCTCCTCCCCCATCCCCCACATAAAACAAACCAGGGAACATTAACCCAAACTTTTAAAAACACGCTAAAAATAACAAAAAAAGAGGAAAAGACAGACGAGACTGTCTATCTTCGGTTCAAACCAGCATCTGAAGTTCCTTCATACACAAATGTAAGATTGAAGTCTGAAGAAGGGTTTCGACCCGAAACGTCGCCTATTTCCTTCGCTCCATAGATGCTGCCTCACCCCCTGAGTTTCTCCAGCATTTTTGTCTGCCTTCGATTTTCCAGCATCTGCAGTTCCTTCTTAAACAAATGTAAGTTTTGTCTCTTTTCCAACTCAAGATGAGAAATTATTCATTGCGCTATTGCTACACAATTGCCTTGGCAGACACATCACACCAACTCATTTTCTTTAAGTCTGAAACAAGGCTGATCAAGAACAAATGGTCTGATCTTGAAATACATGTCAACTTTCTCATCCATCTTGTGTATATTTTATGATACTGGGTACACTTTGAGCAATTGGCACCTGGTTTTAGAATTGGCCATACATATAAAGGACTGCAGATGCTGGTTTAAATTGAAGGTAGACACAAAATGCTGGAGTAACTCAGCGGGACAGGCAGCATCTCTGGAGAGAAGGAATAGGTGATGTTTCGGGTCATGATCCGAAACGTCACCCATTCCTTCTCTCCAGAGATGCTGCCTATCCCATAGCACTGACCTCTATTACAAACCCATTGACACCCATAGCTATCTAGACTACACTTCTTCCCACCCTGCTTCCTGTAAAGACTCTATTCCCTACTCTCAATTCCTCCGTCTACCCCGCTTCTGCACCCAGGATGAGGTTTTCCACACCAGGTCATCGGAGATGTCCTATTTCTTTAGGGAATTCTTCCATCATAGATGAGGCTCTCACTAGGGTCGCCTCGATATCCCGCAGCGCCGCTCTTGCTCACCCTCCCCCTATTCGTAACAAGGACAGAGTCCCCCTTGTCCTCACCTTCCACCCCATCAACCGAATTGGTGACGTTTTTCAGATCGAGACGTCACCCGTTCCTTCGCTCCAGAGATGCCGCCTGTCCCGCTGAGTTACTCCAGCATTTTGTGACCATCTTCGGTGTGAACTGCAACATCTGCAGTTTCTTGCTCCACTCTTGCTCTGCACATCTCTGTTTTAAACTCTCACTCTCCAGTACACAAGTAGAATGGTCAAAGGGTCAGGATCATCCATAGAAACATAGAGACATAGGCAATAGGTGCAGGAGTAGGCCATTCGTCCCTTTGAGCCAGCACCGCCATTCAATATGATCATGACTGATCATCCAAAATCAGTACCCCGTTCCTGCTTTTCTCCCCTATCCCTTGATTCCACTAGCCCTAAGCGCTAAATCTAACTCTCTCTTGAAAACATCCAGTGAATTTGCCTCCACTGCCCTCTGTGGCAGAGAATTACACACATTCACAACTCTCTGGGTGGAAATGTTTTTCCTCATCTCAGTCCTAAATGGCCTACCCCTTATTCTGAAAATGTGACCCCTGGTTCTGGACTCCCCCAACACCAGGAACATTTTTCCTGCATCTAGCCTGTCCAATCCCTTAAGAATTTCATATGTTTCTATAAGATCCCATCTCATCTTTTTAAATTCAAGAGAATAAAGTGAATCGCTGCCACTTGGAGCAACCAAATGCTCCCTGCACCTTCCAACAGCTCTCAACCGAGCAGCAAATCTAGAGAGAAGGAATAGGCGATGTTTCGGATCGAGACCCTTCTTCAGTCTGACCCGAAATGTCGCCTATCCCTTCTGTCCATAGATGCTGCCTCACCAGCTGAGTTCCTCCAGCATTTTAGTCGATCTTCGATTTTTCCAGCATCTGCAGTTCTTTCTTCAGCAAATCTTCAGAGGTGATTTGCAGACTCTTAAAAAAGCGGGGACTCGGGGATTCATCCTTAAGAAGGGTCTGAAGAAGGGTTTCGGCCCGAAACGTTGCCTGTTTCCTTCGCTCCATAAATGCTGCTGCACCCCGCTGAGTTTCTCCAGCATTTTTGTGTACCTTCGATTTTCCAGCATCTGCAGTTCCTTCTTAAACATCGGTTCAGCCATGTACTGCAACGTCATTCTTTTCAAGGAGCTTTTATGAAAGTTCAGCTCAATAAGCCATAAAAACTATGCAAGTAAAAAAAAGTGCACTCAATTTACACGGGATCATCGTGGTCTTTCTCCCAGCCTTATGAGAATCTAAATTAGACTTTCAGTCAGTGCCGAATTGTCTGTAATTGCTGAAAGGGACTGCTAAAAATATCCAATCTTTCAGCAATAAGGTTGAATTTCCGAGAGCTTTCACAAGATAGATTGATTGTATGAAGGAATGAATCATAAATGTCATGCATGCTGTCAGCGCAGCTGCAAGTACAAAGACTAATGAAAATGACAGGGTGCATGGTACAATTGCTTGGCAAATACACTACATCCATCTGCGAAATAAAAAGTTCTGACCTAAAAATAGCAGAATTAGCACACCAATTGATTGCTTCCAAACGACACGCAAGTTCAACCAGAGAGTTGTACGAGTGGAAGAACACGGGCTGAATGGGTGAGAGGAAAGCTTTGCCTTCCCTGGGGAGCCTGGTTTAACACAGCACGAGATGATAAATGCTGCAGTAACTCAGCGGGACCGGCAGTGTCTCTAGATGGAACAAGGGAGGACCCAGCGTGGGGTGGACCACCGTGAGGGAGGGGGAGAATAAAGGTGGACCTGTCCGCGGGATACATTGCAACTATGTCGACTTGTGACAATAAAGTATTAATGAATGAATCCATTCATTCATTCATTCATTCAGAAGGCATGGGTGATGTCACGACCTGAAACGTCACCCATTCCTTCTGTCCAGAGATGCTGCCTGTCCCGCTGAGTTACTCCAGCATTTTGTGTCTATCTTCAATGTAAACCAGCATCTGCAGTTCCTTCCTAAACCAGAGTCCCCACCATTGAATCCATCTACACTTCACGCTGCCTCGGAAAAGTAGCCGACATAATCAAGGACTCGTCCCACCCCGGTCATTCCCTCTTCTCCCTGTTCCTGTCCGGCAGGAGGTACAGAAGCTTGAAATTCACACCATCAGACTCAGGAACAGCTTCTTCCTCTTCGCTGTCAGCCTTTTGAATGGTCCTTCCATAAGCTGGGCTACTGTTCAACTCACCACTACCCCATTGAAGACATTGGACTTTTTCTAAGGAACTGATGTGCTATAATATGCTACAATGCTGAGAACTATATTCTGCACTGTGTCTTCCCCTTTGCTCTATCTATTGTAATTGAATTTGAACTTATTGTATCTTAGTTTAGTTTAGTTTAGTCTAATTTAGTTTAGTTTAGTTTTGTTTCATTTAAGTCCAGAAATGGCCGATTAAAGATAGTCCAAGGGTCTCCAATGAGGTAGATGACAGCTGAGGACTGCTCTCTAGTTGGTGGTAGGATGGTTGAATTGCCTGATAACAGCTGGGAAGAAACTGTCTCTGAATCTGGAGGTGTGCATTTTCACACTTCTGGGAGAGAGGAGAAGAGGGAGTGGCCAAGGTGCCACTCGTCCTTGATTGTGCTGGTGGCCTTGCCAAGGCAGAGTGAACTGTGGGTGGGGTCAATGGAAGGGCGGTTGGTTTGTGTGATGGTCTGGGCTGCGTCCACAATTCTCTACAATTTCTTGCGTTCTTGGATGGAGCTGTTCCAAAAACATGCCGCGATTGCTTTTTGCAGCGCATCTGTAGAAGTTGCTGAGAGTTGTTGTGGACATGCCCAACTCCCAAACCTTCGAAGGAAGTAGAGACATTGGTGCGGTTTTTTGGCCATTGCTTCGATATGGCTGGTGCAGGACAAGTCGCAAGGGCGGTATTTAAGCCTAGGAACTTGAACCTTGCAACCATTAATGTATAATATCTGATCTATTCGGATAGCATGCGAAACAAAGCATTTTCACTGTACCTCAATACATATAATGATAATAAACCTTAATCTAAGGTGTCTCAATACGTTGGTTAAGTCGTTGTACTGGTTGGTGATGCATTGTTGAATATTTACCAGGTGGTTGGAGATAGTTTCATTTTGGTAACACTTCAGTTGGTAGCACAATCTGATCAAGAAAGGAATTAGTCCCAGTCTAATTCCAGGCACCTAAGTATGAACTAGCAATTGGCACTTTAGACCAGTATTGAGAGCTTTTGCAGTGGAGCAAACATTGTGTGTAGAAAGGAACTGCAGATGCTGGTTCATACCGAAGATACACACAAAGTGCTGGAGTAACTCGGCGGGTCAGGGAACATCTCTGGAGAAAAACCACGGATGGCGTTTCAGGTCGGGCACTCGGAAGTAAGGCCCCGACTCGAAACGCCACTCGTTCCTTCTTAGCCAGAGATGCTGCCTGTCCCGCTGAGTTACTCCAGCTTTTTGTGTCCATCTGAGCAAGCTTGGTTGAGAGGTGTCATCTTACAGGTGCTTTAGTGGTGGCGCCATCGAGTGTGGCAGCTGTTCGTCCTTCACCCTTTTTTTAATTTTTAGTTTGTCGAAAGGTTTTGTTTTGGAGGCCTTTTAGTGTTTTTTATGTGGCAGATGGTGGGGGGGGGAATGAGGAAACTGGTTTTCGAGTTCCTACCTGGGTCTAGGATGCGTCTTTCCTCCAAGCTGCATCTTCGCCCCGCTCCTCGCAGCTTACCACCTGGATTGACGCGGCCTTTCCTGGCGGAGTCCGGCCAGATCTACGAGCTGCTGCTTCAGCTTCAGAGGCGGCGTAGCACTGAGGTACCATCACGGAGCGGGCAATCACGGAGTCCCAGCACGCCGTGTCGGTCGGAGCTCCGGAGTGCCGGGACTGCCGACTTCAACATCCTGGAGCTTCCATCCGCAGACCACAACGACTTTAGCAACGCGTGGCCCTGGGATCTTTCGCCGAGGTCGCCAGTGTTGCAGCTCCGACCAGCGCGGCCTGTGGACTTCGGGAGCCCCGGTTTCCGCGAGGAAGCGGTCGTTTCGGAACTCCAAGCCGCTGAGAGTGTTCTTCTGACGCCGGAGCTCCATCATCCCGGCCAGAGGGCCTGAAACATCGGGCTGCCGTAGCGGCGACAGCGGAGGCCTCAAATAGGCCCCAACCACGGGAAAACACAGAGAAAGTGGACTGGACTTTGCTGCCTTTCCTCACAGTGGGAAACGTTGATCCCGCTGTGGGGGGATGTTTTTTATGTTTAATGTTAAATTCCATAGTGTTATGTTTATCTTATTTGTGTGCTGCACTGGCAATTCAAATTTCACTGCACCAGTTGGTGTATGTGACAATAAATGTCCTTTGTCCTTTGTCCTTTAAACTGAATCTCCCGTCAGGCGAGTGCAAAGGTTTTTGTGCAACTGTTCAGCGAAGAGCAGGTTCATTCTCTTCAGGGTTCAGACCAAAAGTAATCCCTCAACCTTTTCCAAAAAAGAAGATAATACCCTGGTGTCCGTAACGCATTGCTGAATGGAAAATGGCTGCCGCATTTCCCACACTACCCTGTCACTAAAATCCCACAAGCCCTTTGTTGGCCGATCCTTTATAAGACAATTTTTTGGGCGCCACGGTGGCGCAGTGGTAGAGTTGCTGCCTTACAGGGCTTTCAGACCCGGGTTCGATCCCGACTACGGGTGCTTGTCTGTACGGAGTTTGTACGTTCTCCCCGTGACCTGCGCGGATTTTCAGCGGGATCTTCCGTTACCTCCCACACTCCAAAGACGTACAGGTTTGTACTGTAGGTTAATTGGCTTGGTGAATGTGCACATTGTCCCTGTTGTGCGTAGGATAGTGTTAGTGTGCGGGGATCGCCGGTCGGCGCGGTCTCGGTGGGCCGAAGGGCCTGTTTCTGCGCTGTATCTCTAAAGTCCAACTAAAACTAAAAACTAAGACATACCGAGGTCTTGCAAGACTCATATTCCATTGTACCGCACATATTAGGAAACCTTTTTTCACCTTTTCCTTGAATAATTAATCAACTGTGTCAAGTCAAAAAAAGTCAAAAGTCAAAACAAACTTTATTGTCATTTAGAAATACATTGATATAATCAGTTCCAAACGAAATTACGTTGCATTTGGCTCCCTGTGCAACACAATAAATTAACCGAAGGATAGGCATGGGTGAAAAGGATAAATAGACAATGGTGGCAGCCCATTACATGGCATTCAGGAGTCTGATGGCTCGTGGGAAGAAGCTGTTGCAGAACCTTGAAGTTCTGCTCCTTATGTTGCGGTATCTTTTTCCCGAGGGCAGCAGAGTGAACAGTCCGTGATGGAGATGTGTGGGGTCTTTTATAATACTGCTGGCCTTGGACACACAGCGTTTGGTCGCAATATCCCCGATTGAGGGGAGAGAGGTCCCGATGATTTTTTCCGCTGTCCTCACCACTCTCTGCACAGACTTCCAGTCGGAGGCTCTACAGTCCCCAAACCAGACAGAGATACAGCTGGTCAGAATACTCTCTATGGTGCCCCTGTAGAAAGTAGTGAGGATTGGATGGGGGAGATGAGCTCTTCTCATCCGGCGCAGAAAGTGCAACCATTGCTGCGCTCTCTTAACAGTTGATGAGATGTTATTCGACCAGGTCAGACTGTTAGTGATCTGCACCCCCAGGAACTTTGTGCTACTGACCACCTCCACATCGCTGTCGTTGATGTGAAGTGGTGTGGGACTGTGCCGGGTTTTCCTGAAGTCGACGATAACCTCCTTTGTTTTCTCGACATTCAGGATCAGGTTGTTCGTATTGCACCAGTCCACCAGTTGTTTCACCTCCTCCCTGTAAGCCAGCTCATTGTCATCCCTGATGAGGCCCACCACTGTTGTGTCATCTGCGTACTTCATGATGTGGTTTGTACTAAACCTGGCAAACAGTCGTGAGTGATCAGGGTGAACAGCAGTGGACTCAGGACACAGCCCTGAGGGGAGCCGGTGCTCAGAGAGATGGTGTTGGAGGTGTTATTTCCAACCCTCACAGACTGGGGTCTGTCAGTGAGGAAGTCCAGTAGCCAGTTACACATGGGGGTGCCGAGGCCCAATGGAACCAGTTTGCTTATCAGGTGCTGTGGGATAATGGTGTTGAATGCTGAACTGAAATCCACGAACAGCATTCGCACATAGGTGTCACAGTTCCCTCTTTGATCTACAGCCTTTAGCATTTACCCCTTTGTACCATTTGACTTGAAAGATAGTTGTAACTTCTCAAACCCCAAAACCGAATATTTCTTCATTCGGTAGGAAAGTTCTTAAAAATACACTGTCAGAATTGAAATGCAACCATTAATATTTTATTTTGATACCAATACACATGGTTTGTTATTCTGCTTGCGAATAGTTCCATATATAGTTCTCATCACAACCGTTATTGAAGATGTTAGTCAGCAAAGTAGACTCCCGCTGGAACCCAGCAACGATGAGTAAACACTGCCCAGTCGATCATCGGCTCTGACCTCCCTACCATCGAGGGGATCTATCGCAGTCACTGCCTCAAAAAGGCTGGCAGCATCATCATCAAGGATCCACACCATCCTGGCCACTCACTCCTCTTCCCGCTGCCTTCAGGTAGAAGGTACAGGAGCCTGAAATCTGCAACATCCAGGTTCAGGAATAGCTACTTCCCCACAGCCATCAGGCTATTAAACTCAACTCAAACAAAACTCTGAACATTAACAGCCCTTTGCACTTCATCTGATTATTTATGTGTGTATATATATATTCAATAGTATATGGTCACACTGATCTGTTCTGCATTTATTTATGCGTGAGGTGATAAATTTATTTAAGCCTAAGACTAAAGGTGAGAAAAAACTTTTTTACCCAGAGAGTTGTGAATTTATGGAATTCCCTGCCACAGAGGGCAGTGGAGGCCAAATCACTGGATGGATTTAAGAGAGAGTTAGATAGAGCTCTAGGGGCTAGTGGAATCAAGGGATATGGGGAAAAGGCATATTGTTATTGATAGCGGACGATTAGCCATGATCACAATGAATGGCGGTGCTGGCTTGAAGGGCCGAATGGCCTCCTCCTGCACCTATTTTCTATGTTTCTATGTTCTATGTTTATATTCTGTTGTGCTGAATTTCAAGAAGCAAGAATTTCATTGTCCTATCTGGGACACATGACAATAAACTCTCTTGAATCTTGAATCTTGACCCAAGCTGATCGATCTGCATTGAGAATTCACACCAGCGTAGCATTGTCACCGTGGAGAGCGTTTCACATGGTGCGTACACATCTAGGTGCATTTGCAGGATCAACATCATCGGGTGGCATGGTGGCGAGACCGTACAAACTCCATACAGACAGCACCCGTAGTCAGGATCGAACCCGGGTCTCCGGCGCTATAAGGAAGCGACTCTACCGCTGCGCCACCGTGCCGCCCCAGTAAGATCAGTGGTGTTTGGTGGGGGGTAGCAATGGGGATTAGTGGAGAGGGATCAGAGATCGACAAGAAATGACAAAAATAAGCTAAATATAAATGAGGAAAGAGATAACCAGGACATAAGTAGAATTATAGAAGAGTAGGGCGCGTGGTCGGAAATAAATGAGTCAAATAATTTTCACGGGGAATAAATGATAAAGCAGGAGAACTAGAGGGTATAGTGTGTCGCTTGGAACCAGATGTAGTGGGGATTACTGAAATATAGCTCATAAAGCAACGGGAATTAAACTATGCAGAATGCGACATTTTTTTTTATTTTTTACAATGTTTATGTATTAGAAGCAGTGTACTAAAATATAACCAGCGGCATATGATACAATACAGTTATTGTACAGCTTCAATTTTAATTTTTAGCTAAAGTTAAGAGAAAACAAGAGAGAAATGGCAAGAAAGGGAAAAAGTGGATGTGCAGGGATAGAACACCTAGACTACCAAAATGGTGTAGCCAAAGAGGCAAAAACAGAAAGAAAAACAGAAGGTGATGATATACCAGAATGTGACATATTTAGAGTAGAGATTCTAGGAGGGAAAGAATGGAATTGAAGGAGGGGTAAGTCTTTGGAGATAACGTAACGACGGAGAAAATTGCTTCAGTCGTCAGTGGGACAGAAATAGAATTCAGATGGATTGAGAAAAAAGATAATTAAGGATTAATCAGACTAATAGGCTAATTAGTGTGCGTCTCAGACTATCTATGGGGAAGCTTAAGAACGCGAGCAGGCAGCAACAGGGCCCTCAAGATGGACACTAAACGCTGGTGTAACTCAGCGGGTCAGGCAGCTTCTCTAAACCCCATGTGGACCTCATCCACTGGTCATCTTTGGTCACCTCCTCAAAAAACACCATTGAATTTAAAAGTCAAGAGAGAGCAGCGAAGTGCTAATGAGAGAAAGGTTGAGGATCAATAAAGAAATTAAACAGCACTAATTATACAGAGAGCAAGGGGAGGACACGACAAAGGGCACAAACAGGGAAGTATTTAAGAAGGAACTGCAGATGCTGGAAAAATCGAAGGTGGACAAAAATGCTGGAGAGACTCAGCGGGTGAGGCAGCGTCTACGGAGCGAAGGAATAGGTAACGTTTCGGGTCGAGACCCTTCTTCAGACTGATGTGGGGGGTTGGGGGGCGGGGGAAGTCCATCGTTCCATAGATGCTGCCTCACCTGCTGAGTTTCTCCAGCATTTTTGTCCAGCTTCAAACGGGAAAGTAGAATATTAAAAAACAAATAAATATGAAATCAAATTATCGAGGATGATAAAATAAAACTAAAATATTTGAGTTCAGTTTAGTTTATTGTCACGTGTACCGAGGTGCAGTGAACAGCTTCTGTTGCGTGCTAACCAGTCAGCGGAAAGACAATAGTTGATTACAATCGAGCCATTCGCAGTGTGCAGATACACGATAAGAGATTTTAAAGCGTGGAGCGACTGCAATATCTGCTTCAGTGGCCGGCACGCAAATAATCGCCTGGGCTGGGTGCCATCTTCAGTCCCCATCAGTCGAGTTCATTTTCACTTGTCCCGACCGTGCTATCCAGTCAGCGGAAAGACAACAGGAGACCCTGGGAAGCAAATTCACGGCACACGAATAAAACAGTAGATGTGAGATCAGAGTGAAGCCACTCTGCGCCAGGCAGGATTATACAGCGATAGCGAAAACATTAAACGATTGCTCTGCCGTACAATGTAAGAGAGAAGCAGACCAGGTGGAAGTGACATCAGAAGATGGGATTAGATTCAACATAACTGGGTTTACAATAAAAAGAGTGCAGATATTAAATAATCTGATCAAGTGCAAAGAGGATACAATTCCGGGTTCACATTCATCACGTCTATGCATTTTCTAAGAAGCTAGGCAGGAGATGGCAGGGACAATATTGCACATGTGTAGGAAGGAACTGCAGATGCTGGTTTAAACTGAAGATAGACACAAAAAGCTGGGGTAATTCAGCGGGCCAGGCAGCATCTGTGGAGAGAATGAATAGGCGACGTTTCGGCTCGAGACCCTTCTTCAGACTGAGAGAAGTGTCTGAATGGGAGACCCCCTGACACTCAGTCTGAAGAAGGGTCTCGACCTGAAATGTCATCCATTCCTTCTCTCCAGAGATGCTGCCTGTCCCACTGAGTTACTCCAGCATTTTGTGTCTACCTTCGGTTTAAACCAGCATCTGCAGTTCCTTCCTATAAATATTTCTAGCATGTTGTCTCACGCTCGAACACATCCGCAGCATAATTGAAGGTCTGGCTGATAAAGACAAGAATCTAAATTCGGGTGATGTTTCGGATCGAGACCCTTACTTCAGACGTCACCCTTACTCAACCCGAAACGTCACCCATTCCTTCTCTCCAGAGAGAGTTACTCCAGCATTTTGTGTCCATCTTCGGTGTAGACCAATATCCGCAGTTCTACCCTACACATAACTTCTTACCAATCTATTGACGAAGCAAAGTTGCTAATGGATAGTTTTCACAAAAGCATAATTCAAGGTAATGTGACAATGCTCGTGCATTGGTGGGCACATGCATAGGTGCCACTCCGCATGCCTGCACTTGTGCTCTCACACATCAGTTCATATGCTCTTGGAGCAGAATTTGCCCATTGGGGCCATCGAGTCTACATCACCACTCAATCATGGCTGATCTATCTTTCCAACTGAACTGCATTCTCCTGCCTTCTCCCCATAACCCCCTGACAAGACCCTACACATAAACACCTGCAGGCCCTGAACGTGTGATGTGATGGGCCATCGCAGAAACTGCTACTATCTGAGGCCAATGCTTTCACAAGTTATAGGAGTAGATGTGGGCCATTCGGCCCATCAAGTCCACTCCACCATTCAACCATGGCTGATTGCTGCCTCCCATTTTCCTGCTTTCTCCCCCTAGCCCTCGACACCCGTTCTAATCAAGAATTTGTCTATCTCTGACCTTAAAAATATCCACTGACTCGGCCTCTGTGGCAATGAGTTCCGCAGATTAACTACCCTCTGACTAAAGAAGTTCCTCCTCACCTCCACTCTAAAAGAGTGCCTTTAATTCTGAGGCTTTGTCCTCTGGTCCCAGGCTCCCCCGCCAGTGCAAACATCCTCTCCACATGCACTCTATTTATGCCTTTCATTATTCTGCAAGTTTCAATGAGGATCGGGATTTCCCAGGGTCTACATTAGCTTTCTCTAATCCCAGGGTCCCTGCATCAATCACTATCAACTCTTGTGAATCACACACTAATCCTTTTCTAAACAAATCCTCTCATATTCTGTGGCTTAATGCATTTCTTTGCTTCAAAGGTAGAACAGGACATGTACAAAGCTTTGGGCGATAAACGCTGCCAAACAGTATTCTGAAGAGCTAGTGTAGAGAGGGATATTCTGAGGCTCAGCCACATCATTGCTTTTCAACAGACAATAGACAATAGGTGCAGGAGAAGGCCATTCGGCCCTTCGAGCCAGCACCGCCATTCAATGTGATCATGGCTGATCATCCCCAATCAGTAGCCCGTTCCTGCCTTCTCCCCATATCCCCTGACTCCGCTATTGTTAAGAGCCCTATCTAGCTCTCTCTTGAAAGCATCCAGAGAACCTGCCTCCACCGCCCTCTGAGGCAGAGAATTTCATTTGAATTACAGAATGAACAGTGTTAGGGAAGGGCTGGGTGTGGAATATCCGTGATCTAATATTTCTCTATCATTCAATCAGTCCGAAGAAGGTCCTGACCCTTGAAAAGTCACCCATCCATGTTCTGTGGAGATGCTGCCTGGCCCGCTGAGTTACTCCAGCACTTTGTGTCATTCTCAGTTAATCCATATGCGTTGGCCAGAGGAGCCATGTGGAGAAGATAGACACAGAGTGCTGGGGTAACTCAGCAGGTCGGGCAGCATCTCTGGAGAAAAGGAATAGGTGACGTTTCGGGTCGAGACCCTTCTTCAGACTGAGAGTCAGGGGAAAGGGAAACTAGAGGTATGGAAAGATGCAGAACAAATCAGAGCCGACATAGATGGGCCTCCTTTGTAACATCATAGATAGGGCGTAACGGTGGCGCAGCGGTAGAGTTGCTGCCTTACAACGCCTGCAGCACTGTGGACCCGGGTTCGATCCCGACTGCGGGCGCTGTCTGTATGGAGTTTGTACGTCCTCCCCGTGACCTGCGTGGGTTTTCTCCAAGATCTTCAGTTTAGTCCCAGATGTACAGGTTTGTAGATTAATTGGCTTGGTAAATGTAAAAATTGTCCCTAATGTGCGCAGAATAGTGTTAGTGTGCGGGATCGCTGTACGGCACGGGGCCAGTGGGCCGAACAGTCTGTTTCCGCGCTGTATCTCAAAACCAAACTTTTTAAAAAACGCAACTTGTCGCAACAGATTGGAGAATTAAAATAGGTTAAACGCTCTACTTTTAACAATGCTTAAATAAACAATACTTTCTTTTGATGTATGTCTATATAGTTATATATATATTTGCACCATCTGCGATGTTACATTGGGCAATTGCAATAGAATAATTCTGAGCACTCTCATCAGCTAGAAGCAAGATCATATCGTCCTCGGGTAAGTTTACCAATCAATAAATAACCACTCTCAAATTCCTTCCTCAGATTCTCCTGGCTCAAGCTGGGGTTTCAAAAAAAATCAATTTCTTTTTTTTTTGTTTGGATGATGCAACAAGTAGTGTCACCCAGCCTGTGCCCCAGTGGAAAGCAGTCCGCACCCAAAGGAACACAAAGTGCTGGAGTGACTCAGCGGGTCAGGCAGCATCTCTGAAGGACACGGATAGGCATTTTGGTCGGGACTCTTGTAGGACCGAGATGTGCCAGGAAAGAGGCTGGAAGACATACTATGAGCCCATAGAGGTGGGCTGTAGAAGCTTTGCGGGACGCTCACTCTGCAAAGTCCTCAACCAGTTGGGCATTACGGGGCTGGCAAAGAAGAGGGCCATTCAATCCGCAAGCGCAGAAGCGGCAGAGAAAGCCGCGAGGTGGCTTTGGATTAAGATGGCTGATCCGCGGGCGGTTGCTGCTGGGACGCAAGTCGGGGCTTGGTCAACCCCGGCTGGGTCGCCTGGGCGAGGGTGTCTGATGTTGTGAGACCCGAAACACCCACATCACTGAGGATGCGTCCCAGCGCATCTAGAAGATGCATCTTTCGCACGGAGATACAGCGCGGAAACCGTCCACCGAGTCCGCATCGTCCAGCAATCCCCGCACACTAACACTCTCCTACACACACAACGGACAATTTACATTCATACCAAGCCAATTAACCTGCAAACCTGTACGTCTTTGGAGTGTGGGAGGAAAACAACGATCTCGGTGAAAACCCGCACCACAGATCACGGGGAGAACGTACAAACTGCGCACAGCACCCGTAGTCAGGATCAAACCTGGGTCTCTGGTGCTGTAAGGCAGCAACTCTACCACTGCACCACCCTGCCCGACTGAATAAGGCCCCTGGTGGGCATGGTGGGTGGATAGTTTGTGAGGTGACCCAATCCTTCTGTCACTCATAAGGAGTCTCTTGCCCAGAGTAGACCAGAGGACATAGGTTTAAGGTGACAGATGTAATAGGAATTTGAGGGGTAACATTTGCCTCTTTGAGACACTAACTACACTAACACTATCCTACTACACTCTAAGGATAATTTACATGTTTTACCAAAGCCAATTAACCTACAATTAACCTACAAACCTCCGTCTACGCCGCATCTGCTCCCAGGATGAGGTGTTCCACACCAGGTCATCGCAAATGTCCTCATTCTTCAGAGAACGGGGATTGCCCTCCCCCACTATAGATGAGGCTCGCACCAGGGTCTCCTCCATACCCCGCAACACTGCCCTCTCTCCCCATCCCCCCACTCGCAACAAGGGCAGAGTCCCCCTGGTCCTCACCTTTCACCCCACCAGCTGGCACATACAACACATAGTCCTCTGCCAGTTTGGCCACCTCCAACGTGGCCCCACCACTCGCCACATCTTCCCATCTCCCCCCCCCCCCGGTCTGCCTTCCGCAAAGACCGCTCCCTCCGCGACTCCCTTGTCAATTCTTCCCTTCCCTCCCACTCCACTCCTTCCCCGGGCACTTTCCCTTGCAACCGCAAGAGATGCTACACTTGCCTCTTTACCTCCCCCCTCCACTCCTTTCATGGACCCAAGCAGTCCTTCCAGGTCCGACAGAGGTTCACCTGCACCTCCTCCAACCTCATCTATTGCATCCGCTGCTCTAGATGCCAGCTGATCTACATCGGTGAGACCAAGCGGAGGCTTGGCGATTATTTCACCGAACACCTCCGCTCGGTCCGCAACAACCAACCCGACCTCCCGGTGGCTCAGCACTTCATCTCCCCCTCCCATTCCGTACCCGACCTCTCTGTCCTGGGCCTCCTCCACGGCCAGAGTGAGCAACACTGCAAATTGGAGGAACAGCACCTCATATTCCGCTTGTGGAGTCTGCATCCTCTTGGCATGAACATTGAATTCTCTCAATTCTGTTAACCCTTGCTGTCTCCTCCCCTTCCCACCTCTCCCTCAGCCCTCGGGCCCCTCCTCCTCCTTTTTCCTTTCTCCCTCCCCCCCCCCCCCCCCCACCACCCCATCAGTCTGAAGAAGGGTTTCGGCCCGATACGTTGCCTATCTCCTTCACTCCGTAGATGCTGCCGCACCCGCTGAGTTTCTCCAGCATTTTGTGTACCCTTAACCTACAAACCTGTACATCTTTGGAATGTGGGAGAAAACCGGAGCACCCGGAGAAAACCCACGCAGGTCACGGGGAGGACGTACAAACTCCATTCAGACGGCACCCTCAGTCAGGATCGAACTCGGGTCTCTGGCGCTGTAAGGCAGCGACTCTACCTCTGTGCCACCGTGCCGCTGATGAGCGCAACCTTGAATCTTTTCCACTCTACCACCCGACTCTACCGTCTCTACCCATGGCACGGACACTAATTGCGATGTGCCCCATTCATTATCACATCAAAGGAGTCAGTAATCGAGCGGAGATCTGGGGCCAGCTACGAGGAAGAAATAGATTTATCTTGCATGCCCTTAGTAGAATCATTTAAAATTAATTGCTTTTCAACACAGAGGGAGCTCGGGCTGGAGAAGTGTGGCTTTATTTGGTCTGTTGCAGAATTGTGAGGAAGAGCTTCGAATTGACCTGCAGATATTGAAGCCGCATTCGAGCAGTCACGGAGTCACACAGCACAGGGACAGGCCCTTCGGCCCACCGTGTCTGTGCAACCACCCAGTGCCAATCTGGTGGCTCTTTACAAAGAACATGCCCCGTAGCTGCCCGCTGGACTGTAGGGTGGCACGGCGGCGCAGCGGTAGAGTTGCTGTCTTAGTGCGCCAGAGACCCGGGCTCGATCCTGACTGCGGGTGCTGTCTGTACCTACGGAGTTTGTACGTTCTCCCCGTGACCTGCGTGGGTTTTCACCAGGTGCTCGAGTTTCCTCTCACGTTCCAAAGACGTGCAGGTTGGTAAGTTAATTGGCTTCTGTAAATTGTCCCTAGTGTGTCGGATAGAACTAGTGTACAGAACATCGGTGAGCTGCTGTATCTCGAAACTAAATTAAATCTAAACTACAAGGATATCTTCAACAAATCTGAGCTTAGAAAAGACGGGACGAGAGTGTGGGCAGTCTGTATGGGAAGGACACAAAGTGCTGGGTTAACACATGCAGCATCTCTGGAGAATGTAGATAGGAGATGTTTCAGCTCGGGACCCTTCTTCAGACTGAAAAATCCCCACCTATCCATGTCCTCCAAAGATGTTGCCTAACTCACTGAGTTACTCCAGCACTTTGTCTCTTATTATTTTGTAATCCAGCATCTGCAGTTCCTTGTTTCTACAAGGACAATGATGATCCCAAGGGCTGAAGAAAGATGAAGAGAAACTCTTTGTTGCTGCCTCTCTTTTCCTTATCTCTGCTGAAACATCTGACAAAGTTCCAGATTGCAACAAATGTTCAAATCTCATAAATAATTTGCCCCATTTGGTACTTCACTCTAAAGGGCCTGTTTCCCACTTTCAAAATCTCTGCCGAGTTTAAAGGACATTAAAAAAAAATCAAAGAACGCAGTAATCTGCGAGCTCCTACGACCTTCCACGACTATGTTCACGAACTCCTACGAGTATGGCTACGGATTCCCACGACCATTTTGACGCCCTCCTTACGGGTAAAACGTTGCAATTTCTTTCATCCCGACCATTTTGTTACTCCTGGACATTTTTTATTGGACTGGAAAAAATGTCCCGACTTACCGGATGCCACGAGTACTTACGTCTAGCGTAATGAGCCGCTACAATATATCTATGAACTCCTACGGACTCCCTCAGACTTGTTACGAACATTCTGCGAGTTTGAATCAGGGGGAAAACTGGGGATAATTTGTGAATAACTCGTGAAAGTGGGACAGGCCCTTAAGATGCCTGGATAGATATGCACGGGTAGGACAGGTTTGGAGGGATATGGACCAAATGCTGGCAGGTAGGACTAGTATAGCTGAAACATGTTGGCCAGTGTGGGCAAGCTGGGCCGAAGGGCCTGTTTCCACACTGTATCACTCATGAGTTCATGACTTATATGTTACTCATATGGGAGACTCAAGCAGTACCAGGAGACCAAATATAATTAGTACTCTGTGTGGATGATAACATCTATTGCTGGAGAAAGTCTGTGTCGATATTGGCCCCGTATTTACAACAATAATGAAAGCAAGGCTACTAGTTTTCACACAACGGGTGGTGGGTGTATGGAACAAGCTGCCGGAGGAGGTAGTTGAGGCTGGGACTATCCCAACATTTAAGAAACAGTTAGACGAGTACATGATTAGGACAGGTTTGGAGGGATATGGACCAAGCGCAAGCAGGTGGGACTAGTGTAGCTGGGACATGTTGGCTAGTGTAGTCAATTTGGGCCAAAGGGCCTGTTTCCACACTGTATCACTCACTGACTCAAATACACAGCATTGTTGCTGTATAAAACCCACAGAAACCTCTACTATCTGCGCACATTCAGCTCAATGTGTAAAACTGGACATTTATAGATAGCGATACCTTGTTCCTCCACAGGGCACAGTGTTACAGATCCTGCAGAATGAATGGGTGTCGGTGGAATGAGTTGAGTGTAGGTCCTACTGGAACGAGTTTGTTGTGAACCTCAACTATTTACGCTTTATCAAAAAATAACTGCTGGAGGAACTCAGTGTTTCAGTTTGAGTTTTTTTCATTTTAGAGATACAGAGCAAAAACAGGCCCTTCGTCCCACCGAGTCCGCGCCAACCAGCGAATTGTGGCACACTAACGCTATCCTACACACGAAGGACAATTTGCAATTTTTCTGAGGGCAATTAACCTACAAAACCTGTACGTCTTTGGAGCGTGGGAGGAAACCGGAGATCCTGGAGAAAACCCAGGCAGGTCACGGGGAGAACGTGCAAACTCCGTACGGACAGCACCCGTAGTCGACTCCACTACTGCGCCACCGTGCCGCACCATTCTGTGGAAGAATTGATTCACCAAGTGAATGGTGATACTCTTGAAGGTACTGCCTGAGAAGGTGCATCTGGATGAACGTTTAAATCAACGAACCAAATTAGGCTGCACATTAAGTGCTGAAAAATAGGGTTTAGATAGATAGGGTGGTTGGCATGGAAATGGCGGACCCAAGGGCCTATTTCTGTGATTTTATAGCTCCCTGGCATTTTGTATTTGGCATTTCGATGTCTCATATTCGGAACAGCCCTCTGCCAAACGCACAATGCCTTCCCAATTTAATTGAATGAAATATTTTGAAATTGTGGCTCATTTTACAGTCTCCTCCAGAGATCTGAAAGCAAAGAGCTTTCAACGAGAGAAATATTGCCAGGGATGATCTACCGTTCCTTACATCTATTGCTCAGTACAATGAGGATTTTGCATATTTCTCCACATCCAGACTTCGCTAAGGAGAGATTAATAGTTAGATTAACCCTTGGGGTCTTATTACCTATTTCAACGTTAACCTCTCCCAATGCAGCTTTCGAAAGTGCATCCATTTTGATGACATGGCACCCGTGTAAGTAATTGCCACTTGAAAACGCGTTTGCAGCGCAGTAATTAAATCCAACAGTTTGGAAGGCATGTTAGTCTTTGAAGGTTAATCAGCTGCTGAATTCATGTGTTTGCTCAGATTGGTCTTTATATTTTACTGTGAGAGCTCGCGTGCCTTGGTGATGTTGCCATTCAAGGTGCACCCCTAGGTACAACCATGGTGTGAACCGAAATGTACAGATCAGAGATAGATGGTGGGAAGTAGTAAGATGCTACTTGCATCGGTACAAAGGGCTAAATGACCTCTTTCTGCATAGTAGGTTTTCGGTGATTTAGTGATTTTGTTTAGTTCAGTTTGGAGATACAGTGCGGAAACAGGCCCTAGGGCCCACCAAGCCCGCACTGACCAGCGATCTCCGCACTTCAACACTACCCTACACACACGCACTGGGGACACTTTTACATTTACACCAGGAACAATTCGCCTACAAACCTGTACAACTTTGGAGTGCGGGGGAAAACCGAAGATCTCGGAGAAAACCCGCGCAGGTCAGAGGGAGGACGTACAAACTCCATACAGACAGCACCTACAGTCAGGATTGAACCCGGGTCTCTGGCGCTGGAAGGCAGCAACTCTACCCCTGCGCTACCGTGTTGCCCTCGGTACAAAGGGCTAACGGCTTCTTCCTGCATAGTAAATCTTCAGTAATTCTGTGATCGTATATGCAAATGGCTGTCCACCAGAAATAACTCCCAAAAACCCAATTTCATTTCGGAGTCACGTGAGTGACTTCGTGAAGAGCCCGCCGGCGCGCATGCTCGACATATCGTCGTAACGCGTTGCTGCGACGGCTGGCGGTGGAGCGCGCTCCTCGCCAGCCCTTCATAAGGGGCCACGGAGGTGAGTATTCCACCTTTAGTTGGTGGTCCTTGTTGTCTGATTATGTCTTGCAGCAAGGACATGGATGGGAGTTCGAAGGGCCGGAGGACGTCAGGACGAGTTCGCCGGTCAACAGTTCCGGGGCCTTTACCATCGGCAGTACCTGCAGCGCAGGCCGGGACTCAGGCGGAGATGTGGGTAAGCCCTGTGTTCACAGGTCCAGATCCGCCAGCACACCACAGCTCGGAGGAGTTCGACGAGGAGGAGTGTGGTGTGCCGCCAGAGCAGGGGGGCCCTGCCATGGCAGTCAGGTTGTCAGCGGGCTCGCTGGCGACCTCGAGCAGGGCGCGTGCCGTTGCACGGCCTGTTCCACTCAGCCCTCCGAGAAGGGGGAGGGGTGGAGCCCAGAAGCCTAACCCTGTTAGGGCTAAGGCATTGCCTGTCGCGGAGGAGCGGTCAGGTTCCAGGGCGAGACCCGGGGCGGCTGTGAGGTCCAGCCGGTACACCCCGACTCTCGACGCCGGGACGGGTCGGTTGGGTCGGGTCTCGTCGCGGTCGCCGAGCCCCCCATGGATGGGTGGGCGGCACCATGCGTCGGCAACGTCCACGATGTGGGCAGCCGGCAAGACTGCGCGGGCCCCAGGCAGCCATGCTTCGGCTGGGGCCGACACCTCGCCGCATGTGCCCTTAGTGGCAGCGGCTTCAGCTCTCGCTAAACGGAGGCGATTGAACACGCCCGCGCAGGAATCGCGCAGTTTCGCCTCGGCGGCTGTTAGCGACAACTACCGGCACCGGCAGGGCCTCGACGAGGTGCGGGCCGATGACAGGAGCCCGGTTTTCTTTTCAGAGCCGGAGGACTCCGACCACCTGAGTGTTCAGGGTGAAGGGCGTATTGACCGTATGGAACGGCTGCTGGAGCTCCTGCTTCAACGTCAACAACAGCAGGGCAGCAACAGGCACAGGGCGTCTTCACCAACATCTACTATCAGCCTGGAGCAGCACGAGGAGGAGGTTCTGGTGGATCCCGTACCACCTCCGGTGGAGGTGCCAGCGGAGGAACTTTTGGATGTGGCGACCAAATTCGCGGCCCCACATACGGCTGGTCTTCCTCTCAATTCAAAGCTGGCAGCCACAGTGGACTTTCTTAATAATCAGGTGCTGCAGGAAGAAGTCCTCATCCAGGCTATGAGCCGTCACAAGGCTCCATCAAACTGCAACTCCCTCAACGTGCCTGTGGTCAATACGCCAATATGGGGCAACATCAGTGCGGCTATCCGTCAACAAGAGCTACAATTGCAGCGGATCCTGAAACTCCTCACGGCCGGTATTACCGCCTTTGCGCGGTCGGTGGACGAGGACGAGCTGAATTTGGACCAGGAAGATGCTCTGGCCTTATTGTGCGCGACCCAGCACGAAATCAACGGGTTTCGCAAAAACAGCATCCGCCCAGCACTCAACCCGAAGTTTGCAGGATTGTGCAAACCACCGCCGCCGCCGCCGCCCCGTCAGCTCTTTGGTGAGGACCTCTCGAAGAGAGTCAAAGAGCTTGACGAACAAGCCAAAACGGTGGGGATCATGCGCTCTAAGAGTGCCCCCACACCGTCCGGCTCAAAAGCTCCATACATTCGCTCACGAGGGTCGGCCAGTGCCTCGACGAGGACTCACCCTCTAGCTCCACAACGACAACAACACCAGAACCAGCACCAAGGGTCTTTTTTAGGACAGGGTCGGCAGAGACCTTTTTGGAAATCGAAGACGCCGCGCCCTCAAGCCAACCCAGCACCTCCACGGCCACCCACACGTGTCAAGGACCGCCGGTAACCACGGAGGTGAGGGGGTCTGGTTCTCTCTTTTCTCTCTGTTTAACTTCCCATGTTGGTGGTCGTTTACGGTTGTTTTTGGATGCATGGGGTAATTTTACTGGTGATGAGTATGTGTTGCGGAATATTCAGGGGCATAAAATTGAGTTTATTAATGGCGACATTCCTCCATCCCAGCACATGCCTGGTCGTACGTTCAAATTGTCTGCTGCAGAACAGGCAGCAGGTTACAAGGAAATTTTAAGTTTGGAACAGAAGGGTGTGATTGAGAAAACAGTGCATGAGCCGATTGAATTTGTTTCGAACATATTTACTAGACCTAAGAAGGATGGAGGCTGTCGTGTCATTATTGATCTAACCCGTTTGAATACGTTTGTAACATATACTCATTTTAAAATGGATACGTTTGAAACAGCCAAATCATTGATTTCTCATGGCTGCTTTATGGCATGCATTGATTTGAGGGATGCATATTATTCAGTATCCATCCAGAAAGATGATAGAAGGTTTTTGAAATTTATCTGGATGGGGCAACTTTGGCAGTATAAGGCTTTGCCTAATGGGCTTACTACAGCCCCTAGATTGTTCACTAAATTGGTGAAGCCAATCATGGCTTATTTGAGACAACGACATCATATAGTTATGGCCTATTTAGATGATGTCTTTATTGTGGGCCACACCCTGCAATTGGCTGAACAGGGTGTTGCAGCTGCTGTCAATATATTTCAACAATTAGGATTCATTGTCCATCCAGAGAAATCAAAGTTCTGCCCTGCCCAGGTAATTAATTACCTAGGGTTCACGGTGAACTCAATGAGCATGAGGATAACTATACCAATTAACAAAATTGAGGAAGTCACTAAGGTGTGCAGAGATTTAATTGGCACCAATATACCATCGATTCGGCATACAGCCACAGTAATTGGCAAGTTAGTGGCTTTGTTTCCGGCAGCACGATATGGACCTTTGCATTATCAGAATTTGCAAAGAGCTAAAATTACTGCGTTAAAATGGAACGCTGGTCATTACGATCGATCTATGCAGCTGCCGTCCGAAGCGATAACTGAGTTGCAATGGTGGGTGTGTCACATTAGCAACTCATTTAAGCCTGTCAGGGAGGCTAATCCGGTGGTATATTTACAGACTGATGCAAGCTCCAATGGCTGGGGAGCTACTGATAATTGCTCTAGTTGTGGGGGTAGATGGGACACCCTTGAGGCATCGATGTTGTTGACTCAAGGGATTAACTATTTGGAGTTGCTGGCAGCATTCCACGGACTTCGTGCATATTGTTCCAAGCTTGTTGGAGCACACGTCCGTCTCCAAATAGACAACACCACAGCTGTGGCATATTTAAACCATATGGGTGGTACCAGGTCAGTTTCGTGTGACAAATTGGCTAACTCAATTTGGCTCTGGTGTATTCAAAGAGACATTTGGATTTCAGCTACCTATTTGCCAGGTGAGCTTAATACTGTGGCGGACACCAGGTCACGCAAATTTAATGACAACATTGAATGGATGTTGCATCCTGAGATTTTTGCTAAAGTCACAGCCAAATTTGGTAAACCGGACATTGACCTTTTTGCGTCACGGTTGAACCATCAGGTACCAGCCTACGTTTCATGGGAACCAGATCCTGGGGCAATAGCGCTAGATGCATTCTCGCTGGACTGGGGGAATTGGGTTTTCTATGCCTTCCCTCCGTTTTGCCTCATCAGTCGGGTATTGCGAAAGATTCAGGCAGATGCTGCCAAGGGCATCCTTATTATACCCGACTGGCCCACACAGCCTTGGTATCCGGTGGTCTTTGACATGCTCAACGAACCTTGGGTCCTTTTGAAGGGTTGCCCACAATTGGTTACTCACCCTGTGTCAGGGGAGCCACATCCCTGCCATGGCTATTTAAATTTGTTGGCTTGCAGGTTCTGAACAGGCCGTTAGTCCAATACGGCCTCTCGGCTCGGACCATGGATACCATCGGGGCGTCGTGTCGAGAGTCCACAAGGCGAAGATACCGCTCGCATATTAAGAAGTGGGAAGCCTACTGCAGCCGCTCTCGCATCACGTACGATGACGTGACAATAACCGACGTCCTGGAATTCCTCGCGGGGTTGCACCATGATGAACACTTAAGTTACAGTGCCATCAACAGCGCCAGAAGTGCGCTATCATTCTACCTCAAGATTGGGGTAGGATCCAACAGGCTAGTGTCCAGACTCATGCGGGGTATATTCAATATGAATCCGCCTACACCACGCTATAATATCACCTGGGATGTCAGGGACGTATTAACCCTGCTCAGGACGTGGTCTCCCATGGAAGGGCTCCAACTGGACCAACTCACCATGAAGCTGGTGATGTTACTAGCGCTGACTTCAGCTCAGAGGGTACAGACACTACACAAACTGCGTGTCGACAGAATGACATCTACCCCTACAGAAGTAGTCTTTTTCGTTGACGAGCTACTAAAGCAGCATAGACCTGGGTGCACAGGGCTGCAGCTGAAGTTCCCGGCATACCCCGCAGATGCTAGGCTATGTTTAGCCTCACATATCCGCCACTATGTCAAGGTGACGGCACGCATCAGAGGAATGGAGAGATACCTGCTTGTCACTCATAAGAGACCTCATCATCGAGTGACAGTCCAGACGATATCCAGGTGGCTTCGAGTCGTCTTGGGTAAGTCAGGTATCGACACTAATGTGTTCAAGTCTCATTCCACCAGGGCTGCATCGACGTCAGCGGCGAGGGTCATGGAGGTGCCCATGGACCAAATTCTCGCCACAGCAGGATGGGCGAATGAAGCTGTGTTCCAGCGTTTTTATAACAAGCCTGTTGCTGCTCCTCTACAGTTCGCAGAAGCCGTGCTGAATGCAGGTCAAGAACGTGGAGATGTCCCCGCATGAGGGGTTTTTGATTTGTTATTAATAAATATGCTTTTGTTTTGCAGTATGAGCTATTGAGCCAGTTTGTTCCTCCCATCCATCCCTGGTAGTGGTGTGTCAGCATGGACGTGGTCCAGGGCGTGTAATCACAGAAGCTTTGAAGTCTTCACGAAGTCACTCACGTGACTCCGAAATGAAATAGTAAGATTGAACGAGAACTTACCAGTTCGAAGGTTGATCTTTATTTCATGAGGAGTCGAAGTGAGGGATTTCGTGCCCTCCTCGCCCAACCCTCAATCACCTTCATCTGGTAATCTTAGTCAATTCAATCATACTATGCGAAGTCATTTCTATTGTTGGTTCTGTGATTCCACGCCGCTACTTTGAAGTATGTCGAGCATGCGCGCCGGCGGGCTCTTCACGAAATCCCTCACTTCGACTCCTCATGAAATAAAGATCAACCTTCGAACTGGTAAGTTCTCGTTCAATCTTACTATTCTCCCTTCCTAATAAGAGTGAGCTCAACAAGTTGATGTTTCATCCTAAATCCAGATGCTGGCCAGGTAAACACAAATACAAGTGCAAATATTTGCTTGAGTATCTTGGGCCAGATGGCTAGCCTCCAGATGGCCAGATGGCTAGCCTCCAGATGGGCCACAAGCTTGGCAACCCTTGAATGGGCCAGCATAACATGAAGAAGGGAAAAAAAGATCTCTGCCCTTTAATGCACCATTCAATCATTCTGTAATAGATCTGGGATTTTATGCGATACATGTAAACACACCGTTGATTCCATTTGTTTAGATAACCATATAACCATATAACAACTACAGCACGGAAACAGGCCATCTCGGCCCTTCAAGTCCGTGCCGAACAACTTTTTTCCCTTAGTCCCACCTGCCTGCACTCATACCATAACCCTCCATACCCTTCTCATCCATATGCCTATCCAATTTATTTTTAAATGATACCAACGAACCTGCCGCCACCACTTCCACTGGAAGCTCATTCCACACCGCTACCACTCTCTGAGTAAAGAAGTTCCCCCTCATGTTACCCCTAAACCTCTGTCCCTTAATTCTAAAGTCATGTCCTCTTGTTTGAATCTTCCCTATTCTCAAAGGGAAAAGTTTGTCCACATCAACTCTGTCTATCCCTCTCATCATTTTAAAGACCTCTATCAAGTCCCCCCTTAACCTTCTGCGCTCCAAAGAATAAAGACCTAACTTATTCAACCTATCTCTGTAACTTAGCTGTTGAAACCCAGGCAACATTATAGTAAATCTACTATCTAATAGATAATTGGCCTTGAGATTTCGTTTGATTCTACTTTTCAGTATCTGTGCATTGGGATTTTAATTATTTGTTCTCAGATGCTCTCATGCCTGCACGAATAGTTAGAGACCGGCTGGGTCTGGCCTCGCAGAGTTTGTTGTGTGATTTACCGACGTTGATTGGCTTCTCCGAGCAATGGCAACAGCAGATACCGCGGCCATTAATCCTAAAGTTCCTCACACACCCATCAAAAACTCAACAACCTGAACAATCAGAGTACAAAAGAGGTGGACAAAGGCAAGTCTGAATAAGGGGACGAAAGTAGCCTTTAAAGTTAGTCCAAGATCATATTGGGTGACAGCAAGAAGCAATTTTATATCGGAGTCACGTGAAGAAGGCCGTCCCTACGCATGCGCGTCATTTACGTCTGACGCATTGCGCAACGACCGACTGCCAGGCGCGTGGCTCCTTCCAGCGGGTAAGTTTAAAAAGTCCAGGTAAGTGTTTTTTCAAGGGTTACACAAAAAGCTGGAGAAACTCAGCGGGTGCAGCAGCATCTAAGGAGTGAAGGAGATAGGCGACGTTTCGGGTCGAGACCCTTCTTCAGACTGGTCAGGGATCAGGGAAACGAGAGATATAAACAGTGATATGGAGAGATAAAGCAAGAACAATGAGTGAAAGATATGCAAAAAAGTATTGGAGATAAGGAAAGCAGGCCATTGTAAGCTGTTTCTGGTGTGAAAATGAGAAGCTAGTGCGACTTGGGGGGGGGGGGGGGGGGGAGATGAAGAAGGAATGTCAGGGCCCGAGGGCTGAGGGAGAGGTGGGGGGGTGGGGGGAAAGGAGCAGTCTGGGTTAACAGAATTGAGAAAATTCAATGTTTAAGCCCAGAGGATGCAGAAAGTGTTTTTTCAAACAGCTTTGCTGCGACCAAAACGGCTGCGTAAGACCACGGGCCTACGGGCAGCGTCCGACCGCCGAATTCACCTAAAAAGCTGCTGGTAGAGCAGCCAGCAGCCACAGACTTGGTGCGGGAAGGCACCTCGGATACTCCTTGGGGGAGGAAAGCCACTAGGAAGTCTGCAAGGGCCCTGGACTCTGAGGAGTCGGGCCAGGAGGAGGTGGACGGGTTCCCTCCTCAGGGCAGTGTTACCGGTAGGCTGACCCAGCTGGAGAGCCTTGTGGAGAGGTTACTCCAGCACGATACGCTCCAGAGGAAGGAGCTATCGGAGCCCGGGGAGTTTATTGTACCCGAGGCAGCAGCGCCTGTGTCAGGTGATGGGAGCGTACGAGGTCAGAGCTATGCTGACCCAGAGTACGGAGGCACAGTTGGGCTAGAGGGACCATCGGGTGTATTGGCCTTAGTATCCAGATTTGCGGTCCCAGCACTCACCGGCGAACCATTGGACACAGAGCTCGCCGAGAATATCAATTATATGGCTTCCCATCCTCTGCAAGAACAGACGATAGAGGAGACCACTGCCAGATACACTACTCCACAGAACTGTGCCTCACTGAGTGTCCACACAGTAAACTAATCTATATGGGAGCACATTGGAGGGGCGTCAGAGCCCAGGAGGTAAAATTGCAGAAAGTACTCTGGCTACTCGCCTCGGGCATCACGGCCTTTGCAAGGTCAGTGGAGGGGCCGCCTCTCTCAGAGACTCAGGAGGACGCATTGGCATTAATTTGCAATGCACATTTGGAAATTAATTGTGTCAGGAAAAATGCCATCCCTCCTACCATCAATCTTAAATTCTTAATACAGGAGTGTATTAGTGCACAAAAAGAGCTAGAGTCTTTGTTTAAAAAAGGTGTAATTGAAAGGGCAAGGCATGAGTCTTATCAATTTGTGTCCAACATCTTTATGAGGCCAAAAAAGGAAGGAGGATGTAGAATTATTTTAGATTTGACAGAGCTTAACACTTTTGTGCAGTATAAACATTTCAAAATGGAAACCTTTGTTACAGCGAAACAACTGCTTTCCAGGGGATGTTATATGGCAAGCATTGACCTCAAAGATGCTTACTATTCAGTGGCCATTCATGAGCAGCACAGACTTTTTATGAAGTTTAACTGGATGGGTCAGTTCTGGCAGTTTAAAGCTTTGCCTAACAGATTAACTTCGGCTCCCAGACTATTCACTAAATTGCTCAAACCAGTCCTGGGGTTACTCAGAGCACAAAATCATATTGTCATGGCATATTTGGACGACATTTTAGTAATTGGGAGGACTTTTGAATTTGCTGAATCATCTGTGGCAGCTACAAAACGAATTTTCGAAAAGATTGGATTCATTATTCATCCAGTTAAGTCTAAATTGGTGCCATCTAAGATAATTGACTATTTGGGGTTCACCATTGACTCAGTACACATGTCAGTGACTCTGCCTCAGGGCAAACAATTAGACTTAGTTGAAGCCTGCAGGAAACTCATTGTTGATAATCACCCGTCTATTAGACATGTGGCTCGAGTAATTGGGAAATTAGTGGCAGCATTCCCAACTGCTCAATTCGGGCCTTTGCACTACCAAAATTTACAGCATGTCAAGGAACAGGCATTTAAACTTCAGAGATGTCATTTCGATAGACCCATTCAGCTATCAGCTGACGCTCTAACTGAGTTACAATGGTGGATAGCCAATATTCAGTGCTGCTCTGGTACCGAATACACCATCAATTATCCTGCAGACTGATGCCAGTGCATTAGGTTGGGGTGCTACAGATACTGTCTCAAGCCGCGGTGGAAGATGGGACCTGCAGGAAGCATCCATGCTGCAATCACACGGCATTAACTATTTAGAGTTATTGGTTGTACTCTATGGGTTAAAGGCTTTTTGTACCAACAGGCATCATGTGCATGTCCAACTTCAGATTGACAATACTACTGCGGTAGCGTTCATTAATCACATGGGTGGCAGTAAGTCTGTATCCTGTGATAGGTTTCCAATCTTCTCTGGCACTGGCATATTACAAGAAACATCTGGGTTTCAGCTATCTATTTACCAGGAAGGTATAACACAGTGGCAGACACCAGGTCACGGGAGTTTAATGATCACAAAGAATGGGTGTTAAATCACGAAGTGTTCAATTATATTGTCCTTCCTTATGGTGTACCGGATATTGATCTGTTTGCTTCCCGGCTTAATCATCAGTTACCAATTTATGTGTCATGGGAGCCAGACCCAGGGGCAGTAGCGGTGGATGCATTCTCGCTACATTGGGGTGGAAAATTTGTGTATGTATTTCCCCCATTCTGCCTCATTACCCAATGTGTGGCTAAGATCCAGCAAGATTCCGCCACTGGTATTCTGGTAGTGCCAGACTGGCCTACTCAGCATTGGTTCCCTCTGGTGCTAGCTTTAATCACACAGCCCTTTATGGCAGTGCCCAAGACCAGAAATCTGCTGGTACACCCAGTGACAGGGGATAGCCACTCTCTTCATGACCGTATAAATGTGTTGGTTTGCAGATTCTGAGGAGACCGTTTCTGGGGCTCGGGCTTTCAGAGCGTACTGTTGATGTCATCACTGCGGCCTGGAGGAAGAGCACTCAGAAACAGTACATCTCTCACATAAGAAAATGGGAGATGTACTGTTCCCGCTCTCACATTTCATACCACACAGCTACAATCACTGATGTCTTGGAGTTTCTATCATCACTCTATCACGATAGCAAATTGAGTTATAGTGCCATTAACAGTGCCCGCAGTGCTCTGTCCAATTATTTACAGCTGGGGTCAGCACATCACACGGTAGGGTCCCACCCTTTAATAACTAAATTCATGAAAGGCGGCTTTAACTCCACTCCACCTAGACCCAGGTACACTCATATTTGGGATGTCAGAGTGGTCCTCACGCTGCTGTGTCAGTGGGCTCCAGTTTCATCTCTGTCTCTACACCATCTGACATTGAAAGTAGTTATGCTCATGGCTCTGGCCTCAGCACAACGGGTCCAAACACTACACAAACTTAGACTGGACAGTATGAGTTTGTCCGGCAATAATGTCACCTTTATCATTAGGGACCTCATCAAACAGAGCAGGCCAGGGGTACTAGGGCTCAAGTTGAGTTTCATGGCATATCCCTCAGATCCACGAGTGTGTGTCATATCATCCATAACCCATTACATTAAGGTCACCAGGAGCTTGAGAGGCTCGGAACTCTCCCTTTTGGTCAGCTACACCAAACCTCACAAACAGGTTACGGTGCAGACCCATCTCTAGACGGATCAAACAGGTTCTGGCGTATGCCTGTCCAATGTCAGTGGACACTGACATTTTTAAACCTCATTCCACCAGGGCTGCGTTGACGTCAGCAGCAAGGGACATGGACGTTCCTCTTGACCAAATTCTGGCGGCTGCGGGATGGTCGAATGAGAGGACGTACCAGAGGTTTTATAATAAGCCTGTCGCCAGATCCGGGGCTTTTGCTGACTCTGTTTTAAGTTCTGTTTCACAGTTTCCTCCTGGGTGAGTGGGGTCACTGTTTGTTTTTTCTTTTCTGTTATTAAACCGTTACTATTGTTAAAACATGTCATGTTTGAATGCATTAATTTTTCTCACTCCTCCTTGTCAATTGATGCTGTGATGTGTGGACTCGTTTTTCCACAGCATGAAATCACAGACCTTCAAAGTCTTCACGTAGTCACTCATGTGACTCCGAAGTAAAATAGTAACATTAAACAAGGACTTACCAGTTCGAAGTTTGATCGTTATTTTATGAGGAGTTACAATGAGGGATTACGTGCCCTCCACTCCCTACCCTCGTAACTTAACGATCATCTGGTAGTTCTAGTCATCTATAATCTTACTATGTTAGTTCAACTGCTGTTATCTGTGACTTCAGCCGTTGCTTTGAAGATTGACGCGCATGCGTGGGAACGGCCTTCTTCACGTAATCCCTCATCGTAACTCCTCATAAAATAACAATCAAACTTCGAACTGGAAAGTTCTCATTTAATCTTACTATTCTCTGCACAAATAATAGATCTGTTGGATGATAACAACAGAAAAAAGGCCATTCTGCCCTTTGGTATCTGTGCTGGATATCTGCAAGAGCAATGAAGGTGATTATTGAAGTTTGATTTTCCTTTGAAGGTTTAAATTTAATTCCTTTTGAAAGCCACATTTTAATCTTGGCCATCCCGCCAGGCAATGCATTTCAGACTGAAATGGCTCATTTAAAAAAAAAAATTATCCTATTGTCAACTTAAATCTTTGTAAGACTGATCTTGACACTTCCACCAGACGGCAGCAGCTTCTCTTTATCTGCTCTGGTTAGATCCATCATTATTTTAATCGCCTCTCTCACAACTCATCTGTTCTGTACTCAAAGAATAATCTAAATATCCCTGACCCTAAAATGGTCATCATTCCTGAAACTATTCTAATAAATAGTCTCAAAGTGCTGGAGTAGCTCAGCGGGTCAGACAGCATCTCTGGAGAAAAGGAATAGCTTATGTTTCGGGTAGGATCCCTTCTTTCGACTCAAGAAGGGTTCAGACCCCGAACATCACCTCTACCACTGCGCTACAGTGTTGCCCTCTGTCCAAAGGGCTAATGGCTTCTTCCGGCATAGTAAATTTTCGGTAATTTTGTGATCGTATATGCATATGGCTGTCCACCAGAAATAACTTTCAAAAACCCAATTCTCTCTTCCTAATAAGACTGAGCTCAACAAGTTCATGTTTCACCCTAAATCCAGATGCTGTCCAGGTAAACACTTGGCTAATTACTGTACATTGATATAGAATTGTTACTCATGTCTGCCCCTATTTTATTCCCTACAACTGTTGAAATTCCCAAGAACTTCATTTCCTGGATTATGTCTTTCAATATCCTTATATAATAGCTCCTTCCATGAGCAATACAGTACTGAATCAACCAGCTATTTTTGACTTTGACTTTTACATTGACAGGTCCAATACGTAATCTTATAATAAGGGATATATGTGGATAATGTGAGCATAATACGATCAAGTTTTACAGAGAGCTTGTAAGTGATATATTAGGTATGAAACTGGAATCAAAAGTAAACCCAATAATATTGGCTTGGATAAACAGAAGAGAGACCTAAAATGCCGGAGTAACTCAGCGGGACAGGCAGCATCTCTGGAGAGAAGGAATGGGCGACGATTCAGGTCAAGACCCTTCTTCAGACTGGGTTAAACAAGGTTAGGAAATATGATTGCAGAATGTAAGAATGGACAAACAGTGGCAAATATTTTAATAATTCAAAATTCGCAATAAGTAAACATACCATATGTAAAATCAATCATCGCTGGCCAACCAAAGTGCTTAAAGAAAAGCTTATATTAACAGCTGATTATAGACAATGGACAATAGACAATAGGTGCAGGAGTAGGCCATTCGGCCCTTCAAGCCAGCACCACCATTCACTGTGATCATAGCTGATCATCAAGAAGAATAGCTGCCTTTGGTTGCATTAAGGACTTTTGGGTTTTTGCACTAGTATTGTGGTTATCATTTATTATTATTTTTTGGTTCATTAAGTATTATCCATATGCATTGTTTTTACAGTCCTGTTAAGCTGTTGCAAGTAAGAATTTCATTGTTCCATTCTTGGTACATATGACAATTAAACACTCTTGACTTGACTCCAGTCATCTTAAGGATCTCGAGTTTTTTCACTAAGCTGCGAAGGATGACCAACCTAATTACATAGAGAGAAAATGGAATGTGGGAATAAAGTAACAAAGATATAGAGAGTCATAGTCATACAGCGTGGAAACAGGCCCTTCATCAAAAACTTGCCCACATTGACCAACATGTCCCATCGACATTAGTCCCACCTGCCCGCGTTTGGCCCGTATCCCGCTAAGCCTGTCCTATCCTAGTACCTGTCTAAATGTTTTGTGAGCATTGGGATAGTCCCTGCCTCAACTACCTCCTCTGGCAGCTCGTTCCATGCACCCAGCACCCTAGTTAGTTATAGAGTCGCAGACTCACACAACAGAGAAACAGGTCCTTCGGCCCAACTTGCCCACACCTTCCAACACATATAGAGAGAGATTGCATTAACCTCTGCCACAGAGTGGATAAAAAGAAGGAAATTAAAGATGGGTTCCTTATAGACAGGAGAAATTATGATGGTGGATTAGGAAATAAAGTCTCTGCCTCAGAGGGCGGTGGAGGCAGGTTCTCTGGATACTTTCAAGAGAGAGCTGGATAGGGCTCTTAAAGATAACGGAGTCAGGGGATATGGGGAGAAGGCAGGAACGGGGTACTGATTGGGGATGATCGGCCATGGTCGCATTGAATGGCAGTGGTGGCTCGAAGGGCCGAATGGCCTACTCCTGCACCAATTGTCTATTGTCATTTAATATTTGTGTGTGTCTTTACAGTGGAAGAGATATTATGCCAAATGTAGTGGAAACCATGGATCTGATGTTTCTAATCATTAATAATAATTGAAAAAAACAAAGTGCGGAGGAAATCTAAAATATTCTGTTTCCCAACTCTTGGCAAAGTGAATTATTTCATATTTTCTTCATATTCTCTTCCATCTGCCACCTACACGTTGCATTTTCTAAATCCTGACGTCTTGTTTTGTTTTTAGTAAGGGTGATTGCAGAGAAAGTAGATTTAATAATAGATTATGGAATTGTGCTAATGGAGAGGGGAAATATGAACAACTTTGCCCGAGATTTGGAGGTTGGAGTGTTCAACAGCCTGATGGTTGTCCGGAAGAAGCTGCTCCTGAACCTGGACATTACAGTTTGCAGGCTCCTGTACCTTCTTCCTGATGGCAGGAGTGAAATGAGTGCGTGGCCAGATTTCGAGGGAAAGGGGCCAAATGCGGGCAGGTGGGGCCAGCGTAGATGGGGCATCTGGGTTAGCATGGGCAAGTTGGGCCAAAGGGCCAGTTTCTGTGCTGTATGACTCGATTACATTAATTTGTTACAACCTGAGCCTGGTTGAGGCCCAAGTTAGAAACATAGAAACATAGAGATTAGGTGCAGGAGTAGGCCATTCGGCCCTTCGAGCCTGCACCGCCATTCAATATGATCATGGCTGATCATCCAACTCAGTATCCCGTACCTGCCTTCTCTCCATACCCTCTGATCCCTTTAGCCACAAGGGCCACATCTAACTCCCTCTTAAATATAGCAAATGAACTGGCCTCAACTACCCTATGTGGCAGAGAGTTCCAGAGACCCACCACTCTCTGTGTGAAAAAAGTCCTTCTCATCTCGGTCCTAAAGGATTTCCCCCTTATCCTTAAGCTGTGACCCCTTGTCCTGGACCTCCCCAACATCGGGAACAATCTTCCTGCATCTAGCCTGTCCAACCCCTTAAGAATTTTGTAAGTTTCTATAAGATCCCCTCTCAATCTCCTAAATTCTAGAGAGTATAAACCGAGTCTATGCAGTCTTTGTTCATAAGACAGTCCTGACATCCCAGGAATCAGTCTGGTGAACCTTCTCTGCACTCCCTCTATGGCAATAATGTCCTTCCTCAGATTTGGAGACCAGAACTGTACGCAATACTCCAGGTGTGGTCTCACCAAGACCCTATACAACTGAAGTAGAACCTCCCTGCTCCTATACTCAAATCGGCAGAAGTTCTCTCTTCATTGAATATTCACAGTGCATTGTTGCAGCTCACTTGTTGAACACGTCGTGTGTTTCAACTGGCATCAGTGCTGGCTGTCCAGCGGCCTCAGTAAATGTAATTAGAGACATACAGTGATACAGTGTGGAAATTGGCCCTTCAGCCCAAATTGCCCACACCGCCCAACATGTCCCAGCTACACTAGTCCCACCTGCCTGCGTTTGGCCCATACCCCTATAAACCTGTCCTATCCATGTACCTGTCTAAATATTTCTTAAACGTTGGGATAGTCCCTGCCTCAACTACCTTCTCCGGCAGCTCGTTCCATACACCCACCACCCTTTGTGAGAAAAAGTTACCCCTCGGATCTTTATTAAATCCTTTCCGTTCACCTTAAACCCATGTCCTCTGGTCCTCGATTCATGTGCTCCTCCCGTGCATCTACTCGATCTATTCCTCTCATGATTTTATTCACTTCTCATCCTCCTGCGCTCCAAGGAATAGAGTCCCAGCCGACTCAACCTCTCCCAACAGCTCAGACCCCCGGGTCCTGGCAGAATCCCTGTAAATCTTCCTGTACCCTTTCCAGCGTGACGATATCTTTCCTATAACACGGTGCCCAGAACTGCGCACAATACTCTAAATGCAGCCTCACCAATGTCAAATACAACCGCAACATGACCTCTATACTCAATTGTAATGCACTTTGAGTGCTTTGTGCCCTCTGCACATTTAGTGATCAATATTGTACGTCAGCTCAATTGGCAGTGGATATTTAACTGGCCATCACATTTTATTGAATTCTACTAAACATTGTCCATTGATTTCTTTACCCTGGCAGAACCTTATTGTGAAGAAGAGGAAAAACGTCCTGTGATTATTTCAACTACTACTGCTATGTCCATTATTCCGTCAGTGGGATGGGGCCTAAAATACAGAGGCATTGACGGCAAGGCAGGGCAAGGCAAGGCATTGAAGCTGAGGCAAGACATTGAAGGCAAGGCAAGGCATTGAAGCTGAGGCAAGGCATTGAAGGCAAGGCAAGGCATTGAAGCTGAGGCAAGGCATTGAAGCTGAGGCAAGGCATTGAAGCTGAGGCAAGGCATTGAAGCTGAGGCAAGGCATTGAAGCTGAGGCAAGGCATTGAAGCCGAGGCAAGGCATTGAAGCCGAGGCAAGGCATTGAAGCTGAGGCAAGGCATTGAAGCTGAGGCAAGGCATTGAAGCTGAGGCAAGGCATTGAAGCTGAGGCAAGGCATTGAAGCTGAGGCAAGGCATTGAAGCTGAGGCAAGGCATTGAAGCTGAGGCAAGGCATTGAAGCTGAGGCAAGGCATTGAAGCTGAGGCAAGGCATTGACGGCAAGGCAAAACAAGGTAATGAAGACAAGGCAAGGCAGCGAAGGCAAGGCAATGATACTTTATGGTCACATGTACGTAGGTGCTTTGTTTCTCACACATCGGTAAAATCGTGTAGAATCTTCTCCTGGGCAGTACATAAGTGTTGCCACCTTTTGACACCGATAAAGTTAGAAAATCTCAACGAACGTTCCTATCTACATTTGCAGCAGCCTCTCCCACCGCCCCGCCCCTCTCCCCTCTACCTGAAGCCACTTCATTTCATACGCACTTGTACCTTTGATTCTACCGAAGTGACGTGATAATTGTCTGTCAGGCACAGAGAGACGGAGAGGAGATCTGTGAAAGTGCTGTCTTTGTGCTGAGAGCGGGCAGGGATGCCTGCTCACACGCAAACTGATTGCATCTCTGAATCATCCGGAACCGTGCAGCTGAGATAGCAACTCCTTTGTTTCTGAGCAGATCGGCATATGTCCTGGATTCTAAGTCCTCCTTATGCCTTTGCCTACTTCTGAAGAAAGGGATTTTTTAGAATTTACAGCATGGAAACAGGCCCCTTGGTCCACCG
Organism: Raja brachyura; assembly: GCA_963514005.1. The sequence continues at coordinate 9,692,113 of OY740808.1, forward strand.
AGTCCGCTCCGACCAGCAATCGCCCCGCAAACTAGCACTGTCCTACCCTACACACAAGGGGCAATGTACAACTTTATCAAAGCCAATTAACCTCCAATCCTGTACGGTTTTGGAGTGCGACAGGAAACCGGAGCACCCGGAGAAAACCCGTGCAATCACAGGGAGAACGTACAAACTCCGTACATACAGCACCCAGAGTCAGGATCGAACCCGGGTCTTAGGCAGCTACTCTACTGCTGCACCCTTGTTTTACTGACGCACGGCTTCAACCTAGAAACATAGAAAAAAGGTGCAGGAGTAGGCCACTCGGCCCTTCGAGCCAGCACCGCCATTCAATGTGATCATGGCTGATCATCCAAAATCAGTGCCCCGTTCCTGCTTTCTCCCCATATCCCTTGATTCCGTTAGCCCTAAGAGCTAAATCTAACTCTTGAATACATCCTGTGAATTGGCCTCCACTGCCTTCTGTGGCAGAGAATTCCACAGACTCACAACTCTGTGTGAAAAAGTGTTTCCTCATCTCCGTTCTAAATGGCCTACCCCTTATTCTTAAACTGTGACCCCTGGTTCTTAACTCCCCCAACATCGGGAACATTGTTCCTGCATCTAGCCTGTCCAATCTCTTAAGAATTTTATATGTTTCAATACGATCCCCTCTCATTCTTCTAAATTCCTGTGAATATAAGCCCAGTCAACCCATTCCTTCATAGAATCATAGAAAATAGGTGCAGGAGTAGGCCATTCGGCCCTTCGAGCCTGCACCGCCATTCAATATGATCATGGCTGATCATCCAACTCAGTATCCTGTACCTGCCTTCTCTCCATACCCCCTGAACCCTTTAGCCACAAGGGCCACATCTAACTCCCTCTTAAATATAGCTTCATCATAGCTTGGCTCGCCATTGCCAAGACCACGAGGGCAGGCCCTGGCCAACAGTCCAATCTGCCCAGCTGTAGAGCCACCCTCTCACAGTGCCAGATACAAGGGTTTACGCCTCATCTCATATTGTGGAGTTTGCACGTTCTCCCTGTGGCTGTGTGCAGGTTTCATCCAGGTGCTTCACATTCCTCCCACAAAGATGTCATGGAGCAGGCCCTTCAGCCCATCTCATCCATGCTGACCCAGTTGTGTAAGTGAGTCCCTTTTGCCCTTCACTATCCATGCACCCATCCAAATGTCTTTTAAATATCACCATTGTAGCCACATCTACAGCAGGTAGTTCCATATACACTCCGCCCTCTGTGTGAAGAAATTGCACCTCGGGTCTAGTTTAAATCTTTCCCCTCTCGCCCAAAACCAATGCCTTCTTGTTCCGAACTCCTCTACCCTGGGAAAAAGATTGTGACCATTCACCTTATCCATGTCTCTCGTGATTTTCTGTAACTCTACACGTTCACTCCTCAGCCTCCTAGGCTCCAAGGCAAAAGATCCCTTATTCTTAAAGTGTAGCCCCTGGTTCTGGACTCCCCCAACATCGGGAACATGTTTCCTGCATCTAGCTTGTCCAATCCCTTAATAATTTAATATGTGCATTTAACGTATAATTTTCTATACACTGTGGATGGTTTGTTGGTAATCATGGACAGTGTAGTCTTTCTGCTGCACAGGTGACAATAACTAAACTAAACTGAGTTGTGTGTGGTTCAATGTGACACAGAACTCGTGAGAGTAGAGCGTAATCCCATTTGTTCGCTATTAAATAGGACAACCCTCTCACTCTGGAAACGCAGTTAGTGAAACTAGTTTGGACTGACCTTTTGTAGGTAGGGAGACCAAAACTGCACCAAGCTCTTCAGCTGTGAGCTGATCAAATCCCAGGACAAGGGCAACATCACTTTGTTACATTTAAGGCAATGACAGGCAACCTACCATTTATTTTCCTAATTGCATAGTTGTACTTGCGTGATTACTTTCTGCGTCCCCGGAGGCGGTGATGTGTGGAGGCAACATTTTCTCACTTGTCACCATCTTCTGTTTGTCTTTCCTTCTTAGAAAAGTGACTTTGTATGTTCCTGGCTGTTGTTCCTCCTTCTCCCAGCCTTACAGCTCCAGAGACCCGGATTCGATCCTGACCACGGGCGCTGGTCTGTACGGAGTTTGCACGTTCTCCCCGTGACCACGTGGGTTTTCTCCGGGTGCTCAGGTTTCCTCCCACACGCCAAAGACCTACAGGTTTATAGGTTAATTGGCTTCGGTAAATTGTAAATTGTCCCTAGTGTGTGTCGGATAGAGCTAGCGGTCGCTGGGTAGTGCGGACTCGGTGGGCCGAAGGGCCTGCTTTCACACTGTATCTATAAAGTCTAAAGTTCTCGGTACTCAGAGGAGTCTTCATCTGCAGGAACTCTTCATCCTCAGGATTCAGAAGATTAGTTGCAATTAATATTTGGAGGACTAGTTGCTCTCCCTACCCAAATGATTCATATCAGTATTCAAAGTTATAGTTTAGAGATACAGTGGCGAAACAGGCCACCGAGTCCGCACCGACCAGCGATCCCCGCACATTGACACCACCCTACACACACACTAGGGACAATTTTACATTTGCATCAAGCCAATTAACCTGCAAACCCGAACGTCTTTGGGGTGTGGGAGGAAACCGAAGATCTCTCTGAGAAAACCCACGCAGGTCACGGGGAGAACGTACAAACTCCGTACAGACAAGCACCCGTAGTCAGGATCGAACCCGGGTCTCTGGCGCAGTAAAGCATTAGCCCTACCGCTCCACCACCAGGATTAATCACTCACTCTACCTGGAATACAGAATACAGGGCCCTCGGTACACTGAGGACATCATCCCCTGTGCTCGGACGTCTCTTGTGTTTTAGACTTCAGCGAAGGGCTTGGTATATGATCACCAGTCGGAATCAATGGTGCTGCAGTGGAAATGGCTCAGAGTTTCAAGCCCCTGGGTCTTCTTCTTATCGATTCCACACACAAGATTAGATGCACTTCTGCATACAACGGTGTCTGTCTTGTCGCTTCTTGTGCTTCTTGTGCATGGTGGAGGATAGATTGGTGGAAACAGGGCCTCGACGTGAACACTCTTTCCTTGACCCCAGCTCCTGGGTGTAAATGTCACAATAAGTAGACCTGGTCCAACCAGACTGATGCTACAGCATCAAACCGTACCAGTGATCGACACAAAGTCCTGGCGTAACTCAGCAGGTCAAGCAACTTCTCTGGAGAAAATGGATAGGTGATGATTTGGGCCTGGACACTTCTTCAATCATTGAAGGGAGGGGAGGAACAGGAAGCAAGAATGTAGTCGTTTCTGAGTGACTTGACCAGCACTTTGTGTCCTTTTGTATAAACCGATGTAGCCTTTTCTTTGACCTGATAGCCTGCAAACAAAAGCTTTTCAGCTGAACCTCAGTACACGTGACAATGATGAACTGAGCAAAACTCTCTGCAGAGCAGGAAGGAACTGCAGATGCTGGTTTAAACCAAAGATAGACACAAAAAGCTGGAGTAACTCAGCGGGACAGGCAGCATTTCTGGAGAGGAGGAATGGGTAAAGTTTCGGGATGAAACCCTTCTCCCTAACCTGTCTGAAGAAGGGTCTCGAACCGAAACGCCACCTATTCCTTTTCTCCAGAGATGCTGCCTGTCCCGCTGAGTTACTCCGGCATTTTGTGTCTATCTTCGTCAGTCCCTAATCGTTCCAGCAAAAAGTGCGTTGGTTTGGTGTGTGGATGGATGTGCTTTACTGACCAAACAGCTCCCTGCCGATGACAGAGGCCGGGATCATTTACGTCAGCCCACTGCTCACTCAGCTACCTATCTCACTGTCAGCAGCTTCCAGGTAGAAGCTCGCTATTTCATCAGCTGCAGAGACAGTGTGCGTCAGGGACACAATGTCGTTCATCTGCTTTGTGACCTGACAGCAGCACAATCTTCACCCCACTCTCTGCCCTGGACACCTATTTTTAGCTCTCTCCATGAATCGCTCATCATTCACACTCTTTATGCTGCTCCGATCAATTTAAACCACAGCACAATGCACACGTATCACTGAGACTTCCATTGCACTAATGCACTGCACAAAGAGCTCGACACATCAGCTTTCTGCACCGACTTTACAGCAAAAGCTTATATGTGTGTATACAGTATATGTGTATATATATATATATACACACACATACATATATATAGTACATATATACACACACACATATACACAAGCATATACACACGCACAAATATATATATATGCACACACACATATATACACACACACACATACACACACACATATGTACACACATACACACACACATATATAGATATATAGTGTGTATATGTGTGTGTGTATATATATGTGTGTATATGTGTGTGTATGTGTATATCTATAGATATGTGTGTATATCTATATGTGTGTGTATATATCTATATATATATGTGTATATCTATATGTGTGTGTATATATCTACATAAGTGTGTATATCTATATGTGTGTGTATATCTATATATGTGTGTATATCTATGTATATATGCATGTGCCTGTGTGTGTGTGTATATATGAGTGTGTATATATGTGTGTGTATATATGTGCGTGTGTGCATATGTGTATATTTATATATATGTGTGTATATCTATATACATATATGCATGTGCCTGTGTGTGTGGAAATATATATACACACATACACACTTCTGAAGAAGGGCCTCAACCCAGAACGTCACCTATATATATATGTGAGTGTGTGCATTTATATATATATACACATTTTAATATATATATATGTATAAGCTTTCGGCATGAAATTGTGCGTGCGCATATTTGTGTGTTCATAGCATCTTAGGTATCAGCGGATCAGGCAGCATCTCTGGAGAGAAGGAATGGTTGACATTTTGGGTCCGGTTAGAAGAGTGCAGCATGTTTCAGAGATGCTTTGAACATCTGGCTTCCATAGAGCTCCCTGTGCCATGTCTTGATCTATTGTAAAGTCACTGGAAGCGACTGATTGCCACAATTAGATGAGAACACCCATCAACTTTGCATCAAGCAATAGCCAGGATGGCGGAGAATGGACAGAACAAAGTGAGCTGAGGTCCTGCATTATCTGACAACGTCAGATGTTCTCAGCAATTGTGGTTTGTTCCAAACCTGGATTCGATCCTGACCCCGGGTGCTATCTGCGTGGAGTCCTCACCTTCTCCCACCAGCCCCTTGGGTTTCCTTCGAGCGCTCCGGTGTCCTGCACCGCTTATGATACCGACAGGACGGAACCGAGATGTTTGCAGGTTGAATAAGATCTGGGAACCGACACCAGGTTAGAGTTTCGTACGAGGCAAAATTTAGATCCTCACTGAAATATAATTCCACCAAACATTCGAACATTTTCCTATAACCTGCAACCCTACCCTGCACTCGGCTCTCAAAATTGTTTATTTGCCTCTCCTTCCCTTCCACCAAGAGACTTCGGAAGAAAGCACACAGCTAACGAGAAAGGTCAACTCCAACATTATAGATTGTCTTTTAATCATTCATTAATGAATGGCTATAATAGGTGGGGTGCAGTTGATGCAGTGTTAGCTGTGAGGAGGATGCTAGGAGGTTGCAAGATGACTTGGATAGTTTGGGTGAGTGGGCAAATGCATGGCAGATGCAGGATAATGTGGATAAATGTGAGGCTATCCACTTTGGTGGCAAAAACAGGAAAGTAGACTATTATCTGAATGGTGGCCAATTAGGAAAAGGGGAGATGCAACAAGACCTGGGTGTCATGGTACACCAGTCAGTGAAAGTGGACATGCAGGTGTAGCAGACAGTGAAGAAAGCGAATGGTATGTTGGCATTCATAGCGAAAGGATTTGAGTACAAGAGCAGGGAGGTTCTACTGCAGTTGTACAGGGTCTTGGTGAGGCCACACCTGGAGTATTGCGTACAGTTTTGGTCTCCTAATCTGAGGAAAGACATTCTTGCCATAGAGGGAGTATAGAGAAGTTTCATCAGACTGATTCCTGGGATGGCAGGACTTCCATATGAAGAAAGACAGGGTAGACTCGGCTTGTACTCGCTGGAATTTAGAAGATTGAGGGCATATCTTATAGAGACTTACAAAATTCTTAAGGGGTTGGACAGGCTAGATACAGAAGGATTGTTCCCGATGTTGGGGAAGTCCAGAACAAGGGGTCACAGTTTAAGGATAAGGGGGAAGTCTTTTAGGACCGAGATGAGAAAATCATTTTTCACACAGAGAGTGGTGAATCTGTGGAATTCTCTGCCACAGAAGGTAATTAAGGCCAGTTCATTGGCTATATTTAAGAGGGAGTTAGATGTGGCCCTTGTGGCTAAAGGGATCAGGGGGTATGGAGAGAAGGCAGGTACAGAATACTGAGTTGGATGATCAGCCATGATCATATTGAATGGCGGTGCAGGCTCGAAGGGCCGAATGACCTACTCCTGCACCTATTTTCTATGCTTCTATGTTTCTATGAAATATGAGGAGGAGAAATTGGGATTAGTGTAGAATTTTACTTCGGAGTCACGTGAGTGACTACGTGAAGACCCCGCCAGCACGCATGCGCGACATATCGTCGTACGCATGCGGAAGCGTGAGACCGTTGGTACGCCACGGTCGGGGAAAACTACCCGGAAGTCGGCCGGGGCCGACTCAGCGGAGTCCGGTCCCGAGGGCACCCCGCTCGCAGGCAGCGACGGAGGTCGCCTTGACCGCATTGAGCGGATGATGGAGCAGCTGCTCCAACGTGACCTGCTAAAGCAGGGGCAGGATCACAGTGGGACCCCTAGTAGGCCCACGGCAAGTTCCCTTAGAGGACTGCCAAATGTATCCCCTTCTATACAGGGGAGCATTGAGGGTCAGAACTGGGCTGACCCAGAAGAAGGGGAGTTGGCTGAAGCACCTGCAGCGTCAGGGGTGTGTGAAGATTATATGGATGTGGTGAGCAAACATGCCATGCCCAACCAGAAGGGCCTACCCATCCACCCCAAGCTGGCTGCCAGCATTGATTATATGGCCACTAACCAACTTCAGGAACAGGCCATCAATGCCACAGCAGACAAATATATGGCGCCAGAAAACTGCAAGTCATTAAATGTACCCGCGGTAAACAACCCGATATGGGGAAACATGAGCCCCTCGAGTAGAGGGCAGGAGATGAAACTTCAGAAGATCCTGAAGCTCCTAACCGCAGGGATTACTGCAGTAGCCAGAACAGCAGTGGGAGTGGATATGCCGGAAGAACTACAAGATGCTTTGGCCTTACTGTGCAACACACAGTATGAAATAAATAATTTCAGGAAAAGCATTATAAAGCCGGCGCTTAACCCCAAGTTCGCGGGGTTGTGTAAGCCTGGGAAGACGCAGCCTCCAAGCCTGCTATTCGGGGAAGATCTCCCCAAACAGGTTAAAGATCTGGACGAGGAGGCTAAGGCTTTGGGCCTTATTAAAGTACCTGGGTACACTAAGCCTCATCACCCACACAGAACGCACCCCTATGCACCCACCGGGCAGAGTTACCCTAACAGGTCTGCCAGTGGTGAAAGCTCGAAGGCCGGCATACCTGCTCAGCGGTCTTTTTTAGGCCAAGGCCCAGGCCGGCCTCCTTGGAAGATGCGCCACTCCCAGAACACCTACAACCAGCCGAGGAAGCAAGGCCAGAAACCACCACACCGGCAGTAACCATGGAGGTAGGTGGGTCTGGGATCCCCAGGAACACTACTGGCCCAAATTCACTTTGCATAGGGGGCAGGTTGCACATGTTCCTCGAGAATTGGCTCACTTTTACCTCTGATCCTTATATACTCAGGAGTATTCAGGGCTACAAAATTGAATTTATTCACGAACTCCCTACCCCGGTACAGCATGCACCTAGTCGGAAATTCGTCCTTTCTCATAGAGATAAGGCAGCAGGGCATGCTGAACTACAGAGGTTGAGAGAAAAAGGGGTAATTGAGAAGGCCATTAAAGAACCTCAGGAGTTCGTGTCTAATATATTCACTAAAAACAAAAAAGATGGCGGTTGCCGCATCATCATAGATTTGACCGACCTGAATACTTCTGTCCAGTATATTCATTTTAAAATGGACACCTTCGACACTGCTATACAGCTTATAGCCAATGGGTACTACATGGCATGCGTTGATCTCAAAGATGCATACTATTCAGTACCCATACACAAGGATCATAGGAAATACTTAAAATTTATCTGGATGGGACAATTATGGCAATATAAAGCTTTGCCTAATGGGTTATCGTCAGCACCCAGATTGTTTACCAAGATATTGAAACCAGCTTTGGCCTATTTAAGGAAACAGAATCATACTGTATGGCCTATCTTGATGACATCCTCATAGTGGGGGAGAATTTGGAAATGGCTACCTTGGCAGTCACAGCCACGAAACATCTTTTTCAGAAACTGGGGTTTACGATACATCCAGATAAATCAATATTGGAACCCTCTACCACCATGAAATATTTGGGGTTCATTATTGACTCAGTGCAAATGTCTGTCACGTTACCACCAAGCAAGGTGGAAGACCTGATAGAGGCTTGCAGGAGCCTCATTGGCATTAAGGTCCCATCCATTCGGCAGGTGGCCAGGGTGATTGGGAAGATAGTAGCTGCATTTCCTGCAGCACAATATGGGCCCTTACATTACCAAAACTTACAAAGAGCCAAAATTACAGCGCTCAAAAATCATGCTGGCCATTTTGATAGGCCCATGAAAATTCCAGAAAAGGCAAAAGCCGAATTATATTGGTGGATGGGTAATGCCCAAAATTGTTCCAAACCCATTACTATCACCAATCCCTCGATCACCTTACAAACGGATGCCAGTGCCAAAGGGTGGGGAGCTACTAACACTACCTCTAGCTGTGGAGGTAGATGGAGTGCACCAGAGTTAACCCTATTTAAAAACTTAGGGATTAACTATTCAGAAATGCTGGCAGCATTTCACGGCCTTAAGGCATACTGCACTAACATGCACAAAGTTCATGTTAGAATACAGATTGACAACACCACGGTGGTAGCCTATATTAACCACATGGGCGGTGTAAAGTCGATATCGTGTGATGAATTGGCCAACAATATCTGGCACTGGTGTCTGCAAAGAGAAATTTGGATCTCCGCAACTTACCTTCCAGGTAAATTAAACACAGTGGCAGACACCAGGTCACGGAAATTCAACGACAACATAGAATGGATGTTGGATCGGAATGTGTTCGCAGATATTGTAGAACGTTATGGGACACCAGATATCGACCTTTTCGCGTCCAGGCTAAATCACCAACTACCAACGTATGTTGCTTGGGAGCCAGACCCGGGGGCAGTAGCGATGGATGCTTTCTCGCTACACTGGGGGGATTTATTTTGCTACGCTTTCCCCCCTTTCTGCCTCATCAGTCGGGTCTTGCAAAAAATCAAGCAAGACTCCGCATCGGGTATCTTGGTAGTGCCCGACTGGCCTACTCAACCATGGTTCCCTCTGGTACAGAAGATGGCCACAGAACCCTGTATCAGGGTGAATAAAAGACCTAGCCTGCTTGTTCATCCTGTTACAGGAGAATGTCATCCATGTCATGACCGCATGGGATTATTAATTTGCAGATTTTAAAACGGCCACTTCATGGATTCGGACTCTCCAACAGGACCATTGATACTATCACGGCAGCCTGCAGAGAGTCCACAAGGAAGCAGTACCTGACCTACATCAGGAAATGGGAAGGATTCTGCGTGACTACCAAAACAACATACGAAACCGCCACCATCACGGAAGTGGTGGAGTTTCTGGCTACCCTTCATTACGATGAGGGTCTAAGCTACAGCGCCATTAACTGTGCCAGGAGTGCCCTATCGTCTTACTTGGGCAAGGGGAGTGACCAATTGGGAATTGGGTCACATCCCCTAGTATCCAAATTTATAAGGGGAATATTTAATTCCAATCCCCCCAGGCCCAGATATAGCCATACCTGGGACATCAGCACGGTATTGACGATGCTGAGAGGATGGACACCGAACACGGGACTCCCTTTGGCCAAATTAACCTACAAAATGGTCATGATAATGGCACTGATCACGGCGCAACGGGTCCAGTCCCTGCACAAACTCAGTCTGGATGCCATGGCAATTACCAGTGGGAAGATCACATTCCAGGTGCAGGGACTATTGAAGCAAGATCGATCCGGAGTGTCTGGACATACGTTGGAGTTCCTGGCTTACCCAGCGGACACCCGTCTTTGTATCGTTACATTGATTCTGCGATACATTTCAGTCACTAAAGATCTAAGAGGCACGGAAACAGCTTTGCTTGTCAGTCACAAGAAGCCTCATCACAGGGTCACGGTGCAAACCATTTCCAGATGGTTAAGGGTGGTACTGGATGCGGCGGGGGTGGATACTAATGTGTATAAATCTCACTCCACCAGGGCAGCATCCACCTCGGCGGCTAGAAGGATGGAGGTACCACTGGATCACATCCTGGCCACAGCGGGTTGGAACAATGAAAAAACCTTCCACCGCTTTTACAACAAACCCGTGACCTCCCCTGGCAATTATGCAGGGAGGATTTTAAGTGCTGCCAGATAAATAACCCTTATGGGACACAATATTGTGTTTGGTATGAATAAATACCTGTTTTGTTTTTCAGCCAGTGTCTTGTCTGAATCACGTCCATCCTCTTATCCCAGCTTTAGCGGTGTGTGAGCATGGAGCTTCCAGGGCATGAAATCACAGAGCTTTGAAATCTTCACGTAGTCACTCACGTGACTCCGAAGTAAAATAGTAAGATTAAACGAGAACTTACCAGTTTGAAGTTTGATCTTTATTTTATGAGGTGTTACGATGAGGGATTACGTGCCCTCCGCTCCCGACCCTCTATTATAAAGATCACCTGGTATGAAAGTTCTCTTTTTCTCTTACTATGTCAGTCATTGTGACTGTTTGTTCTGTGATTTCACACCACTGCTTTGAAGAATGTCGCGCATGCGTGCTGGCGGGGTCTTCACGTAATCCCTCATCGTAACACCTCATAAAATAAAGATCAAACTTCAAACTGGTAAGTTCTCGTTTAATCTTACTATTAATGCACATGGATTCCATAGATCTCCATAGTTTAGAGATACAGCGCGGAAACAGGCCCTTCGGCCCACCGAGTCCGCACCGACCAGCGATCCCCACACACGTGCAACATGCGACACACGCACTAGGGCCAATTTACAACTACACCAAGCCAATTAACCGACAAACCTGTATGTCTTTGGAGTGTGCGAGGAAACTGAAGATCTTGGAGAAGACGCACGCAGGTCACGGGGAGAATGTACAGACTCCGTACAGACAAGCACCCATAGTCAGAATCGAACCCGGGTCCCTGGCGCTGTAAGGCTGTGGCTCTTATTGTAAACTCACCGCTCGTGGCTGATTGCCACAATTAGATGATAAGTCCATTAACTAACTGCATGTTAGAGCCAGGACAGCAGAAAATGGAAAAGGTGGTCTTGTATTATATGGATTAGATGGATTGGTATGGGCAGAGTGTGGGCCAAGTTGTATTCAGAACCCTGCCTATTGATTATTCAGCTTTCAAATGTTTCAATAAACATTTTTTCCATCAAGTATTTCTGTAGTTTTTTTACACCCGAAAAGAGAGAGTATTGGCATTAGTTGCTATTTTACCATTAGAGGGTTAGTAAATGACTGGAGTTATTGGAGGAGGAAATAGTGCTCCTGACGCACGAGACCATGAAGAGGTTACAAATAGAATTCCTTCAGGTGCTGTTTACAAGGTGCTTCAAATTACCTCGCTGCAACTCAGACCGGCATAGAATTGAACTTCAGGGGACAGTTAATCCACAAACTGCCGTCAAACACTGTGCTATTTTATACCAAAGACGTGTGTGTGGGTTTGTAGGTTAATTGGCCCCTAGTGTGCAGCGGGCAAAAGCGGGATAACACAGTACGGGTGTGAACGGGTGATCGATGGTCGGCATGGGCTCTAGTGGGCCGAAGGGTCTGTTTCAACGCTGTATCGGTAAACTAAACTGAATAATTGCTTTTGCGCTTTCTCTCCGTCGGTCTCCTCCACTTCCCATGGTGTGCTAACCCTGAAAGGTACGGAATGGATCAAGGGACCCTTGTGACAATGTAAGATAGATACAACGTTCTGGAGTAACTCAGCAGGTCAGGCGGCATCTCTAGCGAAAAAGGATGGGTGACGTTTTGTTTTCGGGACTCGGGACCCTTCTTCGGGCTGATTGTAGGGGGGAATGCAACTGGAAGCAAGAAAAGACTACGAACTTGCTTCCAGCTTCTCCCCACTACTGTCAGGCTGAAGAAGGGACTTCAGGCACATTCTCCCAAGGGCAATCTGCTGCCCATAACAACATGACAGATTTAACCCGATTTTCAGTTTAGTTTATTGTCGCGTATACCGAGGTACAGTGAAAAGCTTTTGTTACGTGCTGACCAGCCAGCAGAAAGACAATATAGGATTAAGGTAAGGTAAGGTTTTAAGGTTAAGGTTAGTTTATTTGTCACATACACCAATTGGTGTAGTGAAATGTATCTTGCCATGCAGCACATAAAATAAAGAATACAGACAAAACACTAATAAAGAGATTTAAACATAAAAAAACATCCCCCCATAATGGTTCCCATTATGAGGGAAGGCACAAAGTCCAGTCCCCAACCCATGTCCACCCATAGACAGGCATATTGAGGCCTCCATAGTTGCCTTCACGGAGGCCCGATGTTCCAGGCTGTTCTCGCCGGGTGACTGTGCCCCGGCGTCGGGAGAATCCTCTCAGCGGCTTGGGACACCTGGAACGGCCGCTTCCTACTGGAGTCCGCGGCTTCCGAAGCCGACAAGGCCGCGCTGAATGGAGCTCCCCCACTGGCTCCCGATGTTAAAGTTCAGCGCCGCCGCCCGCAGCCGGACTCTCCACAGACCCACGGCTCCGCGATGTTTGTCTCGGCGGTCTCAGCTCACCGGAGTTCCAGCGCGGCGACCCGGGCAAGGCATCACCCGCTCCGCCCTGCGATGGCGCTCCAGCGCTCTGCCGCTGCCGAAGCCGAGGTTCTGGGCGGTCTCCTCAGGAAACGCCGCTCCAGGCCCGCTGGTAGGCCGCGAGGACGGGTCGAAGATGCAGCCCGGAGAAAAGCTGCCTCTACGACCAGGTAGGGACCAGGAAAAGTAGTTTCCTCCTTTCTCCCCCCTCACCCCCCACATAAAAAAGAATAGGCTCCAAAAACAAAACGCTTTAACACACTAAAATAAAGAAAAGGGTGAAAAACATACAGCTGCAGGCTGGGCAGCCATACCATACAGGATGGCGCCCCCTAGCCACTCGATTACAATCGAGCCATACACAGTGTACAGATACATGCTAACGGAATAACGTCTAGTGCAATGTAAAGCCTGTAAAGTCTGATCGCAGATGGTCTGATAGTATTTCAGGACCACTGTCTGGTTGTGGTAGGATGGTTCAATTGCCTGATAACAGCTGGGAAGAAACTGTCCCTGAATCTGGAGGTGTGCGTTCTCACACCTCTATACATTTTGCCTGAAGGGAGAGGGGAGAAGAGGGAGTGGCCGGGGTGAGACTCGTCCTTGTTTATGCTGCTGGCCTTGCCGAGGCAGCGTGAGGTGTAAATGGAATCAATGGAAGGGAGGTTGGTTTGTGCGATGGTCTGGGCTGCGTCCACAATCTGCTGCAATTTCTTGCAGTCTTGGATGGAGCTGTTCCCAAACCAGGCTGTGATGCATCCTGAGTAAATGCTTTGTACGGCGCATCTGTAGGAGTTGGTCAGAGTTTTTGGGGACATGCCGAACTTCCGAAGCATTCTTAGGAAGTAGAGACATTGGTATGCTCTCTTGGTCGTTGTTTCAATATGGGTGGTCCTAGAGAAACCATTGGTGATATTGGTGATATATAACGCTATTTAATTCCATTTCAACATTGGGGGCGTGCAAAGCACTGAGCTCAATGCAAACAGTGCTTTTGAGAAGGAATTTCTTTAGTCAAAGGGTGGTGAATCTGTGGAATTCATTGCCACAGAAGGCTGTGGAGGCCAAGTCAATGGAGATAGGCAGAGATAGAAAGATTCTTGATTAGTACGGGTGTCAGGGGTTATGGGGAGAAGGCAGGAGAATGGGGTTGAGAGGGAGAGATAGATCAGCCATGATTGGCTGGCGGAGTAGGCTTGATGGGCCGAATGACGCAATTCTGCTCCAATCACTTGTGACCTCATGAATGCTCTCCTCACTCTCCCGGACAGTTGCATTAATGGGTAAAACCCGGTCACAAGATCGACGATGACTTAACGTTTAGTTGTCATTCAGTAGCTGTGGCCTCAGCCTCAGGAGATCATATTCATTTGTTCTCCGAATGGATTGGGTTTCCTTGCGTCAAGACAAAACCATTTGCCATCACCTCCCCGTGACCTTGGCGGGCTGTAACTGAGATGTTTATTGTGCAGATTGAGTAGGATCGGGCAACCGAGAGCGGGTTAGTTTTTCCATAGAGGGCAAAATATAGATCATCACGGAAATGTAATGCCGCTGCATGTTCTCACTTGTTCCAATGCCCTGCAATCTCTCTTTACACATTGCCCTCAGAATCATTCCACCTCCACTCCCCAAAGAGGCCTTTCATGGAAACATAGCAAATAGGTGCAGGAGGAGGCCATTCGGCCCTTCGAGCCAACAACGCCATTCATTGTGAGCATGGCTGATTGTCCCCTATCAATAACCCGTGCCTGCCTTCTCCCCATATCCCTTGACTCCACCAGCCCCTAGAGCTCTATCTAACTCTCTCTTAAATCCATCCAGTGACTTGGCCTCCACTGCCCTCTATGGCAGGGAATTCCATAAATTCACAACTCTCTGGGTGAAAAAGTTTTTTCTCACCTCAGCCTTAAATGGCCTCCCCTTTATTCTAAGACTGTGGCCCCTGGTTCTGGACTCGCCCCACATTGGGAACATTTTTCCTGCATCTAGCTTGTCCAGTCCTTTTATAATTTTAGATGTTTCTATAAGATCCCCCCCTCATCTATCCAAACTCCAGTGAATACAAGCCTAATCTTTTCAATCTCTCCTCGTATGACAGTCCCGCCATCCCAGGGATCAATCTCGTGAACCTACGCTGCACTGCCTCAATCTCAAGGATGTCCTTCCTCAAATTAGGAGACCAAAACTGTAAAAGGGGCAAAAGGTTTAGAAGGTGCAAAGGCCAAGTGGGAAGGTCAGCTCTGATATTGGAGATGGTCCTTCATGTGCTCGGTTTTGGGTGAAGTTGCCAGCAGTGAATGTCTCATTGGGAAGTGGCTGCAGGTTTAGGACGAACAAAAACATACGGTTTTCTTGGGCGTCCTGAGAAGATGTTTCTCCCAGAGTGCGGCCATGTGGCGCAGCGGTAGAGTTGCTGCCGTACAGCGCCGGAGGCCCGGTCCTCGATTCCCCTACTCTGGGCAAGGGACTCTGTGCATCTACCCGATCTATTCCTCTTATGATAGTCCTCTCCTCTCTTCCTCTAGTGTGTAGGATAGTTTGAACATGTGGGGATTGTTTGTCGGTGCAGACTCGGTGGGCCGAAGGGCCTGTTTCCTCCGAGCTGCATCTCCAAACAGATTAGATTTTATTACTTGTCATTCGAACCTCAAGAGAGGCTCAAACGAAACTCCGTTTCTACAGCCATACAAACAAAACAATTCCTACAAAACATACAAACAATTCAATTCGCACAAACATCCATCACAGTGAATCTCCTGCTCACTGTGATGGAAGGCAAAGTCTTCTCTCTCCCCTGCACCATTTCTCTCCCGATGTCCAAGCCTCAGGCGGGCGATGTTGTCCCAAAGTGGTCATATTATTATTGATATATTATATATTATATATTATTATTGATCTACAATTATTTCAGTGCCTCCCTTCATCAACTTCATTGACTAATTCTGCTCCCACACCATTAACCATGTAACCATATAACAATTACAGCACGGAAACAGGCCTTCTCGGCCCTTCCAGTGCGTGCCGACCATTTATTTTATTTTCCCCTAGTCCCATCTACCTGCACTCAGACCATACCCCTCCATTCCCTTCCCGTCCATATACCTATCCACTTTACTTTTAAATGTTAAAATCAATCCTGCCTCCACCACTTCTGCTGGAAGCTCATTCCACACAGCCACCACTCATGTTACCCCTAAACTTCTGTCCCTTAATTCTCATGTCATGCCCTCTTGTACCATTATGGGCCGGCGAGCTTATTAATTCCTCCAATTCCTCAGAACAGTGCAGATCGATCGTGTTGTGCCTGGCAAGGTACAAATTGTCGAGCAGCACATCAGTGGAGCAGCGTTAACTGAATCAAATCTTTCCTCTTCAATAATTCAACCAGTAAACAATTTCTTTGCACTTGGTGTTCATCCTTCACTTCAACCTGTTGCAGGCAAGGACTGGAAGAAGATGAATCAGTGGACAAAGTGCTTGTTCTTTACTACTGTACTTGCATTCCAAATCCTTCAGTCATTCTCACAGGCCTATAACTCTGGGCAGTTTACAACCCAGCAGTATGAATATTGATTTCGCTAACTTCAAGTAGCCCTTGCATCCCCTCCCTCTCCGTCCCTCCCCCACCCTAGTCATCGTACTAGTTTCACTGTCGTCCTGTTGAGTTTCACTGTCTGCCAAACTCGTTAACACCTGCTTACTTATTTACTACCTATTATGCCTCCTGGCACGTAGGGCAGCAACAAAGGTCCTCCACTTAGTGTTGATTCCTTCAGTTGCTGTTTCCGTAACATATTTGTTTTACGAGACAGGGTTGTGAGCCCTGTGCTCGACCTCTAACCTGGAGGACCAGTGGATTGCTCTTCGTCTCGCCTCTACCCTTCGACCTGTCCAGCATGGGAGACCCTAACAGGAGCCAAATCTCCCGCTGGCGTAGCTCTAGGGGTCACTGAGACACACAAGCTCCCCGACCACGACAAGGTTGCAATCACCTAGCCCACAGCCAACAATGGAACGTTGTGGGCTCCACCTTTCCTAAAATAGTTGTTACTTTTTTGCTCACCTTTCATGCATTTGTTTTATCTCTCTCTATATCACCGTCTATATCTCTCATTTCCCTCTCCCCTGACTCTCAGTCTGAAGAAGGGTCTCGACCCGAAATGTCACCTATACCTTTTCTCCAATTCCTTCTCTCCAGAGATGTTGCCTGACCCGCTGAGTGACTCCAGCGTGCCGTAACTCTTCACGAGTCGGCAAGTTTGGTTTGATGCGCTCGAGTTAACCTTTTGCCCGTTTTACTTTATCTAATGGAATTATTTTACGCTCCCACAAGATCTCCGCCCCGCAGTTACGTTGAACAACCGGAGCATGCTGATCTTATTTTCAATTAGTAGATGAGCAGGAAAATAATGAATTGGATCATAAATCTGTGAGAGAAAGGTGCCTTTGATTCACGAATGAAGTGAGAAGTGGGAGAAAGTGGCAACTCCTCACATTGTGCTTCATTGAAAGTACAACGTAACGAGGGACATCGAGATGGTAGACCTCAGTCAGCTTTTCCATGACCAGAGGGATAACGTTTAAGAGAAGGAGTACGAGTATCAGTTGGAAAAGCAAACTCAATGCTGGGATTTATTGCAAGAGGTCTTGGATACAAAAACGAGGATGTAATGGTTAAGGCTCTATAAGGTGCTGGTCAGGCCACATTTGGAATATTGTGAGCAATTTTGGGCACCATATCTGAGGAAGGATGTGCTGGATCTAGAGAAGGTCCAGAGGAGGTTTACAAGAATGATCCCAGGAATGAGTAGGTTAACTTTTGATGAACATTAGTCAGTACTGGGCCTGCACTCGCTGGAGTTTAGAAGAATGAGGGGGAATGTCATTGAAACATACAGGATAGTGAAAATCTTGGATAGAGTGGATGTGGAGAGGATGTTTCCACTAGCGGGAGTGTCTAGGACTAGAGGTCATAGCCTCAGAATTAAAGGACGTTCTTTTAGGAAGGAGATGAGGAGACATTTCTTTAGTCAGAGGGTGGTGAATCTGTGGAATTCTTTGCCACAGAAGGCTGTGGAGGCCAAGTCAGTGGATATTTTTAAGGCAGAGATAGATAGATTCTTGAATAGTGCAAGTGTCAGAGGTTATGGGGAGAAGGCAGGAGAATGGGGTTAGGAGGGAGAGATAGATCAGCCAAGATTGAATGGCAGAGTAGACTTGATGGGCCAATGGCCTAATTCTACTCCTATCCCTTATGACCTTATGATCGTACGGTGTGTAGAGAGCAGTTAATGAAGACTTTTCACCCAACGGGTTGGTAGAGTTGGTCGTGTACGGGGTGATGGTGGCTGGCGTGGACTTGGTGGGCTAAAGGACCTGTATCCTTGCTGCATCTTTAAGTCTACAGGCTAAAGTCTAAGATGTTTGTGCACTTGCTACCTTTAGTCTTTGTGCGAGGTTTAGATCATTTGATCCATTAAAGGGAACTCTGAACACTTTAAAAAAAATCAAAAATAATTTATTTCATGCTGATCACGATACAAAACAAAATGGTGGTCACACACCCACCACCATAGTACAAAATTAACAAATTATCTAGACACTACATTTTCAAGCAAATTCCTTACAAATATACTACATAACTACGATACAACGATGTCCCTCTCTAACACCACCCGGGCGCGGACGTAACCCCGCAAAAGGGGCACGCATCTGGCCTCTTCAGCCTGGCGCCGTCACTCGCGGATGGCCAGCTTGGCCGGGCCGAGGAACAACCCAACCAGGCCATCTTTGGGCCTGCCCACTCCCTCGATCCCGTCACCAGTCCTCCGGTCGCTGACAGCAGAGCCGCTCCTCCCCCTAGGGGCCAGAGGTGGAGTGGCGGTGCTCCTTGCCCTCCGGACCTTGGCTACGAACAACGCTCTACTGGTCCCTCTGCCCCCCAGCAGGAACGAGGACGCTCTTGGCCGCGGCGTCCCTCCGAGCACCTCCGTGCATATTTAAATTCCCCCAGTACCACTGCAATTAGATTTTAATAACATCGCTCTAACCCATCATTAACATACCAATTACAAACCCTTGCCATCTCAGTCCTTGTGTGTCAACGTGGTTTTATATTTAATTAAACAGATAATTAACATGCAAGTTAATGTGGATGTGGAGGACGTGAAAATTAAAAGGGTGTCGACCTCACATTAGGGTGATTTCAGGCTGGGCTCAGTTCCAGCCACGGCTCACTATTCCAGCTGTTGTGAAGCCGTACCCTAGTCCCTCACTCCCCCCCCCCCCCGACCGTACCAGCACCAAGCCCTGGCATAGCTGGCGGTGAGAGGGGGGCCCTCCCAGACAGATCCGTCCTCCACCGTGGGAATGTGACTACCAGCGCACACTGCCCTCGGGACGGCTGCTACTGAGGAGAGACGGTCGGCCACCTCATTGCAGAGTGTGGATTTTGCATAGAGATTCCGGAGCAACAGAGGACTCTCTGATTTACGGACTGTTCCCACGGTCACAATCGGAAGCGGACGTCAGGTGCTGCTGGAAGGTCAGCAACTCGGTGAAAGACGCTCTTTGGTCTGACGAAACTAGTTGACCTCCCGGCAGAGGGAGATGTCCGTTGGGGAATGTTGCCGACTGGCCCGCTCCAGACTGCAGGGGTAGGTGCTGGTGGACGGACTGACGCTCGGAGCAGCCAACGCCAAGGCTCCGGATTGCTCCCACGCTCCAAGGAGGTTCTAGCTTAATTGGTTTCAGTAAAATTGTAAATTGTCCCGAGTGTGTAGGATAGTGCTTGTGTACGGGGTGATCGCTGGTCGGCACGGACTCGGTGGGCCGAACGGGCCTGTTTCCACGCTGTATCTCTAAAGTCTAACGTTAGATAAAACCTCGTAAATAAAGTTTAGTGCACGATAAGGTCCAGTCAAATCCGATCAAAGATAGTCCGAGGGTCTCCAACGAAGTGGATAGAAGCTCAGGACTGCTCTCTAGTTGTTGGTAGGATGGTTCAGGTGCGATCGCAATGTTTAGACAGGTACATGGATAGGGTAGGTTTAGAGGGATATGGGCCAAATGCGGGCAGGTGGGACTAGTGTAGATGGGGCATGTTGGTTGGCATGGGCAAGCTGGGCCGAAGGGCCTGTTTCCACACTGTATGACTCTGTAATACCTGCATGACCCATGTAAAGCACCTTCACCCCAAATACACTCTCTCCGAGGTGGCGTGCAGACTTCTAGCTCAACCCTTCACCTACCCATTCCACCCAGGGATTACCCCACCACAGTAACAGCCATTCACCCTTGGTAATCCTCCCCTTCCTGCATTGGGCCCATGCCTCTGATGTTATTCCTCCAGCTACACTAGCATATATATGCCTGGATGGACAACCTGCACAGTATCACAAGAAGAGATGGACTCTCTTTAGGGGAAGCTCTCCACCACTTCCTCTCTCCACCACTATATCTTCCCTTAATACCTCTTCAATACAAAGGGTGGTGGAATCGAGGACCAGACGACATAGGTTCAAGGTGAAGGGGAAAAGATTTAATAGGAATCTGAGGGGTAACATTTTCCACACAAAGGGTGGTGGGTGAATGGAACTAGCTGCCAGATGAGGTAGTTGAGGCTGAGACTATCCCAACGTTTAAGAAACAGTTAGACAGGTACATGACTCGGACAGTTTTGGAGGGATATGGACCAGGCGCGGGCAGGTGGGACTAGTGTAGCTGGGACATGGTGTGTGGGCAAGTTGGGCTGACGGGCCTGTTTCCACACTGTATCACTTTATGACTATGACTCAAAAAGGTTGTAAATTCCTCAACGCAAGTTGCTAGATATGAAGAGGGTGCTATGAGCCATGATGGGGGTTGTAGAGGGTGGGTGAGTTGGGCGATCAGTTAAAGAAGGCACCAGCCTGAAGGACAGCGGTTGGATTGTCCTCGCCCTCACAGTCCGAGGTGGCGTGCAGACTTCTAGCTCAACCCTTCACCTCGATATTCCCTTCAGCACAGCATGCTGTTCTCACTCAGCGCGCTGCCATACTACGTCCTGCAGCTCCACAGATCCGCACTGAGGCGCAGCAGAAGCGTTGTTGCCCCACAGTGACCAGCGTGGGTTTTCTCCGGGATCTCTGCTTTCCTCCCACACTCCAAAGTTGTTTTCAATGAGATTTCCCCCCCCCCTCATTCTTCCAAACTCCGACGACTACAGCAAATCTCCAGCCACTCACCCGTCTTCATATGTTTGATTAAATTAATATTGCTGTTGAAAATAACAATTTATTCGGCAGAGCGCATGTGTGGCACGGTGGCGCAGCGGCAGAGTCGCTGCCTCACAGCGCCACAGACCCGGGTGCCGTCTGTACGGAGTTTGTACGTTCTCCCTGTGACCGCGTGGGTTTTCTCCGGGTGCTCCGGTTTCCTCCCACAACTCGTGGTAGTGGGGGACTCCATCGTGAGAGGTACAGACGGGGGTTTCTGCGGCAACAGGCGGGATTCAAGGATGGTGCCAGGATCCAGGACGTCACGGACCGATTGCAGGGCATCCTCAAGGGTGAAGGGGGGGCAGCCGGAAGTGGCAGTGCATGTCGGCGCAGATGACGTCGGGAAGAAGAGGAAAGACATTCTGCAGCGCGACTTCAGAGAGCTCGGAAGAAGGCTGAAAATCCGGACCTCCAGGGTGGTTATCTCCGGTTTCATTCCAGTTCCTCGTGCTGGTGAGGGCAGGAACAGGGAGATTGGGGATCTGAATGTGTGGCTGAGGAGCTGGTGCAGGGGGCGTGGATTTAGATTCTAAGACAATTTGGATCTGTTTTGGGTTAAGGGTGAATTGTACAAAAGGGACGGGATGCACCTTAACAGGCGGGGGGACCAGAATTCTGGCAGGCAGGTTTGCCACTGCTACACGGGTGGGTTTAAACTAAATAGTGGGGGGGGGGGGAGAGAGACAAATTGGAAATACAAGGATGGAGTTAAAGGGAAAGAAAGTATAGGAGAAATTGAGAAAGACACCAGAATTAACGGGGCAGAAAGCTCACAAAGGTATCGGAGAGTTTGGGTGGACTGGTGTGACTGGAGGTTGATAAATCCCCAGGGCCTGATGGTCTGCATCCCAGGGTACTCAAGGAGGTGGCTGTAGAAATCGTGGATGCATTGGTGATAATTTTCCAATATTCTATAGATTCAGGATCAGTTCCTGCGGATTGGAGGGTAGCTAATGTTATCCCACTTTTCAAGAAAGGAGGGAGAGAGAAAACGGGGAATTATAGACCAGTTTGCCTGACATCGGCGGTGGGGAATTATTAAAGAAGTAATAACAGCGCATTTGGATAGCGGTAAAAAGATTGGTCCAAGTCAGCATGGATTTATGAAGGGGAAATCCTACTTGACTAATCTTCTGGAATTTTTTGAGGATGTGACAAGTAAAATGGATGAAGAAGAGCCAGTGGATGTAGTGTATCTGGACTTTTAGAGAACCTTTGATAGGGTCCCACACAGGAGATTGATGGGCAACATTAGAGCACATGGTATTGGGGGTAGGTTATTGACATGGATAGAGAAGTGGTTGGCTGACAGGAAGCAAAGAGTAGGAATAAACAGGTCCCTGTCAGAATGGCAGGCAGTGGCGTGTGGAGTGCCCCAAGGCTCGGTGCTGGGGCCGTAACTATTTACAATATATATTAATGATTTAGATGATGAGATTAAAAGTAACACTAGCAAATTTTCAGGTGACACAAAGCTGGGTGACAGTGTGAACTGCGAAGAGGATGCTAGGAGGTTGCAGGGTGACTTGGACAGGTTGAGTGAGTGGGCAGATGCATGGCAGATGCAGTATAATGTAGATAAATGTGAGGTTATCCACTTTGGTGGTAAGAACAAGGTGGCAGATCATTATCTCAATGGTGTCAGATGAGGAAAAAGGGAAGTGCAAAGAGACCTGGATGTCCTTGTACATCAGTCACTGAAAGTAAACATGCAGGTACAGCAAGCAGTGAAGGAAGCTAATGGCATGTTGGCCTTCATAACAAGAGGATTTGAGTATAGTGTAGGAGTAAGGTCCTTCTGCAGTTGCACAGGGCCCTGGTGAGACCACATCTGGAGTATTCAGTGCAGTTTTGGTCTCCTAATTTGAGGAAGGAAATCCTTGCTATTGAGGCAGTGCGCAGGTTCACGAGGTTAAACCCTGGGATGGCAGGACTGTCATATGAGGAAAGATTGGAAAGACTGGGCTCGTATTCACTGGAATTTAGAAGGATGAGAGGGAATCTCATAGAAATGTATAAAATGATAAAAGGACTGGACAAGCTTGATGCAGGAAAAATGTTTCCAATGGTGGGGGAGTCCAGAACCGGGGGCCACAGTCTAAGAATAAAGGGGAGGCCATTTAAAACTGAGATGAAAAAAATGTTTTCACACCGAGAGTTGTGAATTTGTGGAATTCTCTGCCACAGAGGGCAGCGGAGGCCAATTCACTGGATGAATTTAAAAGAGAGTTAAATAGAGCTCTAGGGGCTGTCGGAATGAATGGATATGGGGAGAAGGCAGGCACGGGTTACTGACTGTGGATGATCAGCCATGATCACAATAAATGGCGGCGCAGGCTCGAAGGGCCGAATGGCCTCCTCTATTTTCGATGTTTCTATGTTAACTCCAAAGACGTGCAGGTCTGTAGATTAATTGGCTTCTGTAAATTGTAAATTGTCCCAAGTGTGTGTGTAGGACAGTGCTAGTGTGCGGGGTGATCGCTGGCCGGCACGGACTCGATGGGCCGAAGGGCCTGTTTCCGCGCAGCACCTCTACAGTCTAAGTGCTTCGTTCCAGTGGATAGTGCCTGGGAATCGGTTAGTTCTGGGCTACGTGCTTCAGGGAAGCTTATTTTGCCGTGATTCGCTGACTTTATGAGGGTTCACGGCCACAGGGCGGTTTTCAAGTGGTGACCCCCCCCCACCACCACTAATGTTCAGTCCCGGATGGGGAGCTCCAGTGAACAACATTACTATGGCTGTCAGTCGCTCAGCTGTGCACAACTCTGACACTGCATCCATCACAGATGTTATTGCTCCATTTCACCTCGGAGAATTGCCTTCAGTAATTCCTTTGCTGTTTTTTCGGAGCATCAATAAATTCCTTCGCCTGCTGTCGTCGAGCGTATGTTTCAAAGCCTCGAACAGCCTCATCAATCAGCCTCACTCTTAGTTTGTGCTCGGGTTTAATAAAACAGGGAGCTCGCAGGCCGCCGAGAAAAAGACACACCAAAGAGAGAGCGAGTGCAAGTGAAATTAAATTAGAGCCATTCCCAGCTTCACAGTTCAACAGCATCTGATTGAATTATTAATCAGAGAGCTTTCAACGTAATGTTATCTGTCTTACAGCACAGACAAGGAGACTTCTGAATTCCCGTTGGGACGTTATGAATTCCTAAGCATCGCAATTTGTCCTGTTTAATGCTGTGGGGGGTGATACGGTATCACCAGGGCCGGAGAGAAAACAATCTAAATATGAATAGCCAGTGCATTTCTTCTCTTTATGCCACAACAGCCGTGATTCTCATCTCTTAATCCAGGGGTCACCGGTTTGTTTCCCTGCTGCGGTAATTTGAACACTCTGTACAGTCGAGAGGGCAGTGTAAGATTAGGGGATGTTGTGCTTACAGAGGCTGTCTTTTGGATGAGATTTCACCTAAAATCCCATTTGCCTTCAGACGGATCTAAGAGACGCTCGTGGAATTATTACAGGATTCCTTTCGATTGAAAATTTTTTTAAAAAGACTGCTGCGGCTGCTGGATGTTTTGTTTTTCCGGTTCTGAAGAAAGGACTTTGATCGGAAATATTAACTCTGTTCATCTCTCCATAGATGCTGCCTGGCCTTAAGAATCTTAGTCAAGAGTGTATGACTGTTATACGTCTCAAAACGGAACAATGAAATTCCTATTTACTGCAGCACAACAAGAATAGTGAACATATTACTCTGTATGTACCTTAATAAAGAACAAAAATGAAGTTTAGTGTATATATATATATATATATGCTACACACACACACACACACGTGCCCGCACACACACAAAAACACACACACACGCGCAAGCACACACTCACACACACAAACACACACACACGTGCCGCACACACTCACACACACAAACACACACACACGTGCACGCACACACGCACACACTCACACACAAACACACACACGTGCACACGCACAAACACACACACACATGCACGCACACATGCACACACACACACACACACGTGCACGCACACATGCACACACGCACACACTCACACACACAAACACACACACACATGTGCACGCACACACACGTGCACGCACACATGCACACACGCACACACTCACACACATAAACACACACATACGTGCATGCACACACACAAACACACACACACGTGCACGCACACATGCACACATTCACACACACACACACACGTGCACCACACATGCACACACACACACATGCGCGCACACACACACACACACACACATATGCATATAAAATCAAACAAACAATAATAGTGCAAAGACAAAAACACTGCCTCCAAGTCGATGTAGTTTTGAGCTTATTTGGAGGTTGTAGTTTTTAAAATAACCTAATTCTGGCTTTAATTCAGGCTCATATGGCTTCCTCCCAATGGCAGGAGTGAGATGAGAGTGTGGCCAGGCTGGTGTGGGTCTGTGACGATGCTGGCTGCCTTTTTGAGGCAGCGACCCCTTAAGTCCCTTGGATGGTGGGGAGGTCAGCACCCGTGATGGACTGAGCAGAATCCGCCAATCTCCGCCTTAAAAATATCCATTGGCTTGGCCTCCACAGCCGTCTGTGGCAATGAGTTCCACAGATTCATCATTGTCCTCCTCATCTCCTTTCTAATGCTTCATCCTATTATTCTGAGGCTGTGGCCTCTGGTCCTCGACTCTCTGTGGTGGAAATACACGCTCCACATCCCCTCAATCCAGGTCTTGCCGGGTCCCATCCCACCAGTCTCATTAGCCCACTCCATTCTCCCTCACGCGTCTATCTACTATCTTTTCATTTTTCTGCCAGATATCTGTAATAAGGGATAACTTAAAATGGCCGATGAACCAACCAGCATGTCATTGGGATCTGGGTGGAAGCCAACATTGTGCTGGTCTTCAACCTCTTACAGTAATCCTACATCACCCCCATCTCTCCACGCTTCCATCAACTTACCCCAGATTCCTTCACTCATCTCCACACGAGCGTCAATGTGCAGTAACCTGAGGCAGCGGCACCTGTAGATCTCCTCGATGGTGTGGAGGTTACTGGGCAGTGATGGACTGGGCGGTGCCCACCACTTTTTGCAATCTTCGTCGTTCCTGGGCGTTCAAGTTGCTGAAGCAGGCCACATGCAACCAATCAAGTCACCTACCAACTTGCCCAAGTGACCAAGTCACCGGCCAACTTGCTTGCCTTTGGGATGTGGCAGGAAATCAGTGATCTTGGGGAAACTCACATGGTCATAGGGTGAACGTGCAAACTCCCAAACAGACAGCACCAGAGGCCAAGATCAAGCTCGGGGTTGTTGAAGTTCAGGCTCTATTAGCTGTGCCACGATGTACCCATTCTCAGCTTCCTCTGTCTTTCTCCCCCCCCCCCCCCACCTCCTGAACCTAATGCCCTCTACACCGAGCGACTGAGGAATGATCAACAGCCTAGCGGCCCTGGGGACCTTCAAACCTCGTGAAGTTCTGAGCCGACCGAGGCTGGTCCCTGGAGCTTCCTTACTAGAATGCGAGCAAGAGCGAGAGTGAAGAAACTTTATCCGATAAGTGAGAGGCTTATAAAGGCAAGACAGTACATGCGCCGTACATCTCCATTAAGCCTTCTCCCTCTCATCTTAAATCTATGCCCTCTAGTGTTGGACACTTCCACCCTGGGACTCTCTACCCAATCTATGAGCAGGGGGGGAATACAGAGTTAATGCTGGCAAATGGGATCAATGTAGGTAAGCAAAGTGGTTGGCGTTGGTGATGTTGGGACATGCACTAGATCGATCCAAGACTTCAGATGGCTGTTGGCACTGGGAGTTTCCCATCGCACCAGCGAAGGATTGCGAAATTCTCATCGCCTCCTTGCACTGCCCTTGTATGTGGGGACTGGTTATCACCACTGCAGGCTTTCTCGACACTAACATTGAAGATAGATACAGATGTTTGACAGTGGTGGAACATTCTGTACCACAACGGACAAGTTACGGGGAGAAGGCAGGAGAATGGGCTAAAGAGGGAAAGACAGATCAGCCACGATGGGCTGAGTTGCCCAATTCTGCTCCCATCGCTTTATGAACTGTTGAAGTGCAATGTCTTTCATTGACGAGGCCACATTTGGAGTATGGCGCTTGGTTTTGGTCACCCTGTTACATGAAAGAAATTGGTAAATTGAAAAGCTGGAAAGGGCGCAGAGACGATTTACGAGGATGTTGCTAGGACTCGAGGGCCTGAGCTATGGGGAGAGGTTGAGCAGGTTAGGACTTTATTCCCTGGAGCGCAGGAGGATGAGGGGTGATCTTATAGAGGTGTGGAAAGGCCAAGAAAGGGATAGATAGGGTCTTTTATTCAGAGGAGGAGAATCGAGAACCAGAGGATGTTGGTTTAAGGTGTTGGGGAACGATTTAACAGGGAGCTGAGGGGCAGCTTATTTTACACAAAGGGTGGTGGGTATATGGAAAGAGCTACCAGAGGAGGTCGTTGAGGCAGGTACTAGCAGAAAGTTTAAAGCTCATTTGGACAGGTACATGGATAGGGTAGGTTTAGAAGTATATGGGCCAAATGCAGGCAGGTGGGCCTAGTGTAGAGGGATGTAGACTAGTGTAGAGGGGCAAGTTGGGCCGAAGGGTCTGCTTCCACGCTGTATGACCCCATGACCTTTCTCTTACACCCCGGTAACCCGCACCATCTCGATGACAAAGTCAACACAAGAGATCGGTGTCAGTTAACCGGCCCGAGAGAATTAGAGAGCGATTATATCACGGCTAATACGCAACAGTGGTGGTAGGCACAACATCACTTAGCAAAAGCAGGCTATCACTGCATAGACTGTGCGTGAACGGGCTCACGATCACTGCGACAGTTGCATCAGAGTCGAGGACAATGTAACACAACTCATCCCCAAACAAGAAAACAAATTACTGCCATGAATGCAGAACAACCTTACATCAGAAGCACTTCTCTAGACAGTTACAAGGTACATAGGAATATAGAAACATCGAAAATAGGTGCAGGAGTAGGCCATTCAAAGGACAAAGGACATTTATTGTCACATACACCAATTGGTGTAGTGAAATTTGACTTGCCAATGCAGCACATGAATAAAGATAACACACATTAAATACTCTAGAGTATTTAACAAAAAACATAAAAACATCCCCCCACAATGGTTCACCCATAGTCAGGCCTATTGAGGCCTCTGCAGCTGCTGCTACGACAGCCCGATGCTTCAGGCCCACTCGCCGGATGATGGAGTTCTGGCGACGGGTGAACACTCTCAGCGGCCCAGAGTGTCTGGAGCGGCCGCTTCTCTCCGGAGTTCGCAGCTCCCGTAGTCCACGGGCCGCGCTGGTCGGAGCTCCGACTCTGGTGATCTCGGCGTGAGATCCCAGGCTCTGTGAGTTTTTAAACTCAGCGCCGCCCGCCCGCGGCTGGATGCTCCGCAGACCGCAGACCGCAGCTCCAGCTTGGTCCATTCGGCCCTTCGAGCCAGCACTGCTATTCGATATGGCTGATCATCCAAAATCAGTACCCCGTTCCTACTCCACCCCCCCACCTCCCCCCCCCCCCCTATCCATATAGTCATAGAATGATACAGTGTGGAAACAGGCCCTTCGGCCCAACTTGCCTACACCGGCCAACAATGTCCCAGCTACCCAAAAGGTCTCCCATTCCTTCTCTCCAGAAATGCTGCCTGAGTTACTCCAGCATTTTGTGTCCAATGTCCCAGCTACACTAGTTCTACTTGCCTGCGCTTGGTCCATATCCCTCCAAACCTGACCTATCCATGTCTAACTGTTTCTTAAATGATGGGATAGTCCCAGCCTCATCGACCTCCTCTGGCAGCTTGTTTCATACATCCACCACCCATTGTGTGAAAAATTTACCCCTCGGATTCCTATTAAATCTTTTCTCCTTCACCTTGAACCTACCTTGTCCTCTGGTCCTCAATTCCTCCACTCCGGGCAAAATACTCCGTGCATCTACCTGATCTATTCCTCTCATAATTTTGTACACCTCTATAAGATCCCCTGTCATCCTCCTGCGCTCCATGGAATAGAGACCCAGCCTGCTCAACCTCTCCCTATAGCTCACACCCTCAAGTCCTGGGAACATCCTCGAAAATCCTTTCTGAACCCTTTCAAGCGTGACAATATCTTTCCTATAACATTTTTCGCAGAACTGAACACAATATTCTAAATGCGGTCTCACCAACGTCTTATACAACTGCAACATGACCTCCCAACATCTATACTCAATACTCTGACTGATGAAGGCCAAAGTGCCAAAAGCCCTGTTGACCACCTTATCTACCTGCGACTCGACCTTCAAGGAACCATGCACCTGTACTCCTAGATCCCTCTGCTCTACAACACTACCCAGAGGCCTACCATTCCCTGTGTAGGTCTTGCCCTTGTTCGACGTCCCAAAATGCCACACCTCACACTTCTCTGTATTACATTCCATCAACCATTCCTCAGCCCACTTGGACAATCGATCCAGATCCTGCTGCAATCTTTCACAACCATCTTCACTATCTGCAAAACCATTCACTTTTGTATCATCTCAATTCCTTTTGCCCTAAGAGCTAAATCTAAATCTCTTGAAAACATCCAGTGAATTGGCCTCCCCTGTCTTCTGTGGCAGAGAATTCCACAGATTCACAACTCTCTGGGTGAAAAACTTCAATCTTGAATGGTTCAATCGTGACCCTTGTCCATTAGGCATTACTGGAGCAAACCTACAATATATTTCACAGTGAATCCAGCCCTTGTTAATGCCCCAGAAAGTGCACTTTGCCAAATGACCTCCAGTTGGCACACAAGCCCCCCCCCCCCCCCCCCCCAAGCCCACATTAGTCTTGGCTCTTGAACCTACACAAGGAGGAAACTAGGCAAGAGGTTGGGATAGACACAGAAAAGCTGGAGTAACTCAACGGGTCAGGCAGCTTCTCTGGAGAAAAGGAATAGGTGACGTTTCGGATCGAGACCCTGCTTCAGAATGAGAGTCAGGAGAGAGGGAAACGAGAGATATGAAAGAGTACAGAACAAACCAGAGACAGCACCGATGGTTGAGGGAAGGTGGAGCCCACAATGGTCCCTTGTTGGCTGTGGGGAAGGTGATAATGAGTGATACAAACAGTGAAATTCAGCAGGTTGACAGTGAAACTAGTGCAACGACTAGGGCAGGGGAGGGACGGAGAGACAGAGAGGGGGTGCAAGGGTTGCTTGAAGTTAGAGAAGTCAATTGCTTTACCTTGACCTCTCCAGTGGCAGTGGAACACTGCAAAGACGTGCAACAGGTTTGTGGGCTAATTAGCTTGTAAATTGTAAATTGTCCACAATGTGTGTGTAGGATGGTGTTAATATACGGGGATCGCTGGTCAGTGGGGCCTCGGTGGGCCTGTTTCTGCGCTGTATCTCCAAACTAAAATAAAGAGCAGACAGACACAAAATGCTGGAGTAACTCAGCGGGCCAGGCAGCGTCTCTGGAGAAAATGAATGGGGGAGATTTTTCTTCACAGATGCTGCCTGACCCGCTGAGTTAGTCAAGTCAAACAAACTTTATTGTCATTTAGAAATACATCGATATATATGCAGTTCCAAACGAAATTCCGTTGCATTTGGCTCCCTGTGCAACACGATAATGAACAGGAGGATAAACATGGATAAAAAGGATAAAAGGATAAATAGACAATGGTGGCAGCCAGCAGCCCAGAATGTTGTGTCTATGTTCGGTATAAACCAGCATCTGCAGTTCCTTCCTACTCATGTTTGTCTAAAGTTAAGACCAGAGATGATGGACACAAAATGCCGGAGCAACTCAGCGGGTCAGGCAGCCTCTCTGGAGAAAAGGAATAGGTGGCGTTTCGGGTCGAGAGCCACGTGGGTCTGAAGAAGGGTCTCGACCCAAAGCATCGTCTACTCCTTCTCTCCAGAGATGCCGCCCGACCCACTGAGCTATTCCACCATTTTGTGCCTATCTTTGGTATAAACCGGCATCTGCAGTTCCATCCTACACATGTCTGTCTGAAATACGGAACAGATGGGATTCTGTGGCAATCATGGAGCCCCAGGCATGTAGAATATTTCACAGCCTTCCTGAAAACAATTGTAAAAACATCTTGAACCACAGAATTGCATTAAAAAATAACCTGGTTATTAAATGATAACGCTTGATCTATCATCTTTGCTTTCCACTCAAGCATGAATTTTTAAATGGCGGTAGGAAGCTTGACATTCTTACACAGAAATATTTAAGAAAAAGCTGCAGATGCTGGAAAAATCGAAGGTCGTCGAAAAATGCTGGAGGAACTCAGCGGTTGAGGCAGCATCTATGGAGAGAGGAATAGGCGATGTTTTGGGTCTAAGAAAAAAACCCATCGAGACCCAAACGTCGCCCATTCCTTCTCTTCATAGAGAACGCACCCGCTGAGTTTCTCCAGCATTTTGTGTCTACCTTGTTATACAGAAATATAGTAAGCAGAAGGATCATAACTTGATCGTTTAAGTTTACTCGAAGCAAGATTCAATTTAATAAATCTCTTGTAAAAGTCATTATCCATCTTATATTAAACAGCCGAAGGCAACATAGTTCCCGACCCATTCATCCATACACGGCTTCACTTGAAACATTCCTGGAGCTGACCTTGACTGAAAGGAAGGAAATGGTACTCGATAAACAGTGCCTTGGCGGAAGTCCCTGTTTGAAAAGCTGGTTTGATTTTTCTTACGTGGACACGAGGCAGGCAGTGCGGAAACTAGCCGGCTTAGTCAGACTGTGGTGGGATCGGGAGGTCAGGAGGGCAGGATCCAGACCGTCCTGGCTCTGTGCAGTTAGAGGGTGAAATGAGCAAGTCACTAATCCCAGGGCAGGCAGGCAGGCAGGCAGATTAAAGAGGAGGGGATTGGAAATGGTTGGGGAGAGAGCAAGATTATATTTGCGCTGAGATCTCAGGCGACAAACAAGCTGGACATTTTACAGTCCAACTCAGAACAATATTCAGGTCAATCGAAATGCACAATGTTTGCAATGTTTGGATATAAAGTCGGCCGCCATGACAGAATGAAACCCTCCATCAAAACATTAAATAGCTGCCGACCCATTTCTTCTCTGCCCACTCCAGCCCCAGCTCCCCCTCCAGCCCCAGTTTTATCCTCAGGCACAGATCAGAGATACATTATGAAAAGAGGCCCCTTCGGCCAACCGAGTGGACGCCAACCATCAATCATCTGTTCGCACTAGTACTCTGTTGTTCCACTTTCACGTCCACTCCCGACATGGCAGAAGCCAATGAACCCGCCAACCCACACCTCTTTTGGAACGAGAGAGCGCCCGGAGGAATCCCGCGCGGTCACTGGGAGAACGTGCAAAGTCCACACAGGCAGCACCCGGGGTCAGGATTGAACCTGGTTCTCTTGCGGTGCGAGGCAGCGGCTGTACCAGCTGCGCCGCTGTGCAACCCTGCTGCCACCGTGCAGCAAACTGGGGCCTGGATCAGTGCCACGGAGGCATCTGGAGGGGACCCGGCGGCGATAGTGGAGAGGTCGCGGTCGATGATGGCGCCGACGGACGGACAAGGGCGGACACGTGGGAGTGAGGACGCCGCTGCCGGGGGAAGGAACGAAGGAGGACCCAGCGTGGGGGGACCACCGTGAGGGAGGGGGAAGGGGAGAACAAGAGTGGACCTGGCGCTCTGCAACCTTGCCAGCACCCTTTATGTGGCAACTATTTGTATACCTTGCATACGCAAGCATAGAATTTCACCGTGACTTGTCACATGTATCAATAAAGTATAAAGTATTCATTCGTTCATTCACAGCCTGCATACCTATGCCCAGCATGAGTTTCGGCAGGGTTGCCCAACTCCAGAACTCCTCTCAGAGTTGATCCAAATACAGAGGAGAGAACTGACTGTAGTTCTGTTTCATTTATTGTCGCGTGTACCGAGGTACGGTGAAAAGTTTTTGTTGCATGCCAACCAGCCAGTGGAAAGACAATATATGATTACAATCAAGCCATGTACAATGTATAGATACATGATGAGGGAATCATAGAATCAGAGAATTATACAAAATAGGTGCAGGTGTAGGCCATTCGGCCCTTCAAGCCTGCACCGCCATTCAATATGATCATGGCTGATCATCCAACTCAGTATCCTGTACCTGCCTTCTCTCCATACCCCCTGATCCCTTTAGCCACAAGGGCCACATCTAGCTCCCTCTTAAATATAGCCAATGAACTGGCCTCAACTACCTTCTGTGGCAGAGAATTCCACAGACTCACCACTCTCTGTGTGAAAAAAGATCTTTTCATCTCGGTCCTAAAAGACTTCCCCCTTATCCTTAAACTGTGACCCCTTGTTCTGGAGTTCCCCAACATTGGGAACAATCTTCCTGCATCTAGCCTGTCCAACTCCTTAAGAATTTTGTAAGCCTCTATAAGATCCCCCCTCAATCTCCTAAATTCCAGCGAGTACAAGCCGAGTCTATCCAGTCTTTCTTCATATGGAAGTCCTGCCATCCCAGGAATCAGTTTGGTGAACCTTCTCTGTACTCCTCTATGGCAAGAATGTCTTTCCTCATATTTGGAGACCAAAACTGTACGCAGTACTCTAGGTGTGGCCTCACCAAGACCCTGTACAACTGCAGTAGAAACTCCCTGCTCTTGTACTCAAATCCTTTTGCTATGAATGCCAACATACCATTCGCTTTCTTCACAGCCTGCTGCACCTGCATGCCTACCTTCAATGATTGGTGTACCATGACACCCAGGTCTCGTTGCATCTCCCCTTTTCCTAATCGGCCACCATTCAGATACTAATCTACCCACCTGTTTTTGCCGCTGAAGTGGATAACCTCACATTTATCCACATTATACTGCATCTGCCATGCATTTGCCCACTCACCCAACCTATCCAAGTCACCTTGCAGGGTCCTAGCATGGTCACCAAGTCACCTAGCGGGGTCCTTGCACCTAGCATCCTCCTCACAGATAACACTGCCCCCCAGCTTCGCGTCATCCGCAAATTTGGAGATGTTGCATTCAATTCCCTCATCCAGATCATTAATATATATTGTAAATAGCTGAGGTCCCAGCACTGAGCCTTGCGGTACCCCACTAGTCACTGCCTGCCATTCTGAAAATGACCCGTTTACTCGAATGATGTTTAGTGCAAGGTAAAGCCAGTGACGTCGGATCAAAGATAGTCCGAGGGTCATAGTGAGGTGAGAGTGAGTGTCATGAACATCAACATAATGTTCAATTACATTTGCAACTTGTCAGCAAATGAAACAACCGTGTCTCCGTCAACCGTGTCTCCATCCAGGCAATGACCATTTCCAGTAAGAGAAGGTATAACTACCCATCCTTGATATTTAATGGGATTATATTGTCAAATCTCCCACCATCAGGAACAATGGGAGTGTCGCTGTGCCATAACTGGATACGATGCTTCTTAGTTTGAAAGGCTCAGAACAAAAACTACAATCCAAATACCAATGCGTAGTTGGAATTGGGGAAAGAGTCTGAGCAAGGGTCCCAAATGGAACCGTCACCCATCCATGTCCTCCATAGATGCTGCCTAACCCGCTGACCAAACACAGTATGTTGTGCGGTTTTTTTTAACCACTGTTTACCATTTTTTAAAACTAATTTAGCAATGGTACTTGGACCATGCGTGGCATTAAAGAAATGC
This sequence comes from Raja brachyura, assembly GCA_963514005.1. Next base: position 9,727,025 of record OY740808.1, read on the forward strand.
AGGGTTAGAAAATGAGCAATTTGGAAGGAAATCTTCTCATTGGCAGCACCGATTAACCTGCTGTCATTTTAGCAACCTAAATGCATTGACTAAAGATGGAAGCAAAGTGCGTTGCACTGCTTCCTCCAGCATTCAGCCTCACTGCTGGCACCGAGCGGAGTTTTACACTGAACAAACCCTTGGCACTGAAGATAGACACAAAAAGCTGGAGTAACTCAGCAGGTCAGGCAGCGTCGGCAGAGAAATCCCTGGCTACTCTGACCTTTGGCATAAACCACCATAAACCTATTACATCTTTTTGATTTTTTCAGCTTAGTTTAGAGATGCAGGCGGAAACAGGCCCTTCGGCCCACCAGGTCCCCTCCGACCAGCGATCCCCGCACATTAACACTATCCTGCACCCACTAGGGACAATTTTTACATTTACCAAGCCTAATGCCTCTGTCCCACTTAGGAAACCTGAACGGAAACCTCTGGAGACTTGGCGCCCCACCCAAGGTTTCCGTGCGGTTCCCGGAGGTTTTTGTCAGTCTCCTTAATGGTCGAAAGTGGTTTCCGTTTTAAAAATCGGTAATTCTGTAGTCGAAGCCAGTTGCGATGCTAGTTGAAGGTGGTTGCCGGAGGACAAAAACCTCCGGGAACCGCACGGAAACCTTGGGTGGGGCGCAAAGTCTCCAGAGGTTTCCGTTCAGGTTTCCTAAGTGGGACAGGGGGCATTACATTGTGGAGCAGCCATTTTGATTTCTGTATTTAGTTTAGAGATGCAGCACGGAAACAGGCTCTTTGGCCCACCGAGTCCGCATCGACCAATGATCCCCGTACGCTAGTACTATCCTACACACCAGGCACAATTTACAATTTTTACCGAAGCCAATTAACATGCAAACCTGTACGTCTTTGGTGTGTGGGAGGAAACTGAAGATCTCAGAGAAAACCCACGCAGGGCACGGGGAGAACGTACAAACTCCGTACAGACAGCACCCGTAGTGGGGATCGAACCTGGGTCTCCGGCGCTGTAAGGCAGCAACTCTACTGCTGTGCCAATGTGCTGCCAGGAAAGAAGTTAATTTAAATTGAGAAAGAAAGGTTTTCAAGTGCTCTGGATGCCATAAGGAGCTGCACTGGCAATGAATTGCGTTTGAAGAGCAACATTGTGGTACAGCCATTTTGATTTCTGTGTGAACAGATTTCTTTGAAGTAAATGAACAGGTAGGTTTAACTTGGAAGGCAGACAGTGTGATTTGTGCAGCTCCTCTGCCAGTTATAATGACCATGTTCGGGCAGGGATGGCTCTGCTGTTGTACGTGTCGATAAATCTACGGTGTTTAACTGTGCAGTGACTGGGGGAAAGGGAAATTGTTTACAATGCACTGATGCACACAGACAACAGCCCAGACACGGCTCCCCACCTATTGTATAATTCCCCACATCTCCTCTCCTCTCCCCACAAAGTACATAATCGGCAGCCTGCTCAAACAGCAACATAAAATATCTTAATGAATGGCTCATGGATAATCCTAAACAAATCACTTGGACAAATTGTATGTTATGGGGTTGCCAATGGAAACTGCTGTCCTACGTCTTAAAACCTGTATCATAATAGATACAAATTTATATTTTGATGGCAAACATCTGTAATCGATGGGCACTTGGGAATGAGCAACAGGCCAGCGCACGGGTCCAATTGGCACATCTGGAACTTGATAATTACAACCTTCCACTCATTTACTGTTATGTAATAGCGTTTAGTTTGAGTCTGAAGGAGGGTCCCGACCCGAAACGTCACCCATTCTTTCTCTCCAGAGATGCTGCCTGCCCCGCTGAGTTACTCCGGCTTTTTGTGCCTATCACCGTTTAGTTTTACTTTAGTTTAGGTTGCAAGCCACGGTTGCCCAGCCAGATGCAACTAAATTTAAAGTGGCACTTTCTTCCCAATAACCCTCTCTGGCTAAACCCCTCCCTTCACCACCTCCAGTTTAAATTCCAGTTGGAATATTTTGGAGGACCAAGTAACCAAGAACCAAGAACCAAGAACCAAGTTTAGAAACACAGGGCGGAAACAGGCCCTTCGGCCCACTGATTCCGTGCCGACCAGCGATCCCCGCACATTAACACCATCCTGACACGCACTAGGGACAGTTTTACATTTACACCAAAGCCAATTAACCTACAAACCTGGACGTCTTTGGAGTAGTGGGAGGAAGCCGAAGAACCCGGAGAAAACCCACACAGGTCACGGGGAGGACGTACAAACTCCGCACCGAGAGCACCCATTGTCAGGATCGAACCTGGGTCTCTGGCGCTGTTAGGCAGCAGCAGGCCGAAGGGCCTGTTTCCGCTCTGTATTTTCTTCTTTCATGTGGCGTGCACGGCCTAAAGTTGTTGGACAACTTGTTCTGTTTGATCTTCCGTTTGTGCACTGTGTCGAGTTGATTGCATTAGTCGAAACAGGGCGGACCACGTGAAGGTTGCAATCTTCCACCCCCTGCCCTGTATCTCTGAACTAAACTAAACTAAGACAGCTCCCCTTGCACTCCAACTGCCCTCCTCACTCCTTGATCCCCGTCCCCAGTTCCCGCAGCCTGTTTTACTCAAGATTCCAGCACCTGCAGACTCTTGTGTCACCCACAAGGTTATTTGAAAGCAAGTCAGATGTCGTGGAAAATATTATTTCCCCTCAGCAAACACCATTTTATTGAAGTAGTTAGTTTGAAATATATTACCCTGTGGCTATTGAGGTCTACATGCGAGTAATCCTGGCTGCCACTGTTCTTTATAACAGTAATTCCACTTCAAAAGTGCGTTATAGGCTCAGGAGAGCTTTGAGATGCTCTGATGTTGTCCAGTAGCGTTTTGTTTTGCTTTAAATGGTTTCCTAGCAGCTGCTTGTTGTTCCGACTAATGGGGAAGGTCGGCAGCACAGTGCCCTAGGGGTAGATATTATCCACTAAAGGCCCACTGGTGCTCTCTCTTGCTCCTGATTGTTCCCATAATCTTCCCTCCTACTCAAGGTGATTCGGACAAAAAGAGAATGGGTGACAATTGGCAGAGAAAAAAAATAAAAACACTACTGAACAAGTGGGATAAACCAGGCGGCAATATGCTAATGGGTTGGTAGCAGCGCCGAGGAGGTGTTGGAGGGAACTTTAAATGAGGAGTCCTGACTCATGTTCTAGGAGCAGAATTAGGCCATTCGGCCCATCAAGTCCACTCCGCCATTCAATAATGGCTGATCTATCTCTCCCTCTCAACCCCATTCTCCTGCCTTCTCCCCATAAGCCCCTGACACCCGTACTAATCAAGAACCTTGCACTCTTAGCATTAAAAAGAACCAAATGGCTTGGCCTCCACAGCCGGCTGTGGCGATAATTTCCACAGATTCACCACCCTCTGACGAAAGAAATATCTCCTCGTCTCCTTTCCGGCAGCAATAGAGTTGCTGCCTTACATTGCCAGAGACTGGGGTTCGATCCTGACCCCGGGTGCTGCCTGGACGGAGTTGTGCGTTCTTCCCGTGACTGCGTGGGTTTTCTCCGGGTGCTCCGGTTTCCCACCACAGTTCAAAGACATACAGCTTTGTAGGTTAATTGGCTCTGGTAAAAAATTGTAAATTGTCCCCAGTGTGGGATAGTGCGAGTTTGCGGGGATCGCTGGTCGGCGCAGACTCGGTGGGCCGGGAGGGCCTGGTTCTGCGTAGTATCTCTCAACTAAACTAAACTAAACCTGATATAATAACCTATTTTACTGCTAATTTTGCAGATCTAGATAATTAATGCCATAACATTAAAAAACATAGGGCTCGGATACATGTCGAGGAATAGAAAAAGAGGTTACGTTGCAGGAATGTGTTTATCTAGTATGTAATGCAGCAAATCATGGCAAAGTGGTTCATTAGAACATTGTAAAACAAAATTTGACAATAATTGCAAACGCAAATATTGGCCTTGGATTTCCAGGAAGAGGTGAGCTGCCCGCACTTACCACACACCTGCTTCCTGAGCTAATTATCCTAAATGGATCACCTAGCAAAAATATCCTGAAGGAAACTGATTTCATTTTTCAGGCAGTGCAATAATTACCCAAGAGGAACACGGGAGGCGCAGTGGCGCAGCGGTGGAGTTGCTGCCTTGCCGCGCCAGACACCCGGGTTCCATCCTGACCACGGCTGCTGTCTGTATGGGGTTTGTACGCCCTCCCCGCGACCTGCGTGGGTTTTCTCCGGGTGCACCGGTTTCCTCCCACACTCCAAAGACGTGCAGGTTTGTAGGCTAGTTGGCTTGGTATAAATGTAAATTATCCCGAGTGTGTGTAGGATAGTGTTTGTGTGCGGGGATCGCTGCTTGGAGCGGACTCAGTGGGCCGAAGGGCCTGTTTCCACGCTGTATCTCTAAACTAAACTAAAAGATCGATGAACGAGAAGGCCATTCAGCCCCTCAAGCACGGCTCTACAAGATCGATGTTCTAACTCATCTTTTTCCTCTCTATCATCATGGATTCCTTTAGAAACATAGAAACATAGAAAAATAGGTGCAGGAGCAGGCCATTCGGCCCTTCGAGCCTGCACCGCCATTCAATGTGATCATGGCTGATCATCCAACTCAGTATCCTGTACCTGCCTTCTCTCCATACCCCCTGATCCCTTTAGCCACAAGTGCCACATCTAATGCCCTCTTAAATATAGCCAATGAACTGGCCTCAACTACCTTCTGTGGCAGAGAATTCCAGAGACCCACCACTCTCTGTGTAAAGAAATGTTTTCCTCATCTCGGTCCTAAAGGAATTCCCCCTTATCCTTAGACTGTGACCCCTTGTTCTGGACTCCCCCAACATCGGGAACAATCTTCCAGCATCTAGCTTGTCCAACCCCTTAAGAATTTTGTACGTTTCTATAAGATCCCCCCTCAATCTTCTAAATTCCAGCGAGTACAAGCCGAAACTTTAATCCTCTGCTGTGTAGAAGTCTATCATTCTCTTGCAATTTTTGAAAGCAATCATTGACCAAGCCTCCAGAGTTCTCCAGGGTAGAGAATTCTTAGGATTCGCTACATTTTAAGTGAAGATACTGCCCTTTTTCTCAGTCCCAAATTGCCTCCCCATTATTACGATTCAGTTTAGTTTAATTTAGTCTGGTTTAGTTTAGTTTATTGCCACGTGTACTGAGGTACAGTTCAAAACTTTTTTGGAGTGTGCTGTCCAGTCGGCAGAAGGATAATATGTGATTACACAGTGTGCAGATACAGGAGGAAGGGAATAATGATTAGTGCAATAGAATGTCCATTAAAGTCCAATTAAAAATAGTCCAAGGCTCTCGAATGAGGTAGATGGTAGCTCAGGGCTGCTCCCCAGTTGGTGATAGGATGGTTCAGTTGCCTGATAACAGCTGGGAAGAAACTGTCCCTGAATCTGGAGGTGTGCATTTTCACACTTCTGTACCTCTTGCCTGAAGGGAGAGGGGAGAAGAGGGAGTGATCGGGATGTGACTCGTCCTTGATTATGCTGGTGGCCTTGGCGAGGCAGCGTGAAGTGTCGATGGAGTCAATGAAAGGGAGGTTGGTTTGTGTGATGGTCCGGGCTGCGTTCACATGTAATGCCTTGTTTTAAACTCCTTAGTCAGGGGAAACACCCTCCCCAGGACGACTCTGTCGCATCCTAGTGGAGGTTACTTCAATAAGATCATTTCTCATTCTTATAACCCATAGAATAGAGGTCGAATCCACTCAATCTCTGCTCACATGGCAGGCTTGTCAACCAGAATATCATATAGTGAATCTTCTCTGCACCCCCTCAATAAACAAGTATATCTTTTTTAAGGTTGAAGAACAAAATTGCAGACAATATTGTAGATGTGGCCTCACCAAGATCCTAAGCAACCGTGGTCAGATATCTTTAACCTTGCAATCAAATCCTCTTACAAAGGCCAGTTTATCTTTTGCTTTCCTAATTAACTGCATGTAAACTTTCAGTGACTTATATTCAATGCCCTCTGAACAGGTTTAGAGGGATAGGGGCCAAACAGGGGCAAATGTGACTAGATTAGGCGGGGCATCTTGGTGAGCATGGATAAGTTGAGCTGAAGGGTCTATTTCTGTGCTGTTTGACCATGACTATTAATATTTCCCTATCCCTCACCATGTATAAAACCTCCACGTCCGTTTTCTACGACTGAAATGGATAACCTCACATGTTTCCGCACTGTACTCCAGCTGCCCTGTTGCTGCCCATTTACTGGTCCTGTCTGCATCCACCTTATCACTATCCGCATGTCCACTTAGTTTTAGTTTAGAGATACAACGCAGCAACAGACGCTTCGGCCCACCAAGTCCGCGCCAACCAGCGATCCCAGCGCACTAACACGATCCTACACTCAGTGGGGACAATTTACAATTATACCAAAGCCAATTAACCTCCAAACCTGTAGGTCTTTGGAGTGTAGTTTAGTTTTAGTTTAGTCTAGAGATACAGTGCGGAAACAGGCCATCCGCCCAACGGGTTCGTGCCGACCAGCGATCCCCGCACATTAACACTCACTAGGGACAATTTTTATATTTACCAAGCCAATTAATCTACAAACCTGTACATCTTTGGAGTGTGGGAGGAAACCGAAGATCTCGGGGGAAACCCCATGCAGGTCACGGGGAGAACGTGCAGACAGCACCCGTAGTCAGGATTGAACCCGGGCCTCCAGAGCTGCATTAGCTGTAAGGCAGCAACTCTACCGCTGCGCCACCGTGCCGCCCCTTTCTGTCAGCAGCGAACCTGGAAATATTACCTGTCACACAATCGATAGTTCCAGAGAATGCCCTATAGAGCATTGGACCTTTCATTTATAAAGCCCATGCAAACATTTGACAGCTCATTACCCAACTCCCCGAGCTGAGCTGACTGTCAAATTGCTAAACACCTTGAATATTTCTGAAGCTCTCTGACATCCAGACTTCCACTTCAGAGAATTATTAAAAGCCATTAAAAATTAACATACTACTAACAAATTCAAAAAGTGTTTTTTTTTAAACTAAGAAGTAAATCACTTAAAATCAGCAGTGAATATACTGAAAACTACTCGATACCCAGCTGGTATCAGGCAACTGAACAATCCGACCCACAACTAGAGGGCAGTCCTGAACTACTATGTGACCTCGTTGGCGACCCTTAGACTATCTTTGATCCGAGGTATCGGCCCGAAACGATGCCTATTTCCTTCGCTCCATAGATGCTGCCGCACCCGCTGGGTTTCTCCAGCATTTTTGTCTACCTTCGATTTTCCAGCATCTGCAGTTCCTTCTTGAACATTTGTTCGGGCCTTCCTGGCTTTATCTTGCACTAAGCGTTATTCGTGTTATTCCTTTAGTTCAGTTCAGTTTAGTTTTGTTTAGATTAATTTACTTTAGAGATAGAAAATAGGTGCAGTAGGAGGCCATTCGGCCCTTCGAGCCAGCACCGCTGGCATGGAACATGATATGACATGGAAACAGACCCTTCTGTACACCGTGGATGGCTCGTTTGCAATCAATTATTATCTTTCCGCTGACTAGTTAGCATGCAACCAATAGCTTTGGTACACGTGACAATAAACTAATGACTAATGGCCACCGTAACAAAGACATACAAAGAGAAACAGGCCCTGTGGCCCACCAGTTCCTTGCTGACCATCAATGACCCATCCAAACTAATCTCATTCCCTAGTCTTCAATGCTTTGGCTATTTGAGAGCACATCTGGATACCGTCTAAATGCTGTGAGAACTTCTGCCTCCACTAACCTTGCATCAAAGTGTATTGCAGATTCCAGCCACCCTCTGGGTCAAAAGATTCTTCCCCAAATCCCTTCTAACCTTCATACCCCTTTCCCCTCAACGTCTCGTTTTGGACACCACTGCTGTGGAATAAGCTTCTAGCAATCTATTCTACTCATGTTTCTCAATGTCTTTACCTTGTATACTCTGTAAGGTTCCCCACAGCCCCCCTCTGTGCCAAAGAAACATTTAAATCCAATTCAAGAAAGTTGGTCAATTATTTGAAACTCTCCGCCTCTCCCTCAAAAAACATTCCCCTCCATCAATGTGCTTTCAAAATATATATTTATACATTTTTCAGTTTGTGAGATCAGCGTTGCAGTCCCATCTCTAGTTACCACTAAATATGGTACCTTGGTCAGCTATTTCAGAGTCCGCCACGTTTCACTATTTCAGAGTAGGCACAAAACAAAACTAAACTAAACTAAACTAAAGTTGCTACCATTTCCAGGATGGCCAACACTTGGTGAGAGCGGTCGAAAGGAGGAAGATTGTGGAAATTTCAGATGGGCCAGGAGATGTCTCATGATGCTGAGCAGGACGGCTGTTGGTGACGCCATGTGACCTTGTACTGGTCATGCTGGGCTTCTCCATGCTCCCCATTGATGGGTCAAAGTTCCCAATGCCACCAAAGTGCTGCTTCTCCACTTTGAGAGTCATAGAGTGGTACAGAGTGGAAACAGGCCCTGCGGCTCAACTTGCCCACCCTGGCTACACTAGTCCCATTAAACCTGCATTGGGTCCATATCCCTCTAAACCTTTCCTATCCATGTACCTGGTTCCTAAACGTTGCGATTGTCCCTGACCCAACCACCTCCTTGATCCACCTACCCACCACCCTTTGAGTGAAAAACACATATAGCCTCTGGTCATGGACCCAATGATCTCCATGCGTCAGTCAGGACGTTGCACTTTCTCAAGGAGGCTTTGACAACCTTGAATCTATTCCGCCGCCCGATAAACCTCTCCCCGTGTGAAGGTTTGGAAGAGAGGGTCTGCTTCGAGAACAATTAGGTCAAGGGCGGTCATGGTGGCGCAGCCGTGCTGTATCTCTAAGCTTCTTCTGTCGTGAGGCGTGCACAGCCTAAAGTTGTAGGCCAACTGGTTCTATTTGATCTTCCGTTCGTGCACGTCGAGTTGATTGCATTAGTCGAAACAGGGTGAAGGTTGCAATCTTCCACCCCATCTCCAAACTAAACCAAACAAACATGCAAATGACATGGTCCAAATCGCCACGTCCTCAGGCAGAGCGCTCTAGATTCCAACCATTCTCCAGACATTAGTAAATGCTCCTCTCATTAATTAGACAGGCACGTTGCTCTAAACACGTGTAAATCAAGAGTGTAAAAGGCGAGATGCCTGCATTGTCGTGGTGTATACCGAAGTCATGGGAGAAGGTTTGTTTAGTTCCAGACAGCTCTGGGGTGCAACGCTTTGAAAGCAGCAAACAATGAAGAAGGTCAAAAACACATCTCTCTGACTTCTATATACGGTAGTTGTTTAGTTTAAAATAAAAGTGAACTTCTCTTGGCAACAAATCACGACTTCTTATTAAATCTTTACGCTTCTGGGAAAAGCGCAGTTTAGTTTAGTTTTGTTCTCAGTGATAGGGTTCGAATTAGGCCATTTGGCCCATCAAGTCTACTCCGCCATTCAATCGTGGCTCTCTCCTCAATCTCTCCCTCCTAACCCCATTCTCCTGCCTTCTCCCCATAAATCCCTGACACACGTAACGATCACAAATCTATCTATCTCTGCCTTTAATATGTCCGTTGAACAATGGTTTTTGTTATTATTTCAGATTTCTAATGTCTGTGGGTTTTTTATTTATCGCTTTTTAAGTATCCTTAACCCGATGGAAAGTTCTGTAACCACTAAACAGAATTCATTGCCCGGACAGGGAAAAGAATGCGCCAAGCTGAATTAGACGTGAGACATGCAATGGCAATCACCCAGACAACAATGTATACTCCAAACAGACAAGTGCTACGAATGCCAAATAAAGGCTCATGTTTCAGTAGCTTGTAGGACGAAGGCCAAAGGCAAGGTGCAGCCACTGCTCACATTAATCTTCATTGTGTGCGGGGCTGGGAAACCTGGTGCATAGCCAGTCAGGATGGGAATACTCAACACTAGAGGTCGTATACTAGCTCTGAGGGAACGTTTAATGGAGATGTGCGGGGCAAGTGTTTTTTACACAGAGAGTGGTAGGGGTCTGGAACGCATGGCCATGGGCTGCGGTGGAGGCAGATACGATAGTGGCGTTTAAGAGGCTTTCGGAAAATTACACGGATGTGCAGGGAATATTAAGAGAGGTAATATGAGAATTGATTTGAGAATTAAGGGACAAAAGTTTAGGGGCAACATGAGGGGGGAAGTTCTTCACTCAGAGAGTGGTAGCTGTGTGGAATGAGCTTCCAGTGGAAGTGTTGGAGGAAGGTTCGTTTTTATCATTTAAAAATACATTGGATAGGTATATGGACGGGAAAGGAATGGAGGGTTATGGTCTGAGTGCAGGTAGATGGGACTAGGTGAGAGTAAGTGTTCGGCATGGACTAGAAGGGCCGAGATGGCCTGTTTCCGTGCTGTAATTGTTATATGGTTATAATAGAGGGAAATGGATCATTTACAGGCAGATGAGGTCGGTTATACTTGGCATCATGTTCAGCATGGGCCTGTTCCTGTGCTGTACGGTTTCTATGTTCTATTTAGTGTACACATGCTGCAATAGGGAAAATTGGGAACCACATATTGAAACATTTCAGACACAATTCTAATCACCAACAAGCAGATGTGGATGACTTTTGTTTGTCCCAGCTTCTTGTAACTTGGGAAAAATGGAATTTAGTGGAAAACACTGGGCAGTCTCATCTGGTGGACCAACTTTAATGAGTAACGGTTAATAGAGCTGGTGCCTCATAGCTCTGGAGACTGGGGTTCAATCCTGACGATCATTGTGGTTGGTGTGGAGTTTGTGTGTGTTCTCGCTGTGACGACGGTGTCTACTGGGTGCTCCTGACTGCGGTGGCTGCCTGTGCGGCCTTTGTACCTTCTGTCCGAGGGATTTCTCCGGGTTTCTTCCCACACTCCAAAGACGTGCAAGTTAACTGGCGCCGGTAAAATTGTCCCTAGTGTGTAGGATAGTGCTAGTGTACGGGGTGTTCGCTGGTCATAGAAACATAGAAAATAGATGTAGGAGGAGGCCATTCGGCCCTTCGAGCCAGCACCGCCATTCATTGTGATCATGGCTGATCACCCACAATCAGTAACCCGTGCCTGCCTTCTCCCCATATCCCTTGATTCCACTAGCCCCTAGAGCTTTATATAACTCTCTTTAAATCCATCCAGTGGCTTGGCCTCCACTGCCCTCTGTGGCAGGGAATTCCATAAATTCACAACTCTCTGGGTGAAAAAGTTTTTTCTCACCTCAGTCTTAAATGATCTCCCCTTTTTTCTAAGACTGTGGCCCCTGGTTCTGGACTCGCCCAACATTGGGAACATTTTTCCTGCATCTAGCTTGTCCAGTCCTTTTATAATTTTACATGTTTCTATTAGAACCCCCCTCATCCTTCTAAACACCAGTGAATACAAGCCTAGTCTTTTCAATCTTTCCTCATATGACAGTCCCGCCATCCCAGGGATCAATCTCGTGAACCTACGCTGCACTGCCTCAATCACAAGGATGTCCTTCCTCAAATTAGGAGACCAAAACTGTACCCAATATTCCAGATGGTTGGAGCGGACTCGGTGGTCCAATGAGCCTGTTTCCACGCTGTATCTCCAAAGTCCAACGTTTAAAATAAATCTATCGAGGATCCAAAAAATATCACTGTTCCATAAACAGCAAATAGGCTAGAAATCATTTCCTAGGCTTCATCTGCACCAGCTCTGATAAGCTGCCTACTGGCAACCCAAACAATGGGCCATGCACCTGCTGGACCTGTTCATAGAGGGAATCGAGTTAGTCAATATTAATCTGTCACTGATGGTTTCACACAGCTATTTGGAGGCACAACCCACATACATCACTCTCATTCACCCATCAATGGCCTGGAGGGATCACAGTGTCTCCACTCAGCTGGGACCATCTGGTGACTTCAAGTGGGTGGTTGGGAGTTCATTCAACGACAACATACGCTGGGCACTTATGCTGTGGAGGTACGTCAAGTTTCATTAAAGAACAGCTTCATTTTAGGAATCTGGCTTCAACATAGATGGCAGCAGCTCAGCCGACTGGTAGGTACCCTGTCTCCCTGATATCCACTGTCAATGGGGCGAACTAGACACAAAATGCAAGTGGTTGGAGGTGTAATCTTCTGGGAGTTGTTGAGATGCAGGAACGATAGAGTCATAGAGCGATACAGTGTGGAAACAGACCCAACTTGTCCACATGTCCCAGCTACACTTGTCCCACCTGCCAGCATTTGGCCCATATCCCTCGAAATCCATCCTATCCATGCACCTAACTGCTTCTTAAACGTTGGGATAGTCCTTGCCTCAACTACCTCCTCTGGCAGCTTGTTCCATACACCCACCACTCTTTGAGTGAAAAAGTTACCACTCAGATTCTTGTTAAATCTTTTCCCCTTCACCTTAAACCCATGTCATCTATTCCTCTCATGATCTTATACACCTCGTGTTTAAGAAGGAACTGTAGATGCTGCAAAATCGAAGGTACACAAAAATGCTGGAGAAACTCAGCGGGTGCAACAGCATCTATGGAGCGAAGGAAATAGGCAACGTTTCGGGCCGAAACCCTTCTTCAGATTCAACTCTGTGAGATCACCCCTCATCTTCCTGCGCTCCAACGAACAGTCCCAGCCTACTCAACCTCTGCCAATAGCTCAGACCCTCTAGTCCTGGCAGCATCCTTGTAAATCTTCTCTGTACCCTTTCCAGCTTGACAACCCGGGTTCGATTCCAACTACGGAATGCTGTCTGTACGGAGTTTGTACGTTCTCCCCGTGACCTGCGTGGGGTTTCTCCGAGATCTTTGCTTTCCTCCCACACTCCAAGGACGTACAGGTCTGTAGGCAAATTGGCTTGGTGTATGGTGTAAATTGTCCCGAGTGTGTGTAGGATAGTGTTAATGTGCGGGGATCGCTGGTCAGTGCGGTCTCGGTGGGCCGAAGGGCCTGTTTCCGCGCTGTATCTCTAAACTAAACTGAACTAAAGTAAACGAAACATCTGTAGTCACATAATGCCCCTGTCCCACTTAGGAAACCTGAACGGAAACCTCTGGAGACTTTGCGCCCCACCCAAGGTTTCCATGCGGTTCCCGGAGGTTTTTGTCCTCCGGCAACCACCTTCAACTAGCATCGCAACTGGCTTCGACTAAAAAATTACCAATTTTTAAAACGGAAACCACTTTCGACCATTAGGGAGACTGACAAAAACCTCTCATCCTTCTAAATTCCAGTGAATATAAGCCCAGCCGATCCATTTGTGGAAGATGAGGTTTACTACCCGCTTGCTGCTTGCAGGCACGAACATCCTAATTGTCTGAGGAGATGTCAGTGGAACTGAAACTCGTGCAATCTGTAGTGAGCTGAACTTATGATGGAGGGAAGGTCATTGATGGAGCACGGTTGTCAGCGGTTACGGGGAGAAGGCAGGAGAGTGGGGTTAGGAGGGAGAGATAGATCAGCCATGATTGGATGGTGGAGTAGACCTGATGGGGCCGAATGGCCTGATTCTGCTCCTATCACTTGTGAACTGCTGAAATAGGCTTCGCCCAAGACCTTACTCTGGTCACAGCGGCTCCAGTTACTCCATGATGTGTACTTTAGCATTATTGTGAATACATAGTCACCAACATTCGCCCATGGCAGGTGGGCCTTGCCAGCAAGGTAAGCGGTTATAGGAGGTGCCTTGTCCTTTCACCCACTTCTCTAATCTCTGACTGAAAAAGTTCCCCCTTAGGTTCCTATTAAATCTCGCCCCTGCCTCTCACCTTAAACCCATGTCCTCTGGTCTTTGATTTCACTAACCTATGTAAAGGACTCTGTACATTCACCCCATCTATTCCCCTCACCACAGGTCATTGACCTCCAGATGTGACCAGATGTGTAAGACAATTTGGTCCTTTAATAATCATCATTACAAATAATGCCCTCTTAATATCAGATTTAGTTCCATTTCCCCATCGCCCATGATAGGGCTATGCTATGTGGCCATCGGACGATCCAGATAGGTTTTGATTTAACAACTAGCGGTAGAGTTGCTGCCTTACAGCGCCAGAGACCCAGGTTCCTTCCCGACTACGGGTGCTGTCTGTACGGAGTTTGTACGTTCTCCACGTGGTTTCTTGCTCCGGGTGCTCCGGTTTCCTCCCACACTCCACAGATGTGCTGGTTTGTGGGTTAACGGGCTTCGGTAAGTTGCCTCTGGTGTGTAGGATAGAACTAGTGTAAGGGGGATCGTTGGTTGGCGCGGACTAGGTGGACCGAAGGCCCTGTTTCCATGCTGTATCTCTAAACTAAACTAGACCTATCAATAACCAGTGGTAGACAAAAATGCTGGAGAAACTCAGCGGGTGAGGCAGCATCTATGGAGCGAAGGAATGGGCGATGTTTCGGGTCGAGACCCTTCTTATCAAAAACCAGCGGTCACTTTTACCCCAAGGAACTAAGAGCTGGGGATAGGAGAGTGCAAGGGAATAAAGTCAATATACTGCAAGAGATGCAATCACTGCGGTAAATTGAAATCGTGCATGCCATGAAACCTTTTTATTAATATTCATAGACTTTTGGCATCGAGGTAAATTTCTGCTTGCAGTGATATTTTTTTTTTCTCGTGACTGATGTTCATTTGCACTCCACTGGAATGCAGCGTGACAAGTAGTCCGCTCCTTCATCTTCCCACAGAGCTCAAACGCTCTCATAAATTCACAAGCGCTGCCAGCAGCCCATAATTTGTCTAAGTACGGATGGCACAGGTGATATATTGACCAGTGAGCTGCTTGTATTAATTGCAGCTTTACCAAAGGCCAGTGACAACCAATTGCACTTCAGGGACACCGTTAATACTGGAGAGTTGCAAAAAACTTTTGACGCACTGTAAACATGAAGGGCTGTAAAGGGAGGGTAGTTCTATTCTGTGGCTAGATTTTCTGCCCCTCATTGTGCAGGATGGCCAATACAGTAATGGCCCTGTCCCACTGTATGAGTTCATTCAAGAGCTCCCCCGAGTTTAAACAAAAATCAAACTCGTGGTAAGAAACATAGAAACATAGAAAATAGGTGCAGGAGGAGGCCATTCGGCCCTTCGAGCCAGCACCGCCATTCATTGTGATCATGGCTGATCGTTCCCTATCAATAACCCGTGCCTGCCTTCTCCCCATATCCCTTGGCTCCATTAGCCCCTAGAGCTCTATCTAACTCTCTCTTAAATCCGTCCAGTAAGCACGTAGAATGTACGTAGCGGGTACGTCGGAGCTCGGGGACGTCTCTTAGCGGCTCGTAACGCTAACGGCAGGTACTCGGGAAACGCGGTAAGCTCGGGAAGACTCGTGAAGATTTTTCAACATGTTGAAAAATGTCCACGAGAGCCCCGAGTACCGACGAGCGGCCATTACCGTAAATCTCCGAGTTCGAATCAGGGCAAACTCGGAAGAACTCTTTAAATGAACTCGTACAGTGGGACAGGGCTTGTACCTTGGCCATGATAACTGCTCATCTTTATTTGCTCTCTAAAACAGAGAGAGAGAGAGAGAGAGAGGGGGAGAGAGAGAGAGAGAGAGAGAGAGAGAGAGAGAGAGAGAGAGAGAGAGAGAGAGGTCGTGTTTTCTTCTCAGCTCTGCAGTTGAGAAGGATTGGAGCAGCCTTTCCAGGATTTTGCCGTTGGAGAGGGCACAGACCCAGGGGGGCTTCATAGTTCAACTTATTGTTGGGCTGTTGAAGCTTTTCTCTGGTCTGGGGAGCCTCCATCTGTGTGAAGATTCCTGAGTTTCTCCACATTGTCGAGGGTGCGGTTGGCGTTGGCGGATTGCCAAGAGTGCCTGTGATCTCCGTGGGCTGAAGTTGTGCGGTGTCTTTGTCGTTTTTGGCTCCGCTTCTCTGCCCTAAAGTCATTTTGCTCAGTGCGGCTGCCTGGCTTAATGTGAAGAAGGTACTTTTGCGTCCAGCGCGACTGGGATCGAGTTTCCCGTAAGCTGCTCTTGGCTGTGGACGAACCTGGGGACTTTCCTGCTTCAGCTGGAGGTTTCTGTTTTCTGCTGCCTGTCTTTGACTGTGACTGTCTCTGGGACTTAACTTGGAGCTGTGCTGCTGAGGTGCTTGGAGCTGGTTTGTGCCTCTGTGAGGATGGCGATGGAAGGGGCGCGGCCGAAGGTCCGGACCTACGCAGCGACGGCATCAGTGGCGGGTGCGAGGCCATCTGAGCTTGAGCCTCATGTTGACTTGGATGGGGACAGTTTTGGTATTTCTGTTCAAACTGGGCCTATGATGTCGAGGGGGGTAATTACGAAGGCCATGAATGAACTTCTTGGGAGGGGGGCTATTGTCTCTTCTGAGCTCGAAAGGGGAAAGGTGGAGATGATACTTAAGACCTGGGAGTGTGTGGCCCGAGCGTTGGAGGAGGGGATCTCAGTGGGGGGGGTCCACGTACAGGTGGATCCGTGGGTATCCAGGGTGAGACCGGTTCTCCTGCGGAGCTGCCCCACTTATTTTTCGGATGCAGTGCTTATTCCACACCTGTCCAAGTTCGGGGAGGTGCGGTCTAAATGTTTTCGTCTCTTGCATCCCGGGGGGGACCCGGAGGAAAAAGGGGTCTTCAGTTTCAAGAGGAGGGTGTTCATGAAGGTGGGTGAGGGGGATGGTGCCGAGGGGAGTTTTGAGGTGGTGCATAAGGGTGTACCCAGAACCGTGCGTTGGAGTTGGGGAAAGGCACGGTGTCATGCGTGCGGCGAATTTGGACATCTCCGTAGGGAGTGTCTTTTTCGCGGGGGCACTGCTAGAGGTTCTAGTGCAGTGGCCCAGGAAAGCGCTGCTGGCCCATCTGGGGTGGCTGGTCAAACCTCAGCGGCGCGGGGTGGTACTGCTGACCCGGCTGAGGTTGCCAGTTCTGCCTTGGTGACCCGGGGCGGCAGTGCTAAGCCTTCTGGGTCCAGAGGTTCCGCTTTGGGGACCCTGGGCAGTGAGAGCCCAAGCCCCCCACGTCCCCTACGTCTTGCGCCTGTGGCGGCGGATGGAGGTGGGGCGCAGGAGGAGGGGAGTGTTGAGGGGGGGTTTTGGGAGAAGCAGGGGAAGCATAATAAGAAGAAGGAGAGGGATAGGGCCGCCCGAGCGAAGAAAGTGCAATCGGGTGAGTTTGGCTCCAGTGTGGTGCAGACTGCACCTGCTGGGGCCCAGGGGGGAGTTGTGGTGGCTCGGAAGGGGGGAAAGAAGTCTAAACGTGTGGGTGGCAAAGTGGTTGGGGGTAATGTGGAGGCGGATGACCCTTCCCTTATGGAGGTTACCGCACCTCCGCATGCGAGTGGGACTAAAAGGAGGCATTTGCCTGGTGAAGAGGAGGAAGGGCGTGGGTCCAGAGCGAAGGGGATGTCTTTCTCCGGGCTTTCCACCACTGAGGTGGCTGAAAGTGGTCTTGACCCGGTGTCTTCTGGGTCGGTGGTTGGGCCTTCTCTTCATGGATCTACAGCGGGTGTCACCGGACTGGGTGCTGAAGTTGATTCCGGTGGAGTTGTGTCCACTGGGCGGGAGTCTGTCCCTTCATCTCAGGGGCCCTCTGAGGGAGTTATCTCGGCGGATGCTGTGGTTAGCTCCCTTGGGTGTGTACCCTCTGGGTCGGATGAGGTCCCCTCGTTTCAGAGGCCTACTGAGGGTGCTAGCACGGTAGGTGACGTGGTTGGCTCCTCTGGTAGTGTGCCCTCTGTGACGGGGGATGCGCAGAGTCAGGCTGAGGGGGGAGTTTCGGGGGTGTTGTCGTTCAAGTCTGTGCTCCATATCAGTGCCAGTGGAGGTGCTGGGGGGCGGGATGCCTCACCGGATGAGTTGTCTGGGGTGAGGTTAATGGCAGGTGGTGATTCTCTGGGTGATGCCTGTGGAGAGGGCACTCTGGATGATGTGGAGGTCAGGGCTGTTATGGGACGTGATCCTCTTTCAGACTCCGAGGGTGCCAGTGTTCCACAGGCCCTGGGGATGCCTCTTGTTGTTGCTTCCCCAGGCCCAGAGGAGGAGGGTGATGGTAGCGTGCAGGAGCCCAGCCATTCAGAGGGCTGTGAGTCTCAGGTAGGGGTGTTGGGACCCACCCCCAGCATTGATCCGGGTGGTCGTGTCATGGCTGTGGAGGAGGATAGCGATGCGGCCAGTGGGGGGGGCTCAGAGTGTGATGTGTCAGACAGTTCTGGTCTTTCTGAGGTTGTTGATTCAGGTGCGAGCGGGTTGGCTGAGAGCCCAGACTCCAAGGCCGTGTCTGAGGCGAAGCTTATTGTTGAGGTGCGAGAGTTCTTAAAAATAAGTCGTGCTCCCAAAACATTATGGTGGGCCGTTACAAGGAGATGGGAGGATTGGCTAGATGTGCGGGAGAGTCTCGAGGCTATCCTTAGTAACAAGGATAGTGGTCTTTCTGACTCGGATTTGGGGCAGTTTCGGGGTTTGTTGAAGGTCCTCAGAAAAGGACCTCCTGTGACTACAGGGAGTGTGAGGGTCACAATCTAATGTGTCTACACATTCACAGTAGCTACATTAAATTTAAATGGGAGTAGAGCGAGTTTTCGAAGATTTCAGCTCTTATCAGCCCTAAGGGAGGGGAGATTTGCAGTTTGTTATCTGCAAGAGACACATACCGTTGCTAGTGATGAACCTACCTGGCAACTGGAGTGGGAAGGGAGGGTTTATATGAGCCATCTCAGCTCAAATTCGAGTGGGGTGGCTTTTTTGTTGG
Organism: Raja brachyura; assembly: GCA_963514005.1. Next base: position 9,745,700 of record OY740808.1, read on the forward strand.
CCCCAAATTTTCTGCCAAGCATTTTAAAAGTGCAGGAAGTGGTGCCAGGACGTTTGCTCCATCTGGCCGTGAGCCTGGATGGCATGCCGTTGCATTTCATTAACGTGTATGCCCCTAGCTCCGGCACGATGCAGGCCGGCCTGCTTCGGGAGGTGAATGCTCTGTTGGGCACTATTGATAGGGGAGAGTGTGTCTTCCTTGGTGGGGACTTTAATTGCACACTTGAGGTGCGGGACCGTTCTGGTACTCAGTGTGCGCCTGCTGTAGCGAAGAAGCTGAGAGGCTTGATTGACTCCTTTGAGTTGGTTGATGTTTGGAGGGACCTTCACCCTGATTCCACTGCTTTTTCGCGGAGGTCTGAGGGCGGTGGTTCCCGCATTGATCGGTTTTATATTTCCCGAGCGTTTGTTTCCCGTGTCTCAGCGGCCTCAATGCGGCTGGTGCCGTGCTCGGACCATTGTCTGGTGCGTGTGGATTTCAATCCAGCGTGCGCTCGGGCTGGGTCCGCGTACTGGCACTTTAACAACAGGCTGCTGGAGGATCGGTGTTTCCGGGAGTCATTCACTCGGTTTTGGGTGAAGTGGAGAGAGAGGCAGAGGTGCTTCTCTTCCCTTAGGCAGTGGTGGGATGTGGGTAAAGCTCACATCCGTCTCTTTTGTAAGGAATATACATGGGGGTCGACTGGGAGGCGGGACTCAGCGGTCGAGAAGCTGGAGAGGGAGATACAGGACGCTGAGTCTCGCCTGGGTCAGTTTGGTGAAGACTCCAGCGAATGGGGAGAGTTTCAGAGGAAGAAGGAGGTTTTGAGGAGTCTGCTGCTTGAGCGATCTCGAGGCGCTTATGTGAGGTCTCGGGTCCAGATGCTGCACGAGCTGGACCGAGCGTCGCCTTTCTTTTTCTCTTTGGAGAAGGGGCGGGGAGCTCGAAAACAGCTCGTGGAGTTGCTTGCAGATGACGGCTCCTCTGTCACTGATCCAGAGAGGATTAATGCCTTGGTTAGGTCCTTTTATGGGACCCTGTTCTCTGCGGAAGGATTCAGTGTGGAGGCTCAGCAAGATCTGTGGGAGGGTCTACCGACCGTAGATAGGGGGGAGGCTGATCTTCTTGATGGCCCCTTATCTTTGGAGGAGTTGACTCGCGCCTTGCATCAGCTCAGGAGGGGTAAGTCCCCCGGGCTGGATGGGTTGACGGTGGAGTTTGTTAGAGCATTCTGGGACGTCCTAGGGGGTGACTATATGTTGGTTTTGGGGGAGAGCCTGGCGACTGGAGTGATGCCTCTCTCGTGGCGTAGGACGGTTGTTGTCTTGCTGCCTAAGAAGGGCGAACTCCGTTTGTTGAAGAATTGGCGTCCAGTCTCTCTCCTTTGCACAGAATATAAAATTTTTGCACGGGCAATGGCAAATCGCCTGGGCTCCGTGCTGCATCAAGTGATTCATCCTGATCAATCTTATACAGTCCCTGGCCGGTCCATCCAGGATAACATCCACCTGGTTAGGGACCTGATTCATTTAGTCCAGGGTACTGGTGAGTCAGCTGCTTTTCTGTCTCTTGATCAGGAGAAGGCTTTTGATAGGGTAGAGCATGAATACCTATTTGGGACGTTGCAAGCGTTTGGGTTTGGACCACACTTCGTGGCCCGGGTCCGGCTTTTGTACGCTGCTGCGGAGTGTCTTGTAAAGGTTAATGGCGCGGTGCTATCTCCTTTTCATTTTGGGAGGGGGGTCCGCCAGGGGTGCCCTATGTCGGGCCAGTTGTATTCGGTCTGTGTGGAGCCGTTCCTGTGTCTTCTTCGGAGGAGGTTGACAGGCCTGGCCCTACCTGGCCCGCGGGTTGAGGTGATTCTATCGGCGTATGCCGATGACGTACTTCTTATGTTCACTGATCCTGGTGACCTGCGGAGGATGCGTGACTGCCAGGAGATATTCTCGGCTGCATCTTCTGCTAGGATTAACTGGAGTAAGTGCTCTGGACTTTTGGTGGGTCAGTGGCGGGTAGACTCCCTGCCGGAGGAGATGGCATTGTATGCGTGGAGTACCACGCACCTCCTCTATCTGGGGGTGTACCTGAGTCCCACTGAGGATGTTTGGCCGGCAAACTGGCAAGAGTTGGAGACGAAGGTGGTTGCTCGGCTGGGGCGCTGGTCAGGCCTGCTTGGAGTTCTCTCCTTTCGGGGGAGGGTGCTGGTCATAAACCAGCTGGTGGCCTCTATGTTATGGTACCGGCTGGCTACTCTTGTCCCGCCCTCTATATTTGTAACTGCTATACAGAAGAAGCTGGTGGATTTCTTTTGGGGAAATAGGAAGCATTGGATTTCCGCGGCGGTCCTGAGTCTTCCGTTAGAGGAGGGCGGCCAGTCCTTGGTGTGCGTGCGCACCCAGGTGGCGGCTCTCCGTCTCAGGACTCTGCGGAGATACATGTATGTAGAGAACCCTCCCAGATGGCACGCTCTGGCCACGTATTTTTTTCGTCAGGGTCGTTGCCTAAGGGGGGTCTCGCGGCTCCCGGTGGCGGGTGTCAGTCGACCCGCTCTAAGGGGCTTGCCTGTTTTCTATAGGGATGTGTTAAGAGTGAGGAATTTGGTGGTGTTCAGCCAGAGTGTTGTTCCACGAGGAGAGGGGGATGTTGTGGCTGCGGGTGTGGCTGGTCCTCATCCTGTCATGGTGGTTGTCGAGGAGAGGCGCGAGCCTAGAGTGGTTCAGATAGAGCTTACCCCTGCTCCGTCAGATCTGCTCATCGGGCCTAGGCTTCGGGATATTTCTCGGCCTCCGGCTCCGCATAATCTGAGCTGCCTTTCTGAGATGACCAGCATGCCATTTTGTGATGCAAGGAGACGCGCACTGTACAGGATGCTCCTGCACATTCTGAACCACCGTGCCTTCGTCTCCCGTCCTGACTCACCATGGAGGACGGTGTTACCATCCGAAGGCGGCGGGGGGCCCCAGTGGGGGTCCTTCTATAAGGGAGTTGTACCCCTTTATATTGGGGACCTGGGGTGGAGAGTGCTGCATGGAGCGGTGGTTTGTAATAAACTTTTGAGTCGGTTCACGGGCTCGTCTGCCGCATGTATTTTCTGCGGAGAGGAGGAGACCGTATTTCATGTGTATATGGAGTGTGTGAGGTTACTGCCCCTGTACCAATATCTGAAGGGGCTGTTCCTCAAGTTCTGGCTGCATTTTAGCCCCACAATCCTGGTGTTTGGACACAAGGCGGGGAGTGGGGAGAGCCGAGTGTGGGGGGGGGACTTACCTGTCGGTTTGCTCCTTGGCCTGGCCAAGATGGCCATTCGTGGGTCCAGGCAGCGGGCGGTCGACGGTCTGGCGAGAGTCGGCTGCCTGCCCCTCTTTCGGGCCTACGTCCGTGCACGTGTGTCCCTGGAGAGGGAACACGCGGTGTTCACGGGGACTCTGGAGGCCTTCCGTCAGCGCTGGTCGCCGCGTGGGGTTGAGGCGATTATAAATGAATGTACTGCTGTACTACAATGATCTGTTCATTATAGTGTGATTTTTGATTGTGTTTTGATGTGTTGTATTTTATGATTTGTGTTGAATAAAGTTTTTGAAATGAAAAAAAAAAAAAAAAAAAAAAAAGAGAGAGAGAGGTCAGGCTAGAGTCCGTTGCCTGCCCCTCTTTCGGGCCTACGTCCGTGCGCATGTGTCCCTGGAGAGGGAACACGCGGTGTCCACGGGGACTCTGGAGGCCTTCCGTCAATGCTGGTCACCGCGTGGGGTTGAGAGTATTGTAAACAATGAATGTACTGTTGTACTACAATGATTTGTTTGTTATAGTGTTATTTTTCATTATGTTTTGATGTGTTGTATTATATGATTGTGTTGAATAAAGTTTTTGGAAAAGGAAAAAAAAAAAGAGTATTTCACTCTATCCCATGGACAATGGAGGCAAGCGGTGGCAAATGTTTATTTTGGTCTACTTTCTGTACTTTTGGAAGCCTCTCCACAATGGTGGGATGTCCCATAATTCTCTACCGCTGCTAATGCTGCAGTCAACAGTAGACTTCAATGGCTACATTCCCAGAGTGCTACCACTGTGCGTTCAGGCTGCCTGAGCCAACTGGGATGTCATCTCCTGTGGTACATAAATTTGCCATTTTAGGAATCAGCTGCATAGTGCAGCAACTCAAAGGTGGAGTGCTCTTCTCATCTTAATAGCGACTGTCATCAACCACCCATTTTCACTAATCCTCCATCCATCCAAACTTTCATTCACCCCACATCTTCATTAACCATACCCCCAGCCATCCAAATGTCTGCCTCTCTCCTGCTCGTGAGGGCGACTTACACCAGCCAGTTAACCCACAAATCCTGTCTGTACTTGGTCAATGCGATCATGGCTGATCATCCAAAATCAGTACCCTGTTCCTGCTTTCTCCCCATATCCCTTGATCCCGTTAGCCCTAAGAGCTATATCTAACTCTCTCTTGAAAACAGCCAGTGAATTGGCCTCCACTGCCTTCTGTGGCAGAGAGTGGGAGGAAACTGGAGCATCTTCAGGAAACCCATGTATGTGATCACGAGGACAACTTGCAAACTCCACACAGACAGCACCACCCAAGGTCAGGATTGAACCTGGGTGTCTATGCCACTGTGAGATAGCGGTTTGACCAGCTGAGCCAGTGTGATATGCGGCAGACCTTCGAAGATAGAATTGGTCGGCGCAGACCTGGTGGGCCGAAGGGCCTGTTTCCGCGCTATATCTCTACACTAAACTGAACTAAACAAAGGCCACTAATGGGATGATTTCCATTGGCAGAAGGGTTGAGAATCAGAGGACCCAGATCGGCAGTGGAATCAGGAGTTACGTGGGGGAAAAGAATAAGGGGTCGGCCATTTAGGACTGAGATGAGGAAAAACGTTTCACCCAGGGAGTCGTGAATCTGTGGAATTCTCTGCCACAGAAGGCAGTGGAGGCCAATTCACTGGATCTTTTCAAGAGAGTGTTAGATATAGCTCTTAGGGCTGTCGGATTCAAGGGATATGGGGAGAAAGCAGGAATGGGGTACTGATTCTGGATGGTCAGCCATGGCGGTGCTGGATTGAAGGGCTGAATGGTCTACTCCTGCACCTATTGTCTATGTTTTTATGAAAGAGTTTTCAAGCAGCGAGAAGTTAAGATCTGGAATCCTCTCGTTGAATAGGTAATGGAGAAGCAGATTAATTTGTTATCAGGCTCTTCCTTTGCTGAGGAATGGTGACTTGCACAGGAACTATATTTAACTAATAGAATCAAAGCTTCCATACAGATTGTGTAAAGAATTTATAGATTACAGCTCCTCCTGCAGGCAGTTATCATATTTCAAATGGTTCCAAACACAGCATCAACAGCAATAACCTTGATTTATTGTTTCCAAGTTTACAAGTTTACAAGTTATTGGGGTAGAATTAGGCCATTCGTCCCATCAAGTCTACTCCGCCATTCAATCCAGGCTGATCTCTGCCTCCTAATCCCATTTTCCCGCCTTCACCCCATAACCCTTGACACCCGTTCTAATCAAAGATTTGTCTATCTCAGCCTTAAAAATACCCACTGACTTGGCCTCCACAGCCCTCTGTGGCAACGAGTTCCACAGATTAACTTCCCTCTGACTAAAGAAGTTCCTACTCACCTCCTTTCTAAAAGAGCGCCCTTTAATTCTGACGCTGTGACCTCTGGTCCTAGACTCTCCCACCAGTGGAAACATTATTTCCACATCCACTCTATCTAAGCTTTTCATAGTTGAAAAAGTAATGAAGCAGATTAGTTTGTTGACCTCTCTGTCCAGGGCCTCCCCCACGGCCAGAGTCAGCAACACCGCAAATTGGAGGAACAGCACCTCATATTCCGCTTGGGGAGTCTGCATCGTCTTGGCATTAACATCGAATTCTCTCAATTCTGTTAACCCTTGTTGTCTCCTCCCCTTCCTACCTCTCCCTCAGCCCTCGGGCTCCTCCTCCTCCTCCTTTTTCCTTTCTTCCCCCCCGCCTCCCCCCAAACCCCCCATCAGTCTGAAGAAGGGTTTCGGCCCGATCTCCTTCGCTCCATAGATGCTGCTGCACCCGCTGAGTTTCTCCAGCATTTTGTGTACCCTCGATTTTCCAGCATCTGCAGTTCCTTCTTTAACAGATTAGTTTGTTACCAGACTCATTCTTGGCTGAGGAATGGTGAGTTGCAGAGGGAGGCCTTTCTACTCAACTTGAGTAATAGAATCAAAGCTTCTATAGGGATTGTGTATAGATTTTACAGATTAGAAATATAGAAAATAGGTGCAGGAGTAGGCCATTCGGCCCTTCGAGCCAGCACCGCCCTTCAATATGATCATGGCTGATCATCCAAAATCAGTACCCCGTTCCTGCTTTCTCCCCATATCCCTTGACCCCGTTAGCCCTAAGAGCTATATCTAACTCTCTCTTGAAAACATCCAGTGAATTGGCCTCCACTGCCTTCTGTGGCGGAGAATTCCACAGATTCACAACTCTCTGGGTGAAGAGGTTTTTACTCAACTTCCTGCAGGCAGTTACCATGTTCCCGATGTTGGAGGAGTCCAGAACCAGGGGCCACAGTATAAGAATAAGGGGTAAGCCATTTAGAACGGGGACGAGGAAACACTTTTTCTCACAGAGAGTTGCAAGTCTGTGGAATTCTCTGCCTCAGAGGGCGGTGGAGGCCGATTCTCTGGATGCTTTCAAGAGAGAGCTAGATAGGGCTCTTACAGATAGCGGAGTCAGGGGATATGGGGAGAAGGCAGGAATGGGGTACTGATTGGGGATGGTCAGCCATGATCACATTGAATGGCGGTGCTGGCTCGAAGGGCCGAATGGCCTACTCCTGCACCTATTGTCTATTGTCTATTTCAAATGGCTGCTAAGTTCCAAATGCTGCATCAACAACAATAGCCTTGATTTATTGTTGGAACTGTTTATACGAAGGAGAAACATTATGAGGAGTTCCCAGTTTCCAGTGATGCAGGGATCATTCCAGACTCACCCCAGACATGGATTGAAGAGCTGGTGTCTGCAGCGCCACCATTTAGAAAAATAAGCAATCTACGGGCGGCAAAATAAGGCGGCACTAGTTTAGATGGGGCATGTTGGTCGGCGTGGGCAAGTTTCCAAAAAATCAATATGAGGCATGGTGGCACAGCAGTAGAGCTACTGCCTTATAGGGTTCAATCCTGACTAAGGGTGCTGCCTGTACGGAGTTTGTATGTTCTCCCCGTGACCTGCCTGGGTTTTCTCCGAGATCTCTGGTTTCCTCCCACACTTCAAAGACATACAGGTTTGCAGGTTAATTGGCTTGGTATAAATATAAATGGTCCCTAGTGTGTATGGGATAGTGTTAGTGTGCAGGGAGAACGTACAAACTCAGAACAGACAGCACCCGTAGTCGGGATCGAACCCGGGTCTCTGGTGCTTGAATCGCTGTGAGGGAGCAACTCTACCGCTGCGCCATGGTTAGTGCAACCGAGATAATGTACAGGTGGATTTATTGCTCATTTATCTCATTGTTGCTTTGAAATGTGCTCATGTACTAGATAAGAAAATGTAAACATGTTCATAGCCCTGATCAAAATGATTTTGCAGAGCATCCTGTAGGCAGTAAATGTTGAATCTTCATGCCCCTCCTCAGTGTCCAGCAACACTGGTGTCACTGGAGGATGAGTTTGCTAATATTAGTTGCCAAGGTCACAACGTTTAAGAAACATTTAAACAGGGACATGGATAGGTGAGGAATTGGAGGGATATGAGCCAAACGCAGGCAGGTAGGACTAGTTTAGATGGGGTATGTTGGTCGGCATGGGCAGGTTGGGCCGAAGGGCCTGTTTCTATGCCCCTCAGGTTCCTATTGAATCTTTCCCCTCTCACCAGAAACCTATGTCCTCTGATTCTTGATTCACCTACTCTGTGTAATCACCCTATCTATTCCCCTCAGGCAAGCAAAACTACTCTGAAGTCTCCCAGCAGCTGGTAATTTTAAAGTGATTTTATTTAGCGGCAGGATAGTTCTCGGACCGCACAGCTCCGTGTGGGAGTGCTGTCGTGCCTGGAAGATGCGGCTGTTGTCAAGGCAACTGAGCTCATGCGGGTAGAAAGGGGTGAGACAATCCAGTACAGAAGGCCAAGATCTGGTCTTGTCCGTTGGGAGGCCATGAGCATCGAAGAAGTCAGCAGAGCACAGTAAACCATTGCATCAATATTTATATTTTACAGGGAGTGTCGTTGAGCAGAGGGATCTAGGACCAGGATTTAGTCTGAAGAAGGGTCTCCACCCGAAACGTCACCCATTCCTTCACTCCAGAGATGCTGCCTCACCCGCTGCGTTTCTCCAGCATTTTTTGTCTACCTTCGATTTTTCCAGCATCTCCAGTTCTTTCTTAAACATAGGAATAGGATCTGGTCTGAAGAAGGATCTCAACCCGAAACGTCACCCGTTCCTTCTCTCCAGAGATGCTGCCTGTCCCGCTGAGTTACTCCAGCATTTTGTGTCTATCTTACGAATACTGGTACATAGTTCCTTGAAAGTGGCGTCACATGTATGTAGGGTGGCCAAGAAGCCTTTCGATAGATTAACTTCATCAGTCAGGGTGATGAGTATACAATATGTGGGTGAGGCCACATTTGGAGTATTATATTCAATTTTGATCAGCCTGCTCTAGGAAAGAAGCCATTAAATTGGAAAAAGTGCAGGTAAGATTTACAAGGCTGTTGCCAGAACTCAAGGGCCTGGTCTACAGTGAGAGTTGGGGCAGGCTACGACTGTTCCTTGGAGCACTGGAAGCTGTGCGGTGATCTCACAGAGGTGTATAACAACATGAGGGGAATAGATAGGGTGATTACACAGAGTAGGGGAATCAAGAACCAGAGGACATAGGTTTCTGATGAGAGGGGAAAGATTCAATAGGAACCTGAGGGGCAACTTTTTCCACACAGACGGTGCTGGGTATATGGAACGTGTTGCCAGATGAGGTGGTTGAGGCAGCTACTATAATAACATTCAACAGGCATTTGGGCAGGTATATGGATACAAAACGTTTCGAGGGATATGGGCAAATGGAACGAATGTAGATGGTGCACCTTGGTCAAAAGGTTTGTGCAATAACTCTATCTGACATTCCACTGTAGTACTGAGGATGACAGCACTGTCAGGGGAAACATTAACTAAGGTCCCATCTGTCCTCTGCGGTGGATGTCAATGATCCAAGTGTTATTTCACAGAGGAGCAGATGCTCCCCCCCTCTTGGTCACTGCCTAACATTTATTCCTTGAGAAACTTCAATAAAATATCTAGTCCATATCACAGGGCGGCCCAATAAGACATACAGGTTTATAGGTTCATTGGCTTTGACAATTAACTGTAGATTGTAAATTGTCCCTAGTGTGTAGGATAGTGTCAATGTCGGGGGGGGGGGAGGGTCGCTGGTCGGCACGGACCCAGTGGGCCAACGGGCCTGGTTCCTCACTGTATCTCTAAACTAAATGAATTTTATCAGTCGAAGAGTCTGAAGAAGGGTCTCAACCTGAAACGTCACCCGTTCCTTCCAACTTGACATCTTTGCTATAACATGGTCCCCTCAACTTTACACAATGTGGCCTCACCCACATTTTGTAGAACTGCAACATGACCTCCCAACTTCTATACTCAATAGGTAGACACAAAATGCTGGAGTAACTCAGCGGGACAGGCAGCATCTCTGGAGGGCAGGAACGGGTGACGTTTCGGGTCAAGATCCTTTGTCTGAAGAAGGGTCTCGACCCGAAACGTCACCCATTCCTTCTCCCCGGAGATGCTGCCTGTCCCGCTGAATTACTCCAGCATTTTGTGTCTATCTTTGATTTAAACCAGCGTCGGCAGTCCTTTCCCGGGCACTATAATTTTATCAGTCAGTGAGTGAAATTGCAGTGGATGTGACTGAACTCATGGACCCTGCGTCACTTTCACTCTGCTTCACAACAGATAGCAGGAAGCGAGCTGAAGGTTAGCCGATGATGGAGAAGGGGTTTTATGTGTCAAGGATCAGTGGGCTTCAATCTCAAGGATCCTAGCCATCAACAGCTCCATGACTCACCCATCTATCATTCAATACTTGCACCTACATCCTGCGGAGCGGAAAAGCAAATCCATGCGGTCTGAATCTGTGCTAATGCTTGGAGATAAAGATTAGTTCCATCTTCAAGAGCGTATGAAAAGGAAGTGCCTGTGAGCTGTTTTTGCTCAACACTAAACAGCAATGGATTCTTCATCTTTATCCTAGGGAAATAATTTTTTTTTCACAGCTGAAGCAGGCTTATATGTGAATTTTGAAAGGTCAATAATACCCCAACAAGGAAGCCTCTCCAAATGTGATTTTCTCGATTGAAGAAACAGTCATTGTCGCAGTCAGTCATTTGAAGTTTCCCTGCGGTTTTGCTGATTGAGAATCATGTCAGGACCAAACCAGAACCCTTCCCACAGTTGGTGAGGCCACCTTCTGTTGCCCGCAATGGGATAGGAACTGACTACATCTGTGCAAGCAATATGTAGAAGACAAGCACTAAAGGCTGGAGCAACTCAGCGGGACAGGCAGCATCTCCGGGGAAAAGGAATTGGTGACGTTTCGGGTCGAGATCCACCTTCAGACTGAGAGGCAGGGGAGAGGGGAATGAGAGATATAGAGAGGTACTGAGGAGAAATGGATGGAAGATGTGAAAAAAGCACCGATAATCAAGGAAATGTGGCGAACACAATGGTCCATTGTTGGCTGCGAGATAGATGATAACGGATGTGGAGACAGAGGAACTAAACAGGACCACTATGAAACTGGAGAGAGCGGGATGCAAGGATTACTTGAAGTTAGAGACGTTATTCATACCGCTGGGGTGTAAGCTGCCCGAGCGAAATATGAGATGCTATTCCTCCAATTTGCGTTTGCCCTCACTCTGACAATGGAGGAGGCCCTGGACAGAATTGAACTGAATTGCATTGAATACATTTTATTAGCCTAATATGTATAATATGTATTTTATTTTATGTGGCTGTGTGTCTTGTTGCTTTTCACTTAGTATGGCTGTATGGTAACTCAAATATCACTGTACGTTAATTGGTGCACGTGACAATAAATGTGAACTTGAATTTGCCTCGGTGCTTTGCTCGCAAATAACAACACGACATACAGTAGACAATTAAGAATAAAACATTATAATTTAAACATGTAAAGAATGAAATGAACTATCAGAGCACAAGGAGGCTACAGACGTTTGGCTGGTGAGTAGAGCTACTGCTCGTGGGAAAAAGCTGTTTTTATGTCTGGCTGTGGAGGCTTTGACAGTCCGGAGTCGCCTTCCAGAGGGAAGTGATTCAAAGAGTTTGTGGCCAGGGTGAGAGGGGTCAGAGATGATCTTACCCGCTCTCTTCCTGGCCCTTGCAGTGTACAGTTCGTCGATGGGGGGAAGGTTGCAGCCAACAACCTTCTCAGCTGTTGTTGAGAGAACGTAGATTTGCAAGGAATATACTCGGGAGCGGTGTGCGTAATCCTCGTCGCCGGAGTCGGGTGAGTACTCCAGAGCACTTCCCCCGGGTCCTTGAACATAGCCACAGCCCCGCCGACGAGTAGGACCAAATAATGCAGCGACTGAGAGAAATCTTGAACACTGTTTGGAGGTACCGAATGTCTGATCTTAATGAGTACATCTCTCATGAAAGTGATCTTTGTGGGACTATCACAGTCGACACAAACGAAGAAACCCAGGCAAAACAGCAGGGAGTAGTGCACCGTGGCAGCCATCATCAGCGCCAGTCACGTCAGTATCAGAATGGGAAGAGGAGTTAAAGTGTTTGCCAACCGGGAGATCACATAGGTTGAGGCGAACTGAGCGAAGGTGTTCAGTCAAGATATATTCTCTAATTCTTTTGACCCAGAGCCACGTCAATGCTGCAAGGTAGTTAGTTCTCCCGTTTCCACAGTTCCTGTTGTGATAAGCTTGCAATGCTAATTTTCACGCACTTCCCGTTGGGATCGCCAGAAGTGGCATCAGGATCCGTGTTGCATTTCTCCACGGTCGCTGGACCAGAGCTGCAACAGCGGCGCAAACTTTAAATCTACGACCGCCGGCCTGCGGCCTACACCAACCTGAAGCCGCGGTTTCCGGTGGGGAATCACCAATTCAGGACTTACCTGGACCTTATCTGGACTTTTACCTTGTCTGAACATCTGGACGCCTGCAGCAGCGGCTGTGGAGGGTTGAGGTCCTGACACGGGGGAAAATGGAGGAGGACTGGCCAATGTTTGTGCCTTCCACCACAGTGATGAATGCTGTGGTGGATGTTGGTGTTAAATTTTTATTGTGTTTTTGTGTGTTCTTTTTTCACTGTACCGCTGCTGGCAAATTCATTTCGAATAAAACTGATATTGATATTGATATTCCATTGTGTTGTGTTCATCGTCCTGTGACTAATGATAAAACAATGGCCACTTTCCATTGGAACCTAGATGTGTCTGCTTTCCAAGAGTTTTATGAGATGATGTTGATCAAACAAAGCAATTCTGGCCTAAAAATGAGTGCTGACTCAACTGGTACTGGCCCTCTTCGCCTTTAACAAGCAACCGTTGGGAGAACCCATCACGTGTTGGTCGAGATACAGCACGGAAACAGGCCCTTCGGCCCACCGAGTCCGTGACCACCAGTGGTCCCCGCACACTAGCACTATCCTACACACAGTTGGGGCAATTTTTATGTTTACAATTATACCAAGCCAATTAGCCTACAAACCTGGTCAACTTGTCCCTTCCCACCCAAACCCAAACCACCCCCTCATGAGGTACTTCCTCCTGCAACACCTGTTCCTTTACCTCCCCCACCTCCCCCCCCCCCCCCCCCCCCCGACTCCATCCAAGGACCGCGACAGTCTTTTCAGATGAGGCAGAGGTTCACTTGCGCCTCCTCCAACCTCATCTACTGTATCCGCTGTTCCAGGTGTCAACCTCTGTAAATCAGCGAGGCCGAGCACAGGCTCGCGATCTTTTCGCTGAACACCTCCACTCAGTCAGGGTTAACCTACCTGATCTCCCGGTTGCTCAGCACTTTAACACCCACCCCCATTCTGTCAGAGTGAGCCCCAGCACAAATTGAAGGAACAGCACCTCATATTTCGCCTGGACAGCATAGACCAGTTAGCCTGACGCAGTGGTGGGGAAGATGCTGGAGTCAATCATAAAAGATGAAATAACGGCACATTTGGATAGCAGTAACTGGATCGGTCCAAGTCAGCATGGATTATGAATGGGAAATCATGCTTGACTAATCATCTGGAATTTTTTGAGGATGTAAATAGGAAAATGGACAAGGGAGAGCCAGTGGATGTAGTGTACCTGGACTTTCAGAAAGCATTTGAGAAAGGTCCCACATAGGAGATTAGTGGGCAAAATTAGGGCACATGGTATTGGGGGTAGAGTCCTGACATGGATAGAAAATTGGTTGGCAGACAGGATTAAGAGTGGGGATTAATGGGTCATTTTCAGAATGGCAGGCAGTCACTAGTGGGGTACCGCAAGGCTCGGTGCTGGGACCGCAGCTATTTACAATATACATCAACGATTTAGATGAAAGGATTCAAAGTAACATTAGCAAATTTGCAGATGACACAAAGTTGGGTGGTAATGTGAACTATGAGAGGATGCTATGAGAATGCAGGGTGACTTGGATAGGTAGGGTGAGTGGGCAGATGCATGGCAGATGCAGTTTAATGTGGATAAATTTGAGGTTATCCACTTTGGTAGCAAAAACAGGCAGGCAGATTATTATCTAAATAGTGTCAAGTTGGGAAAAGGGGAAGTACAACGGGATCTGGGAGTCCTTGTTCATCAGTCAATGAAGGTAAGCATGCAGGTACAGCAGGCAGTGAAGAAAGCGAATGGCATGTTAGCCTTTATAACAAGTGGAATTGAGTATAGGAGCAAAGAGGTTCTTCTGCAGTTGTACAGAGCCCTAGTGAGACCACACCTGGAGTATTGTGTGCAGTTTTGGTCCCCTAATTTGAGGAAGGACATTCTTGCTATTGAGGGAGTGCAGTGTAGGTTCACAAGGTTAATTCCCGGGATGGCGGGACTGTCATATGGTGAGAAAATGGAGCGGCTGGTATACTCTGGAATTTAGAAGGATGAGAGGCAATCTTATGGAAACATATATAAGATTATTAAGGGTTTAGACACGCTAGCGGCAGGAAACATGTTCCTGATGTTGGGGGAGTCCAGAACCAGGGCGGCATAGTTTAAGAATAAGGGGTAAGGCATTTAGAACGGAGACGAGGAAACACTTCTTCACACAGAGAGTTGTGAGTCGAAGGGCCTGTTCTCACTCTGTGATAACAGTCAGATCTCCTACTTGAGCCGAGAGTGTGCACATATTTTTGAGCCAGAGTTGATTCCTTACCTTTTATCCACAAGAGGACGTATCACTCTTTTTTTCTTCCATGTATTGAAGGGAAATCAGTGCTGACCACAGCCTTTTAATGCAAAGCCCTTGGCAGGCTAAAATAAATTAAAACAGGCGGTTGCTGAAATGGAAATAGGGCTTACAATGTATAATCATCACCCCACAGCATTACATTACAAATCATCATTTATAAAACAGAATCCTTGCAATTTCTTGGTGCAACGAGAATGGACAAATGCTCCACACTCTCATTTGAATCTCCATTGTCAGCTTAATGGCAGAGTTAAGCTGATTTAAACGAGCCTTTTAATGCCTCAATTAGAGGGGACAAAGAAGAGGGTTCTTTCATTGCAGCAAGTGACATATCCACCAGTATTCACATGGTTGATTTCAAGTCCGTACTCATGATCCTGTGGCAACAGCTTCACTCTGGAGATATAACTTAATGGAAAAAAACTTTTACTTTAGTTCAGTTTAGTTTGAGTCACGTGTACCCAGCTTTTGTGTGCTTACCAGTCAACGTAAAGACAATACATGATTACAATCGGGCCTTTTTACAGTGTAATTACAGTTACAAGTACACGATAAGGGAATAACCTTTAGTGCAAGGTAAAGCCAATAAAGTCCGATCAAAGCTAGCCTGAGGGTCACCAATGAGGTAGATAGTAGTTTAGGAGAACTGCTCTCCAGTTGTTGGTAGGGTGGTTCAGTTGCCTGATAACAACTGTCCCTGAATCTGGAGGTGTGCGTTTTGCCCGAAGGGAGAGGGGAGAAGAGGGAGTGGCCGGGGTGAGACTCATCCTTGATTACGCTGCTGGCCTTGCCGAGGCGGCGTGAGGTCTGGGCTGCATCCACAATTCACTGCTTTATGTGTCTCCTTTTCATCACAAGCCATTGTCCACAAATCTGTTACTCAAAAACCCCTCCCCTTTGTAGATAGACACTTAAAGTGTGGGAGTAACTTGAATAAATATTCAACTTGATAACCACAGTGTTCACATTATTCAGATCTTCTTTCGTGTGGCGTGCACAGCCTAAAGTTGTTGGACAACTTGTTCTATTTGATCATCCGTTTGTGCACGTCGCGTTGGTTGCATTAGTCAAAACAGGGCGGACCACGTGAAGGTTGCAATCTTCCACCCCATTATTCAGATGAAGAGACACCAAGTAATGTCAAATGGAGGTGTGAGGAACTGCAGATGCTGGTTTACAATAAAGGCCATCTCAGCGAGTCAGGCAGCATCTCTGGAGAAAAAGGATGGGTGACGTTTCGGGTCGACACCTTGCTTCAGACTGGCTGGAGATCAGTAGGAATCAGAGAGGGGGAGCAGTAAGAGAGGGTTTCACAGAACACCCGTCAAAGGGAGGAGGAGAACATCTTCAAGGTAAGGCATGCCTCGAGGAGACTGAGCAGACAAAATGTGTAGGAAGGAACTGCAGGTGCTGGTTTATACTGAAGATAGACACAAAGTGCAGGAGTAACTCAGCAGGTCAGGTAACATCGTTGGAAAAAATAGTTTAGAGACACAACGCGGAAACAGACCCTTCGGCCCACTGGATCCGCACTGACCAACGATCCCAGCACATTCTTGGTTCTCCAAAATATTCCAAATGGAATTTAAACTGGAGGTTTAACATTAACACTATCCCACACACACTCCGGACAATTTACACTTGTACCAAGCCAATTAACCTACAAATCTGCACGTCATTGGAGTGTGGGAGGAAACCAAAGATCTCGGAGGAAACTCACGCAGGTGGCGGGGAGAACGTATAAACTCCATACAGACAGCACCGAACCCGGGTCTCTAGAGCTGAGAGGCACCAACTCTAACACTGCCGTGTCACCTTTTACTCCCATCCCATCCAGAGATGCTGCCTGACCCGCTGAGTTACTCCAGCACTTTGTGAAACGCCACCTATCCATGTTCTCCAGAGATGCTGCCTGACCCACCGAGTTACTGCAACATTTTGGGTTCTATGCAAGATTCTATCATCTGAAATCCTTGCATTTCTATACTTGACATGGAATTTGAACAGGATGAGACGATGTTAAACGACAATCATGTGCTTGTTAACAATTTTCATAATAGAACTATGAACTCAAGAACTCCAAAGTGCCACCTTAAGTAACTCAGAGTAGTTTTCATTTGGTTCATGCAATTGCAACCAGTTCCCATTTTCTCAAATATTCTTGCACATTTTGTGCCACATGTTAATCAGAGGTGACGTACTTGAAAGCATTCCTGCAAGAGCGGTAGATGAGAGAACAGAGGTAGGCCATCAGCTGCCCTTCAAGGGTCTGAGCTATTGGGAGAGATTGATTAGGCCGGGACCTTGGAGCACAGCAGAATGAGGGGTGATACAACAGCGGTGTACAGAATTATGAGAAAAATAGATCGGGTAGATGCACTGAGTCTCTTGCCCAGAGTAGGGGAATCGAGGACCAGAGGACATAGATTTAAGGTGAAATGGTAAACATTTAATTGGAATCTGAGGGGTAACTTCTTCACACAAAGGGTGGTGGGTGTAAGAGGGGATAGTTGAGGCTGGGACTTTCCCAATGTTTGAGAAACAGTTAGGCAGATACATGGATAGGACAGGTTTGGAGGGATATGGGCCAAACGCAGGCCGGTGGGACTAGTGTAGATGTGGAATGTTGGCAGGTGTGGGCAAGATGTTTCCACACCGTGTGGCTCTATGATTCTATCTGAGTGCCAGCAGCGTGATAGATTTTCTTAGCTCTCCCTCCCCTTGCTCTGTCCATATCAGTATTTATTAAATTCCTTTCAATGTTCCTTTTCAATCATTCCAGCTTGCTTTCAGTTCATGAGCAGCTGCTGCATCAAATTTACCTCAGCTCTCCCCAATTCTTTTCACAATGATTAAACTATGAATGACATTTTTAAAAAAAATGTTTTTTTCTGTTCTTAGGCTGATTGACCACATCTTCTCTGTGATCCATATATAAATGGCCGCTCATCCCTTGTGCCACTGGAGGTCAAGTGTTATAGGTGAGAGGGGGAAAGTTGAAAGGGGGAGATTTGTGAGGCATGTTTTTTATTACAGTGGGGTGGTTAGATTGCCTGGAACACACTGCCAGGAGGGATGGTAAAAGTAAATATGGCAGCAATGTTCAAGAGGTGGTGCAGCGGTAGAGTTGTTGCCTTACAGCGTCAGAGACCCGGGTTCAATCCTGACTACAGGTGCTGTCTGGATGGCGGTTGTCCGTTCTCCCCGTGACCTGCGTGGATTTTCTCCGGGGGTTTCAGTTTCTTCCCACACTCCAAAGACGTACAGGTTCGTAGGTTAATTAGCTTTGTATAATTATAAATTGTCCCTGGTGCGTGTGGGATAGTGCTAGTGTGCGGGGATCGCTGGTTCGGCGTAGACTCGGCGGGCCAAAGGGCCTGTTTCCACGCCGTATGTCTCTAAACCAAGCTAAACAGACACATGACCAAGCAGGGAATGGAGGGATATGCACTCTCGGTAGGATGTTGGATTGGCATCATAATTTGCACGGTCATGGTTGGCCAAAAGGCCAGTACCTACATGTCTTGCATGTTCATGGGATATACAGTACAGAAACAGACCATCTGGCATTCATGCTGCACTTCCATTTTACCTCATCAGTGTGTCTCTCCCTTGTCCTCACCCGCCTACGCTTGTCTGTCCTCCCGTTCAAAGGCCTTTGAAATTTCACCTCTAAAGTTTCCATTAAAAATAATTTGTACCATCATAAGCGTCAAATCGTCCATAAACCAAATCAATAGGGCAGAGTAATGTCCATCTTTAATTAAGCATTACTTGGTGATGTATTTAAGAATGGCAACTCAGTCCACCTCATTAATGCCATTGGAAGCAGAGTTATCGTAAGATAAAGCAGGGTCTATTTGGGCGTCGAGACACTCCTCTAGCCAAATGAGCTCTTATAATTGGAATCGATGAGAATTAGTTTTAAAATGTTTTCAAACTACTGATCGTGTTGAGTGGCGAATACTAACTAGGTTGTTGGTAAGTTGAAAGGCCCACTGTTATGAAAAAGGCCTTTAGATTTTAGAGATGCAACACGGAAACAGGCCCTTGGGCCTGCTGAGTCCGCTCCGCCCAGCGATCATCGCATACACGGTCACTATCCAACATACTGGGGACAAGTTTACTGAAGCCAATTAACCTACAAGCCTGTAAGTCGTGGGAGTGTGGGAGGAAACTGGAACACCGGGAGAAAATTCATGTGGTGATAGGGAGAAGGTACAAACTGCGTACAGACATCACCCGTAGTCAGGATCGAACCCGGGTCTCTACCGCTGCACCACTGTGCCGCCCTAAAGCATTTAAATCATGCTTACAATCAGAAAGACATTGCGACACAGAAGGCTATTTAATTTATTATCCATGCCAGTCAAGAAAGGAACACGCGGGCCAATCTCTTCATCAAACGCAAGGGCCAAAAGGCCTGCCGGTCGTAGGTTTTCAAACAAAAATCCCCAAACTCCTTAAAGGTGAGCAGAGTTTTTTCTTCTTACACCCTCACAGGTGAAAACATTTTCCCTCAGATTCCCTGTATTCCTTCCACCCTAAATCTGTGCCCGTTGCTTTTTGACCCCTCTCTGCTTGGGGGAATTAGGACCTTTATTCTCAATGGTAGACAATGGTAGAGTAACTCAGCGGGTGCAGCACCATCTATGGAGCGAAGGACATAGGAAACCCTTCTTCAGACTGATGGAGGCGGGGGGGGGGGGGGGGGCGGAGAGAAGAAAGGAAAAATGAGGAGGAGGAGCCTGAGAGCTGAGGGAGAGCTGGGGGTGGTGGGGGGGGGGGGGAGGAGAAAGCAAGGGCTAACGGAATTGGGAGAATTCAATGTTCAGGCCACCGGGATGCAGACTGCCAAAGCGGAATATGAGGTGCTGTTCCTCCAATTTCCGGTGTTGATCACTCTGGCCATGGAGGAGGCCCAGGACACAGAGGTCGGATACGGAATGGGAGGGGGTTGAAGTGAAATAGCCTTTATTCTCAACTCTGTTTTACAGTGGCGGCACAGTGGTAGATTTGTTGCCACTGTTCGATCCTGATAACGGGTACTGTTTGTACGTTCTCCCTGCTACCTGCGTGGGTTTTCTCCGGGTGCTCTGGTTTCTTCCCACACTCCAAAGACGTACAGGTTTGTAGGCTAATTAGCTTGGTAAAATTATAAATTGCCCCTCGTGTGTAGGTTAGTGTTAGTATGCGGGGATCGCTAGTCGGCACGGTCTTGGTGGGCCAAAGGGCCTCTTTCCGCGCTGTAACTCTATTCTAAACTAAAGCTGCGGATATATTCATTCAATCCATACCACAGTGACAACATTGCTGGCAGCACTCAATTAACGAGCTTTCAAGTTGAGACATGGCAGTGTTTGTCAATGCCTGCAGACACCAGACCAATGTCACTTATCTCTGCATAATGAAAAATATGATTTGCCCAGAATGAGGACATGCTTGAACAGTACAGGAAATAGTGCAGGTGTGCTTAGAATCATTTATAACAGCAAACATATGTAGTGGCCGGTCTGACCGCGACCTCCCCATCTACTTGTGGCATTGATTCTCAATCGTGGTTCTCACCAGGAGGCATGAGGAACAATAAGATCAAGTAGACCACTCCACCCATTTCTGGGAAGCCCCTCGGTCAGATTCCCCGTACCCTGTGCCAGACTCTAGCCGGCTAATACTCCGCTCAGTCACCTTCGCTCAGTCTGCCTGGGCCTACCTGATCCCCCAGTTGCCAAACACTTGAATTGCCTCATAGACAAAAGTGCTGGAGAAACTCAGCGGCTGCAGCAGCATCTATGGAGCGAAGGAAATAGGCAACGTTTCGGGCCGAAACCCTTCTTCAGACTGATGTAGGGTGGGGAGAAGAAAGGAAAAAGGAAGCGGAGGAGCCCGAGGGCTGAGGGAGAGCTGAGAGGCGGAGGAGACAGCAAGGGCTACCGGACACTGGAGAAGGCAATGTTTATGCCGCTATGTGCAGACTGCCCAAGCGGAATATGAGGTGCTGCTCCTCCAATTTCCGGTGGTGCTCACTCTGGCCATGGAAGAGGCCCAGGACAGAGAGGTCGAATTCGGAATGGGGGGGGGAGTTGAAGTGCTGAGCCGAGTTGGTTAATGCAGACCGAGCAGAGGTGTTCGGCGAAACGATCGCCAAGCCCACTTTAATTCCCTCTCCCATTCCCACACTGACCTTTCTGTCCTGGGCCTCCTCCGCTGTCAGAGTGAGGCCAAATGCAAATTTGAAGGACCAGCACCTCATATTTCGCTTGGGCAGCTTACAACCCGGCGGTATGAATCAGGCTTACCCCGGCCGCTCGATCTTAGCCGCAGTAGAGATGCTGGCAGTCATTAGTTCACAAGTTCTAGGAGCAGAGTTCTAGGTCATTCGGCCCATCAAGTCTATTCCGCCATTCAATCACGGCTGATCTATCTCTCTCTCCTAACCCCATCCTCCTGTCTTCTCCCCATAACCCCCGACACCCGCACTAATGAAGAATCTATCTTATATCAATATCCATTGACTTGGCCTCCACAGCCTTTCGTGGCAGTGAATTCCACAGATTCGCCAGCCTGACAGGTGGAGAGCATTCCATTGTGCTCCTAACATTAATGGTGTATAGACTTTGTGAAGTCTGGATAGACACAAAATGCTAGAGTAACTCAACGGGACAGGCAGCATCTCTGGAGAGAAGGAATGGGTGACAATTCGGGTTGAGATCTTTCTTCAGGCAGTTCTTTCCTACACATAACTCACTGGTTTGCGGAGATCTGTATCTGTTGGGTGGCCCCAGCTCGGTGCTATTCGTATTCCTAATTACCTAGTGGCTGCGATTTGAAACATAATTGTTAAGAAATAGACACAAAATGCTGGAGTAACTCAGCGGGTCAGATAGCTTCTCTGGGTGGTATTTCGGGTCGAGACCCTTCTACAGATTGAGAGTCAGGGGAAAAGACTTTTAACCTGATGCTAATTTCTTTGGGTTCCTCGTTCATTCTCGAAATGTAGTTCTTGACTATTTCCAGGAGCGATCCGATAATGTCAGATGCAAAGTGCTTAATTTTTCAGCTATTTCTGCCTCAATCCATGTTAACTTCAGCTTGTTTTCCAATTTGCCTATCTATAATTGCTCTTACAGTCCGCTTTTATGTTTTTAGCCAACTCAAATTCCTCTCTTTCTTTTCTCATCAGCGTCCTGGTCCTCATTTGCTGAGTTCTGAAATGTTCCTTAATCTCAGATTTGTTGCTTTTTTTTTTTTTTTTTGCAAGAAGCCTTTTTCCCTTGATCTGACACGTTTAGCTTGATAGCCTGCTGTGTGTGGGTTTTTTTTTGCCTGAAAGGGATATACATTACTTGAAAAATGATATTAATTCTTCAATAATCAGCCATAGTTGATTTACTGTCAGATATTTTAAAATAGTTTTCCGATCGGGCACAGCCAATTTTCAGTTCATGCTTTCACAAATTGCTTTATTCAAGACCCTGGTCTCAGAGAAAACAAAATCATTTTCAAACATTACATTAACCATTACTTTTTGGGAGGCTGTATACAACGTTTTTAACCTTGTTGCTTCTTAGCTCCACTCCTACTGCCTTTATCCCATCCTTTAGTCCACCTCTTATTCCATTTGTCTATTTATTCCACAGGTCAAGCTGCTGGAATATTAATTTACAACCCTGGTCACATTGCGGTCATGTCTCCGTAAAGGCTATGAACTCCTCCCTGTTTATTTGTTGCATAAATCTGAGACCAAGGGTCTCGACCCGAAACGTCACCCATTCCTTCTCTCCAGAGATGTTCCCTGTCCCGCTGAGTTGCTCCAGCCTTTTGTGTCCATCTCCTGTTTTTCGTGCCATTAATTCGCTTACATTATTACGAATGTTGCATGTATATAGATAAAGATATTACAATTCTGCCTGTGCATCACTTTACCTACAATTACCTTTACATACATTTGGCTCTTGGGGCTAACGGGGTACTGATTTTAGATGATCGGCCATGTTCATACTGAATGGCGGTGCTGGCTCCAAGGGCAGAATGGCCTACTCCTGCACCTATTTTCTATGTTTCTACCTTATTCACTAGGGGTGCTGCGCTGACAGCAGCCTCTTCCTGCAGCCTGTTTGTTTTTCAATCTTTTTTTTATTTTTAGTCAGTTTAAAGTTTGTTTTTGGGGGAATCTTTAACTTTTATATGTGGGGGAGGGGGCAGGGTAAGGGGGAAACTTATTCCCAGTGACTTCCTGGCGGGACGCGACTATTTCTCCGAGTCATGTCCTCGCCCCCCCATCTCGCGGACTACCACCTGGTTCGTAGCAGCAACAGCGGCGGCGCGGTGCTGGATCACCACGGAGCGGGCGATACCTACCTGGGTCGCCGTTTGGAGCTCCGGAGCGTTGGGCCGCTGATCCAACATCGTGGAGCTCTGGTTTGGAGAGCTTCCAACGCGGGCGGCGCTGAACAATTATATGGAGTCCTGGGGCCCTTTGCCGAGGGCCGCCAGGTGCGCCCTGTGGATTTTGGGAGCCGCGGAATACAGTAAGAGGGGGCCGACTCGGTGGTCCAGGCCGCTGAGGAGGTCCTCCAGCCCCAACGGCGGACTTACATCACCCCGGCGAGCGGGCCTGAACTTCGGGCCGCCTGTAGCGGCGAATACGGAGTGCTCGGGGAGGCCCCGACCACGGGGAACAGTGGGGAACATTAGAGGAAGAGGACTGACTTTGGTGCCTCCCCTCTCAGTGGAAAACTTTGATCCTGCTGTGTGGGGATGTTTAATTGTTAAAGAAGGAACTGCAGATGCTGGAGAATCGAGGGTTACACAAAAAGCTGGAGAAACTCAGCGGGTGCAGCAGCATCTAAGGAACGAAGGAGATAGGCGACGTTTCGGGTCGAGACCCTTGAATTTTCTCAATTCTGTTAACCCAGGCTTCCTCCTCCCCTTCCCACCTCTCCCTCAGCCCTCGGGCCCTGGCATTCCTTCTCTCTCTATCTCCCCCCCCACCCAAGTTGCACTAGCTTCTCATTTTCACACTACAAACAGCTTACAATGGCCTGTTTCCTTTATCATCGATACTTTTTTGCATATCTTTCATTCATTGTTCTTTATCTCTCCACATCACTGTCTATATCTCTCGTTTCCCTGATCCCTGACCAGTCTGAAGAAGGGTCTCGACCCGAAGCGTCGCCTATCTCCTTCGCTCCTTAGATGCTGCTGCACCCGCTGAGTTTCTCCAGCTTTTTGTGTAACCTTGGGGATGTTTAATGTTGTGTTCTTTATTTTTACTGTATGGTGATTCAATTTCACTCTGCCAACTGGCACATGTGACAAATAAATGTATCTTGTACCTTGTATCTATTCAGCTCCAATTCCAAGTACATGCTCCATCCCTTCCTGACAGATTTTGGTTATCATTACCCTTTCATAGAGTTGGCGTAGACGCAAGATTGAATGACTTTCTTCTGTCTTGTCTATGAATTAGCCCCCGTGTGCGTCATGAGAACAGCTCTTGCCGCAGCCCTGTGGTCCAGAGCGCACAATAAATCCCAGCGTGTGTATCATGCAGTGATTCATTCAAAGCACAAGCATTAATGTGCTGCAATGATCAAATTATTTACTAGCAAATGAAAACTCAAATGAAGCGTGGGAAATGGGCAATGCTGAAGCTGCATATTTGATAAGAATGACCCAAAGTTGTGCAAAGCCATTATGATTTCAGTGAATCTTTTGAAAGCAATTGTTTCTGCAGCAATAACTGTCTCCTTCAGTTTCAAATAATGTGCTTCATAATCAGGCCTCCCTACTATCCTGCATAAGGCTCTACAGATTAACACTTGCCGTAAAAGGCAGCAGGGAGACGGTCAGTTCTTGTCCCTAGTGTGTGAGATAGAAACATAGAAATTAGGTGCAGGAGTAGGCCATTCGGCCCTTCGAGCCTGCACTGCCATTCAATATGATCATGGCTGATCATCCAACTCAGTATCCCGTACCTGCCTTCTCTCCATACCCTCTGATCCCCTTAGCCACAAGGGCCACATCTAACTCCCTCTTAAATATAGCCAATGAACTGGCCTCAACTACCCTCTGTGGCAGAGAGTTCCAGAGACCCACCACTCTCTGTGTGAAAAAAGTCCTTCTCATCTCGGTCCTAAAGGATTTCCCCCTTATCCTTAAGCTGTGACCCCTTGTCCTGGAGCTCCCCAACATCGGGAACAATCTTCCTGCATCTAGCCTGTCCAACCCCTTAAGAATTTTGTAAGTTTCTATAAGATCCCCTCTCAATCTCCTAAATTCTAGAGAGTATAAACCGAGTCTATGCAGTCTTTGTTCATAAGACAGTCCTGACGTCCCAGGAATCAGTCTGGTGAACCTTCTCAGCACTCCCTCTATGGCAATAATGTCCTTCCTCAGATTTGGAGACCAGAACTGTACGCAATACTCCAGGTGTGGTCTCACCAAGACCCTATACAACTGAAGTAGAACCTCCCTGCTTCTATACTCAAATCCTTTTGCTATGGAAGCTAACATACCATTCGCTTGTGTACGGTTCGATAGTGCTAGTGTTCGGGGTGATCGCAGGTCGGCGCGGACTCGGTGGGCCGAAGGGCCTGATTCCACACTGTATCTCCAAATTAAACTAAACTATGCTTCTTCAAGTAGGCATACCTAATGCTAATTTCCACTTGAATACAATTAATATAACTTTAGTATTACGATTCAAGTATATTCTGCTTCAATACACTTTCACAGGTCCTAATGGTCAATGCTTCTTATTTAAGGAAGGATGTTTCCACGACTCAGCGAGAGTTTACTCGACTGGAATGGCAGATTATCTGATGAGGAAACATTGAACAGGATAGGTTTGTATTCACTGGAGTTTAGACGAATGAGAGATAATTCAGTTGAAAGGTACAAAATCCCGTGTGGTCTTGCCAGAAAAGAGATGGCGAGGATCTTTCCTCTTTTGGGAGAAACGTGAATCAGACATCAATTTAAAAAAAAACAAGAGCTTTCCCTTTCAGGGCAAAGATTTGGCGCGGTTATTTCTTTAGCTTAGTTTAGTTTAGCGCAGAACCAGTTCCTCGGCCCACCGAGTCCGCGCCGACCAGCGATCCTCACATACTAACACTATCCTACATTCTAGGGTAAATTTACAAAGTACCGAAGCCAATTAACTTACAAACATGTACATCTTTGAAGTGTGGGAGGAAACCGGAACACCCAGAGAAAACCCACAGAGGTGCCATACAGATAGTACCCTTAGTCAGGATTGAACCCGGGTCTCTGGCGCTGTAAGGCATCAACTCTACTGCTGCCCCACCCTGCCTCCTCTCTCAAAGGATCATGTGTCTCTGGAACCCTCCAGCTCAAAGGGTGCTGGAAGCAGAATCGTTGATCATTTTAAGGCCGAGATAGACAGATTGTCAATAAACAAGGTGATGAAAGAAACCAGAGGTAGGCGGGAATGTAGAATTGAGACTACAATGAAATCAGCCACAATCTTATTAAATAGAAACGCAGCATTGAGGGGGTGAGTGGCCTTTCCCTTTCCCTAAATTGCTTATTTTGTATGTGTATGAATAGTTGCTTTTATAACCTCAGGCAACCTCAGCCAAAGAAATATGTTTGAAATGTATGAATATTGGAAATGCAGCCGTCACATTCAGCTCTGCAAGGTCACACAAACAAAGCTTAGATCATTTGCTTTTGCCTACGGTTGGAGGATGCATTTTCCTAATAGTCTCATCATTAGCCTCTGAAAAATAAGCTATAGAAATTGCAGTGTATCAAATAACATAAATCTTCCTGCATTCACAACACCTACGTCCATATCTCTGATCTCTTCGATTCTCCATTATCTCACCATTCCTCTACACATCAATAACGCCATTAGTTTCTTCCGCATTCCTCATTCCCCTGAACCTCACCTTTACTTTAATTTCCTTAACCCCTACTCTACCACTTTTCCCACTCATATGATCAAAGACGTCGCCCAACCCAGGCGACCATTTGCGTGTTAGCCACAGAAGCAAATCTGCAATCACATATTACTATCACTCCACACTTTCGAATCTCTTTTTTTTATATTTCAAAATAGACTTTATTCAAGTAATAAATATTTACAATACATCAACCGTGCGAAAAATCCATCCGACATTTTCGGAGGCTATACAAATTGTTCCATACAGTCTATATACATTTCTCAAATTTCGATAATCGATCCCCCACCCGTGCCACTCATGTGGCCCCCCGGCATGGGATACCTTCTCTTATTTTGAGGGGCGTCTCCACCATACCGTGCCCCCCATGTCCAGCAGCGGAAGGACCTTAGACTGTGGCCCTCCCCCACCGAGCCTTGGCGTTGGCTGCACCGAGCTTCAGTGCGTCCCTCAGCACGTACTCCTGCAGTCTGCAGCGGGCCAGTCGGCAACATTCCCCGACGGACATCTCGCTCTGCTGGGTGGTGAACAACGCTCGGGCAGACCAGAGAGCGTCTTTCACAGAGTTGATGACCCTCCAGCAGCACTCGATGTCAGTCTCTGAATGTGTCCCTGGGAACAGTCCTTAAATGACAGAGTCCTCTGTGACGGAGCTGTTTGGAATAAAGCGTACCAGGGACCCTTGCATTTTTCTCCACTTTCAAATCTCTACTCCTCCAGTTCTTACTTTAACTATGATCTTCTTAAACTCCTCTCAGATCCCTTATGGGGTGGGAGATTGCAACCTACACGTGGTCCGCCCTGTCTCGTCAAATGCAATCAACCCGGCGTGCACAATCAAATAAGATCAAATAGAACAAGTTCACCTACAGCTTTAGGCTGTGCACAACATACGCAAGAAGAACAAGAAGATCCCTTATCATGTACACTGTAAATGGCTCGATTGTAATCATGTATTGTCTTTCTGCCGACTGGTCGGAACTCATCATAAGCTTTTCACTGACAATAAACTCAACTAAATCAAAGATGGAACTCTGGAATAGGCCTTTAAATCCTCCCCACCTGAGGAGACTATGCATACATTTTACTCGGCCAAACCAACCAGAAAAATCCTCCTTCTGTTCATAAGTTATAGGAGCAGAATTAAGCGATGTGTCCCATCAAGTCTGCACCACCATTCAATCATGGCTGATCTATCTTTCCCTCTTTTCCAAGTACAAATACCTTGGAGTGTACCTGGACAGTAAACTGGACTGGCCCAGGAACGCTGAGGCCCTGTACAAGAAGGGACAGAGCCGGCCGTACTTTTTGATAAGGTTCCGCTCCTTCAAAGTTCTACCAATCGGTGGCAGCCAGTGCCATCTACTTCGCTGTCGTGTGCTGGGGCAGAGGGGCGTAGGCCGCGGACGGCAACAGAATTAGCAAACTCATCGGGAAGGCTGGAGTTGGAATCATGGGAGGTTGGTCTTGGAGGGGAGGATGCTCCTCAAACTGCAGAGCATCCTGGACAATGCAGCTCACCCCCTCCATGACACACTGGTCAACCTGAGGAGCACCTTCAGCATCAGACTGGTTCCACCAAGATGTAGCACAGAACGCCACAGGAGATCCTTCTTCCCTGTGGCTATCAAACTGTACAACTCCTCCCCCTTCTGTCCCACGTGGGGTCGACTGACTTCCCTGCCCCCCTCCCCAAATCTTTGCACATCCCCAATCCTTTCCACTCGTCATTTTAATTTAATGTTTCATGTATCTTGTGTTTTATGACTGATGGCAGTTCAATTTCCCTCCTGGGATAAATAAAGTTCTATCATATCGTATTGTATCTTCTACGGTGCAACATGTATTCAAGAACTATGGCTCTAGAATCCTTCAGACTCAGATCTAACCAAATAGACCACAACTCGTAATAAACTCCCACCGGAGGTGAGGAGTGTAAATTAAAAACAAAAAGAGTTGCAGTACCTGTGAGGTTTATAAATGGCAGACATAAACAATGGTGAGGTTGCACTCAGTAATTACCATTGTTCACAATCAGCAGCCAATTACAATGTAAATACCTCTAATTGCACGGCATATAACCTTCCCTGTTAATTACAAAATTAAACTACATTTTGCACTGCAGGCGAACAAGAAAGAAACACTAATGTAATTACCAACCATTTCAGCACTACAATTGCAATTTCTCCTTCTTATTATCTATAAATTGCAAGAAACTTAACACAACTGTGATGGGGTGGGTTTCGCTGCAATGATCAGCGTGAGGCTGTCACCATTCACCGTTATTGCAGAGCAAATTTGTCAGCAACTTCTGTTGACAACGCATCAGAAGCTAAATGTGGGAACCTGGAATGTGTAGGAGGGAACTGCAGGTGCTGGTGTACACCGCAGATAGACGCAAAATGCTGGAGTAACTCAGCGGGACAGGCACCATCTCTGGATAGAAGGAATGGGTGACGTTTCGGGTCGAGACCCTTCTTCAGACTCAATGGGCGACGTTTCGGGTCAAGGCCCTTCTTCAGTCTGAAGAAGAGTCTCAACCCGAAACGTCACCCCTTCCTTCTATCCAGAGATGCTGGCAGTCCTGCTCAGTTACTCCACCATTTTATGTCTGTCTTCTGTGGGAATCAGGAAGTTGGTGTCAGTGACAAGGTGCACAGTTGCAGTCCTTAACAATAGACTCAATATTCCAGTGATTAGAACTGTGTGACTGCGCGACGCATTCCTCACAACTGTAGTAAAGATCGCTGACACATTGGGGCTGATGCATTCTAAATATTCCTTTACTGGTGTAATAATTACTACTCAATAACCTCTATCTCTGAAAATATAAAATTATAAGGGTAGACAGTCAGAGCCTTTTTTCGGGATGGAAATATCAAATACCAGCAGGCATAACTTTAAGGTGAAGGGCAAAGTTTGAAGGAGATGTGCAGGGGCAAGAGTTATGTCTAAGAGAGACACAAAAAGCTGAGGTAACTCAGTGGGACAGGCAGCATCTCTGACGTTTCAGGTCGAGGCTCTTTGCCCAGTGGGTGGTGAGTGCCTGGAGTGCAGTGTTAGTGGTGCTGATGGCAGGTACGAAAGTGGTGTTGGGACAGGCACGGGGATTATGTGTAGGCAGATAAGAGTTGATATTGGCATCATGTTTGGGACAGGCATTGTGGACTGGAGAGCCTTTTCGTGGTGCGCACTGCTCCATGTACAATTAAGCCAATTTGGTATCCTCGCTGCGAACTAACGCTGAATACCAGGGGATCTAATTGTCTGGACCAACCTCAAGCTGCAGTTTGTCAAAGGTATTGGCAAATTCCTACAATGCTGCCTTCATCTATCTTCATAACAAGGAGGGAGCGGGTGGGGTGGCAGCCGAGAGAACAAAGTGGGATCCGGGGGGGGGGGGGGGGGGGGGGGCACAGAGAAAGAAGAGGGACTATCAGGATTATCATGCGACAATAAAGACTCACTCACTCAAATTTGTTATGTTATTTCTTCAGAAGAAAATTTGTATTACACATTTTGATTATTTGATAAAGTACTCTTGATGTTAATTGTTGTCATCAGGCAAGCGAACCATTCTATCAACAACATGAGAGCAGTCCTGAGCTACTATCTACTTCATTGAAGACTCTCTGGCTAAAGGTTTCAAAGGTCTTTTATTGTCACGTGTACCAATCAAGGTACAGTGATAGTCGAATTACCATACAGCCATATTTATAAAAAGCAACGACACACTACTGCATAAAAGTTAACATAAACATCCACCACAGCGGATTCCCCACATTCCTCACTGATGGAAGGTAATAAGGTTCACCAGACTGATTGCTGGGATGTCAGGACTGTCTTATGAAGAAAGACTGGATAGACTCGGTTTATACTCTCTAGAATTTAGGATATTTAGAGGGGATCTTATAGAAACGTACAAAATTCTTAAGGGGTTGGACAGGCTAGATGCAGGAAGATTGTTCCCGATGTTGGGGAGGTCCAGGACAAGGGGTCACAGCTTAAGGATAAGGGGGAAATCCTTTAGGACCGAGATGAGAAGGACTTTTTTCACACAGAGAATGGTGGGTCTCTGGAACTCTCTGCCACAGAGGGTAGTTGAGGCCCGTTCATTGGCTATATTTAAGAGGGAGTTAGATGTGGCCCTTGTGGCTAAGGGAAGCAGGGGGTATGGAGAGAAGGCAGGTACAGGATACTGAGTTGGATGATCAGCCATGATCATATTGAATGGCGGTGCAGGCTCGAAGGGCCGAATGGCCTACTCCTGCACCTAATTCCTATGTTTCTATGTTTCTAACAAAGTCTAATCTTCTTCCCTCTTTTTTCCTCTGGGCAGTCGAACCATCTGTCAGGGAGATCGAAACTCCCACGTCAAGGTGATCGAAACTCCCACGTCGGGGCGATCGAAGCCCCTGCGTAGGAAAGAACTGCAGATGCTGGTTTAAACCAAAGATAGACACAAAAAGCTGCAGTAACTCAGCGGGACCGGCAGCATCTCTGGAGAGAAGGAATGGGTGACGCTTCAGGTCGAGACCCTTCTTTAGACGTCTGAAGAAGGGGCAGAGCCAGCTGTACCTTTTGAGAAGGCTTCACTCCTTTAACGTCTGCAGCAAGATGTTGCAGATGTTCTACCAATCGATCGTAGCCAGTGCCAGCTTCAGACGTCTGAAGGGTCTCGACCCGAAACTTCACCCATTCCTTCTCTCCAGAGACGTTGCCTGTCCCGCTGAGTTACTCCAGCTTTTTGCGTCTATCTCTGACTATCTTTAATTGGACTGCTGGACTTTATCTTGCGCTCTGTGGATGGCAGAATTGTAATGATCTACTGTCTTTCCACTGACTCGTTAGCACGCAACAAAAGCTTTTTGCTGTACCTCGGTACACGTGACAAACTAAATTATGCTAATTTGAAACAAAGCTATTTTCTAGCAACGCAGAGAGAAACACAGAGACAATGAACTGCTTCCTTATGATCCCAGTGAACGAACAAAGCAAGTGAAAGGGGATCTGAGCCCCGACTACAGACAACATTGATAGATATCCGCTCTATCTTGTCTGAGGAGAGCTGAGGGCCTGTCCCACTTAGGCGACTCTTTAGGCGACTGCCAGGGACTAGTTTTAATGGAATTCATTTACGACACCTACGACAACAAAAATTGTCGCCACTGTCGCCGAGAATCTTTCAAAATGTTGAAAATTTTGCAGCAGTCGCCTGGAGTCACCCCAAAAAAAAGCCTAATTGGGACAGGCCCATTAGCGTTATCTGTGGTTATTGCAGAGAGAACAAAAGTAAGGAGGTAAGAGTCCACCTTGACTTTCAACATTCATTCAGACAAGGTATCGACAAAGTGCACAACCAGCCAGGTGCCCCTTAATGTTATGGGCACATTTTTTTCACAATGCGTTGCAGGTAGCCTCAGGAATGATTCAAATCGAGGGCGAGTACAACTATAATATGCTTATTCTTGATTGGAATTTTATCTCCTATAAAAATGTAAACTATTGGGATTAATTGAATTTAGTCTGTTGTTCCACAATTTAAATTAGTGGAGATAATAAACCAGTGATCAAAAGAATCAAAATATCATCAGTTTCTCTCATGAGCCATTTAACATGTAGTGCATATTTTCATTGCCAACAATTTTCTCTTTCAACCCTTTGCTCTCTGGAAACGGCGATCTGCCCAGGTTCAGGATGAAATAAAAGCGGTTAGAGCTAGTCTAGATAGAGTCATAGAGTACTACTCCGTGGGAACAGGCCCTTCGGCCCAACTTGCCCACACCAGCCAACATGTCCCAGCTGCACTAGTCCCACCTGCCAGCATTTGGCCCCAATCCCTCCAAACCTGTCCTATCCATGTAACTGTGTAAAAAGGAACTGCGGATGTTGGTTTAAACCGAAGATAGACACAAAAAGCTGGAGTAACTCAGTGGGACAGGCAGCATCTCTGGAGAAAAGGAATGGGTGACATTTCGGGTCGAGGCCCTTCTTCAGACCATTGCTGTGGGTCTCGACCCGGAACGTTACCCATTCCTTCTCTCCAGAGATGCTGCCTAACCTGCTGAGTTACTCCAGCTTTTTGTATCTATCCATGTAACTGTCTAACTGTTTCTTAAATGTTGGGATAGACCCTGCCTCATTTACCTCCTCTGGCAGCTTGTTCCATACATCCACCACCCTTTGTGCGAAAAAATTACCCATCAGATTCCTATTAAATCTTTTCCCCTTCACCTGAAACCCATGTCCTCTGGTCCTTGAATCACCTACTCTGGGCAAGAATATCTAGAGGCACTGTGTACATCCATGCACAGTGCTACAACTGAAAGAAAGGATACAGGGCGGTCACGGTGGCATAGCGGTAGAGTTGCTGCCTTACAGCGAATGCAGCACCGGAGACCCAGGTTCGATCCCGACTACGGATGCTGTGTGTATGGAGTATGTACGTTCTCCCCGTGACCTGCGTGGGTTTTCTCTGAGATCTTCAGTTTCCCACCACACTCCAAAGACGTACAGGTTTGTAGGCTAATTGGCTTGGTAAATGTAAAAAATGTCCCTAGTGGGTGTAGGATGGTGTTAACGTGCGGGGATCGCTGGTTGGCGCGGACCCGGTGGGCCGAAGGGCCTGTTTCTACGATGTATCTCTAAGCGGAAAAAAAACGAAGCAACTGCTTATTTCTGATGAGAACATTAGAACATTTACATCAAGTAAATGAGGAGATGCGTGAAGGAAATGAATGTGCATAAAATATTACTAAGCAAGTAAACAAAGACAAGGCAGTGATTAACACAATCTCTGTGCTCTGTAAATCTTTCACAGCTGATCCATGCAGCTCTCATGCAGCCTTGACTCAAGCACCATCACCATCTATAACAAAACCTTCACCGCAGAGCACCAACACGTTCCTCAGGAACGATTGCAAATCAAGGAACAGCTTCTCCGTGTTCGCTGCACAGTCAGCTTTCAAGATGAGCCAGCCTGACTCCACTCCACATGGACACAAACAAAGAGGCGGCGGTAGAGTTGCTGCCTCACAGCGCCAGAGACCCGGGTTCGATCCTGACCACTGGTGCGTCTGTACGGAGTTTGTACGGTCCCTCCGTGACTGCGTGGGCTTTCTCTGGGTGCTCCGGTTTACTTTCACACTCCAAAGCCCTACAGGTTTGTAGAATAATTGGTTTAGATAAAATTGTAAATTATCCCTAGTGTGTGTAGGATAGAGCTAGTGTATTCGGGGTGATCGCAGGCATGGACTTGGTGGGCCGAAGGGCCTTTCCTAAACTAGCCTGTTTCCTGTGCTGTATCTCTAAACTGAACAAAAGGTGAAGGAGTAGAAGGTGAGCCAGTAATGAAAAATAATGCGTGATTTTATGTATGATAGGTCTCAATGGTAAGGACAACCAAAGGCTGAAAAAGACATTAAAGGTTCAAAGGTCAGTTTATTGTCACATGTACCAGTTAAGGTACAGGGAAACATTCGAAAAGCTGCGCTGACTGAGTGGCCTGTTACTTGCGGTGCCTGCAGTTACCGTGGGCAGTTTCCTGCCCCTTACTGGGTCTGGAGCGCATGATTCATCTTTTCAAATGTCTCTTTTCTCACGACACTGACAGTTGCCGCATCCAAGCTCACCAGGAATGAGTAGGTTGACCTATGATGAGCGTTTGTCGGCACTGGGCATGTACTCGCTGGAGTTGAGGGGGGACCTCATTGAAACATACAGAATAGTGAAAGGTTTGCATAGAGTGGATCTGGAGAGGATGTTTCCACTCATGGGAGAGTCTAGGACTAGAGGTCATCATAGCTTCAGAATTAAAGGACTTTCTTTTAAGAAGGAGATGAGGAGAAATTTCTTCAGTCAGAGGGCGGTTAATCTGTGGAATTCTTTGCCACAGAAGGCTGTGGAGGCCAAGTCAGTGGATATTTTTAAGGCAGCGATAGATCCTTGATTAGTAAGTGTATCAGAGGTTATGGGGAGAAGGCAGAAGAATGGGGTTAGGAGGGAGAGATAGATCAGCCATGACCAATGGCGGAGTAGACTTGATGGGCCGAATGGCCTAATTCTATTCCTAATCCTTATGACCTGATGCCAGCATCAGATTTATTACATGGCATTACTGTCTCTCCTCACACCACCTGCTTGAGGGTACTAGTACAGACCAGCAGATTACAGCGGAGATCACTTGCCTGAGATTTTAATAAAACCTTCAAGATTCAATGGATGCAAAAACCGAAACACAGTGAAACTCACAGCACTCACTACCAGTCTCTGGAACAAACAAAACTGTTTAGGTTTAGGTCATACAGACAGCAGTTGTAATATGGAAACCCAGGCAAGAACAGGTAGATATCAAACATCCTATTTCACTGCTGGAAAAATAAAAGGACAATCATTTATATTAAGTCAGAATTAGGTCATTCAGCTCAATGAGTCTACTCGGCTATTCGATCAATATTAAAGAATTATTGCATTTAATCGTCACCATTCTACTCCTAACAACTTACCTGCATTTCGCACCTCTTGAAGCATTGAAATACCATCACTGCTGTGACTTAGATACAGGTAAATACATTACAATTTTATTTTAAGAACAAATTGGAGGTTTCAGGGGTGTCCAAACGAATAGTGTAGGAAAGGACTGCAGATTTAATTAAATCAAAGATAGATACAAAATGCTGGGGTAACTCAGCGGGACAGGCAGCATCTCTGGAGAGAAGGAATGGGTGACGTTTTGGGTCAAGACCCTTCTTCAGTCCGAAACGTCACCCATTCCTTCTCTCCAGAAATGCTGCCTGTCCTGTCCTCCAGCATTTTATGTCCAAAGGAATAGTATTGGTATGAATGTTTTTGAAAACGGGAATTCAATATCACCAGTTGTTCCTACATATTGCAGACTGCCAATGTGAACAAATCTGGATATTTTAATTTACTCATTTCCAAGCAATGAAATTCAAGTAGAACAAATCTTTAAAAAATTCTTGCTTTAATCCTTCAAACATTCAGTTATTAGAAAATTAACTGTTAAAAGAAAAAGCTCTGTGTGACCACTAGATTTTAACATAGAGTGCTTCTCTGCATCTAATGTGACTCTCCTGCCAAACGTGCTTGTAAAGCAACTGCAAGTAAGAATTTAGTTGTTCCGTTTGATATCTGACACATATAACAAATAAACATTCTTTACATTCTTATTGGTGGTCAGTTAGTATACAATGAAAAGCTGCATCTTTTTATTATATTGTAAATATTGAGCATTTCAGCAATAAATGCACTCCTATTTTCATCAAATTGATATTTTTAACAATATTACCTATGCATATTTATCAATTGCTTCAAATTTTTTTTACTGCTTTCAATTTGCATATGTATGCTTTGTGGCAAATTAAATTGAAAGTCAATTTTAATTATGCCCTTTGGCTAAATTTCATGCTTCATGTAAATCGCAGTATTATTAAAGCCTTCAGCTCTGGAACCAGCATGTGTGCAAAGGTCTTGCATCAACATGAGTTTATACAAGTGGAATGTGAATTCTAGAGCAACATATACTTAAAACGAAGAATTAGATAAATTAAACCCTTGAAACATTCAAGGTACATGTTAAGTGAAAAACAGACCACGAAATTAAAAATTCTAAAGCAGATATGGGGAAGGCTAATTTAAAAAATGGAGACATTCAGAGATGAAATAAGAAAATATTACCATGAAGAATGGTGAATTACTGGATATATATATGCCCAACTGAGATAAACAGATTTTTTAATATGAGAGTCTCAAGTTACAGGGAACTGCAGTAAAGTGAAAATTTAATTAAAATCTGGAGATAAATAAAAGTTTTAAAAAAGCTGCAAGAACTCACTAGGTTACGCTGTGTCTGTGGGCAGTGAGAAACAGTTATTGTTTCAGGTTGAAGATCCTTCATGCAAGAAAATGGAGGTGAGGCCAATGTCAGATCAGTGGCCATCTTGTCGAATGGCAGGGCGGGCTGGAGGCATCACGTGTCCTTTTCCTGTTGATCGTATCTTGTGTTCAAATTAGAGGACCAACAAAGTCCGTTGGTCCATCAGTCTGAAGAAGGGTCTCGATCCGAAACGTCACCCATTCCTTCTCTCCAGAGATGCTGCCTGTCCCGCTGTGTTACTCCAATATTTTGTGTCTATCTTAGAGGACCAACAAAATCAGGAGTATCCCAAACGACCACTGCCATTCAGTGTTTAAACTGAATAAGCACCTTGAGGCCCATTTGTCACCCAATTCCCAGAAATCTGCAATTTGCCTACTGTCCAAGTAGATCTGTGAAATTCTCTGCCACATAAGACAGTGGAGGCTAATTCACTGGATGTTTTCAAGAAAGATTTAGCTCTTAGGGCTACAGGAATCAAGGGATATGAGGAAAATATCAGGAACGGGTTACTGGTTTTAGATGATCAGCCATGATTATATTGAATGGCTCGAAGGGCTGAATGGCCTACTCCTGCACCTATTTTTCTATGTTTCTAAATACAATGGATAAATAAAGGACAAACAAGGAATGAGGGAGGTAATGAAAAAAAGGAACTAAGGAACAAAACAATTTACTGCAACCGGTAGGCAAATGTAGAGAGATTTGTAAGCTTGCAGAGGATAATGCATCTGTCATTCCCTGCTGAAGGTGGTATTTGTTGCAGAGGCATAATCAAAGCTCCTCTAGTATCTTTCCACTGCACTATCACATTGTTCATCAGTTGACTACTGAAAGGCATTAAACCGCCCCTGCCACCTCACAGTGAATCACCCGCAAGCCTAATGGGTGGTTTCCTGTCACAATGCTTTCTTATTCAAGTAATTCAATTACAATCACTTGTACTCACAACAGTGTCACAGCTAGAAAACGAGAATGCCAGAAAATACTACTATTTATTTGATGACTTTATTGAGAAATCCATCAGTACGGCTAATTTATAGACCATAAAACACGAAAAGGTTCAGCAAAGGAATAGGCCCTTCGGCCCAGTATATCTGTGCAGACCATGATGCCAAGTTAAACCAATCTCATGATCCATACCCTCAATTCCCTGCATATCCATGTGCCTATGTAAAAGTCACTTAAAAACATCGCTATTTGCATTGGAAATAGAAATATTGGGTACAGTACAATATTAAATTAACTTGACATGATGCAGAGATACAGCAGCTGAGAAATGTAATATCAAGCAATTAAACGAATCCTAGAATAAATGCTGGTATTAGTAATAGTGATCACAAAGCTACTAGGTTGTGGTAAAGACTTCTCCGGTTTACACTCAGTCCTGTTTATATCAACGGGTCGATGGTTGAAAGGGTCAAGCGCTTCAAATTCCTGGGCGTGCACATCTGTGAAGATCTTTCCTGGTCCGAGAACACAGATGCAATTATTAAGAAAGCTCATCACCGCCTCTACTTCCTGAGAAGATTACGGAGAGTTGGTCTGTCAAGGAGGACTCTCTCTAACTTCTACAAGTGCACAGTAGAGAGCTTGCTGACCGGTTGCATCGTGGCTTGTTTCGGCAATTTGAGTGCCCTGGAGAGGAAAAGACTACAAAAAGTAGTAAACACTGCCCAGTCCATCATCGGCTCTGACCTTCCTTCCATCGAGGGGATTTATCGCAGTCGCTGCCTACAAAAAGGCTGGCAGCATCATCAAGGACACACACCACCCTGGCCACACACTCATCTCCCTGCTACCTTCGGGTAGAAGGTACAGGAGCCTGAAGACTGCAACAACCCGGTTTAGAAATAGCTACTTCCCCACAGCCATCAGGCTATTAAACTTGGCTCGGAACTCTGAACATTAATATCCCTCCATCTGTTATTTGCACTTTATTAATTTATTAATTCATGTGTGTATTTACGTATATAATTGTAGTCAATGCCTACTATGTTCTGTTGTGCTATGCAAAGAAAGATTTTCATTGTCCTGTCAGGGACACATGACAATAAACTCTTTTGACTTTGACTTTTGACTTTGACTCAGGTTCTTTAGTGAAGGGAATCTGTTGCCTTAATACAGACTGGTCTACATAACTCCAGGCCTGGTTAACTCTTATAACTCAGGACAATCATTAACTGCAATATACCGTGGATTCTCCTGAATTCATATAAACTGAGCATTAATTTGTCACTATGCACCCAGTAAAATACAATTACTTATTGTGGAATCAGTCTTTCAACTAAACTGCAAGTCTGGTTCAACATATTTCAATAATCAACCATTGCCACAGTTCTTAACGTTGAGCATTTGCCGGCACCGGATAGTGAAAGGTTTGGATGGAGTGGATGTGGAGAGGATGTTTCCACTAGTGGGAGAGTCTACAACGAGAGGTCACAGCCTCAGAGCTAAAAGACATAGAAATTAGGTGCAGGAGTAGGCCATTCGGCCCTTCGAGCCTGCACCGCCATTCAATATGATCATGGCTGATCATCCAACTCAGTATCCCGTACCTGCCTTCTCTCCATACCCTCTGATCCCCTTAGCCACAAGGGCCACATCTAACTCCCTCTTAAATATAGCCAATGAACCGGCCTCAACTACCCTCTGTGGCAGAGAGTCCCAGAGACCCACCACTCTCTGTGTGAAAAAATTCCTTCTCATCTCGGTCCTATGGATTTTCCCCTTATCCTTAAGCTGTGACCCCTTGTCCTGGAACTCCCCAACATCGGGAACAATCTTCCTGCATCTAGCCTGTCCAACCCCTTAAGAATCTTGTAAGTTTCTATAAGATCCCCTCTCAATCTCCTAAATTCTAGAGAGTATAAACCGAGTCTATGCAGTCTTTGTTCATAAGACAGTCCTGACATCCAAGGAATCAGTCTGGTGAACCTTCGCTGCACTCCCTCTATGGCAATAATGTCCTTCCTCAGATTTGGAGACCAGAACTGTACGCAATACTCCAGGTGTGGCCTCACCAAGACCCTATACAACTGAAGTAGAACCTCCCTGCTCCTATACTCAAATCCTTTTGCTATGAAAGCTAACATACCATTCGCTTTCTTCACTGCCTGCTGCACCTGCATGCCTACTTTCAATGACTGGTGTACCATGACACCCAGGTCGCGCTGCATCTCCCCTTTTCCTAATCGGCCTCCATTTAGATAATAGTCTGTTTTCCTATTTTTGCCACCAAAGTGGATAACCTCACATTTATCCACATTATACTGCATCTGCCAAACATTTGCCCACTCACCCAGCCTAACCAAGTCACCTTGCAGTCTCCTAGCATCCTCCTCACAGCTAACACTGCCCCCCAGCTTAGTGTCATCCGCAAACTTGGAGATGTTGCCTTCAATTCCCTCATCCAGATCATTTATGTATATTGTAAATAGCTGGGGTCCCAGCACTGAGCCTTGCGGTACCCCACTAGTCACTGCCTGCCATTGTGATAACGACCCGTTTACTCCTACTCTTTGCTTCCTGTTTGCCAGCCAGTT
Source organism: Raja brachyura (assembly GCA_963514005.1). Next base: position 9,785,502 of record OY740808.1, read on the forward strand.
CTCTATCCACATCAATACTGAACCCCCAATGCCGTATGCTTTAAGTTTATATACTAATCTCTTATGTGGGACCTTGTCGAAAGCCTTCTGGAAGTCCAGATACACCACTGTAGATCCCTTTAGGAAGGAGATGAGGAGGAATTTCTTTAGTCAGAGAGTGTTGAATCTGTGGAATTCATTGCCACAGAAAGCTGTGGAGGCTGTCAATGGATATTTTTTAAGGCAGAGATGGATTCTTGATTAGTACAGGTGTCAGGTGTTATGGGGCGAAGGTAGGAGAATTGGGTTAAGAAGGAGATAGATCAGCCATGATTGAATGGCAGAGTAGACTTGATGGGCCGAATGGCCTAATTCTGCTCTTATCACACATTTCCTTAAAGTGATTGCAACCTCACCAACCTTACATGAACCATTCTCACCACCATTGGTATCCCAGTGACCACACCAATGATGCCTGCAACCTGTGAATGAATAAACAAAAGATACCATCTGCAAATTAACATACTTCTCAAAGCTTGCTTCTTGAATTGCAAAAGAATTATTGAAGTGACTTGACTTGACCCATGCAGATGTATCCATGGCTCTGTGTGTGTCTTTGGATGTCATTGGATGCATGCATGCATGTGCTTGATTACTGTGCAAATGTGCCTTTGGGTATGATCATGCATTTCTGCCTGTGTGTACTTGACTCTGAGACCTACACAGTATTTACTGTAGGCTTCTTCCTGCTGCAGCGCCATCTTCTGGTTGTCATCACCTCGTTCGGGATTATTGGAGTGTCATCGCTGAATAGGTCAGTGTAAGTGAGGAAATCTTCACTATTCAAACACACCCACATACCCACTCTCATTATTGTTTAAGAAAGAACCGCAGATGCTGGTAAAATCGAAGGTAGGCACAAAATGCTGGAGTAACTCAGCGGTGAGGCAGCATCTATGGAGAGAAGGAATGGGTGACGTTTCGGGTCGAGACCCAAGGGTCTCAAATGGCCCATCGAGACCCAAACGTCACCCATTCCTTCTCTCCATAGATGCTGCCTCACCCGTTGAGTTACTCCAGCATTTTGTGTCTGCACACTCTTGATATTGTCAGCTTGCGAAGAAAACAACGTCTCCTCATTCCTAATACAATATATATAAATGTAGTGGCAGAATGCTAGCACGGTGGCGCAGCGGTAGAGTTGCCTTAAAGCGTCAGTGACCTGGGTTTGATGCTGACTATGGGTGCTGCCTGTACGGAGTTTGTACGTTCTCCCTGTGACCACATGGGTATTCTCCAGGTGCTCCGGTTAGCTCCCACGCCTCAAAGATGCACAGGTATGTTGGTTAAATGTCTTTGGTAAAAATTGTAAATTGTCCCTAGTGTGTAGGACAGTGCTAGTTTACAGGGATCGCTGGTCGCCACGGACCCAGTGAGCCGAAGGGCCTGTTTCCGTGCTCTAAAACAAATAGATTCAAATTGAGAAGTGCAGGTACTGACATGCAACCCTCCACAGATATTCACAACATACCTAGAGACCATTCGTTCCATTGTGTCCATGCCAGCCAACAAAAGGGTAACTCCATGCCATTTCTCAGTAGATTAACAGCAATTGATCATTCAAGTACTTCTTAAACATGATAATGGTTCCTGCCTCTATCGCGCCTATATGCAGAGAGCTTCATGCCCGCACAACTCACCTTTATTCTTTCTACCATACACATTTAAGATAAAAGAACGGATTTTTGATAATAAGGAATGAAAGGGATATGGAGGCAATGCAAAAAAAAGTAGAGTTTAATTCAGTTCATGAGTGTTCACAAGTTCTAGGAGCAGAATTAGGCCATTCGGCCTATCAAGTCTACTCTGCCATTCAATCATGGCTGATCTATCTTTCCCTCTCCTGCCTTCTCCCCACAGCTCCTGACACCCGCTAAATGTCCTCTCCCTGCTTCTATTTCTTACATTACCTCCAGTAACCAAACGCATCAACTCTTTTAATGCCAAACTTTTATTCATGAGGTTTCAAATCTTTAATGACTGCTCCTGAGCCTGAGGAAAATTAGATACAGCTCAATAATTATGAAAAATAACAATAATGTAAAATGTTATTAAACTATTATTTTTACTGACTGAAATCTGCAATAAAAGTTTCATTATTGCCTGTGCTATGTATGAATACATTTAACACAATAATATTGGGACTTAATGTAACATAAAATTATTTCAAACTCTTATATTATAATTAGGGTTGTTGCCAAGTAACATAAAAAATCAATCAAATTAATCAATCATGCTGTTGAACAGTAATAGAACGCCATTACATTTGAACAGTGGATGGAGACTGGGGGAGTGGAGGGAGGGTGTCAGGAGTCATTTGAGAGAGCTGGCAATGCATCAAACCAAACCAACGCATTTAAATGCAGGAAAAATGTTCCTGATGTTTGGGGGAGTCCAGAACCAGGAGTCACAGTTTAAGGATAAGGGGTAGGCCATTTTGGACTGGGATGAGGAAAAACCTTTTCACCCAGAGAGTTGTGAATCTGTGGAATTCGCTGCCACAGAAGGCAGTGGAGGTCAATTCACTGGATGTATTCAAGATAGCTCTGAGGGCTAACGGAATCAACCAATATGGGGAGAAAGCAGGAACGGGGTACTGATTCTGGATGATTTTTTGTGTGTGCCAGAACACGTGCAGAGGGGTCACTGAAGCATCTATTAAATGACCTCTTCAATAAACAATTGCGCAGGAAAAATAACTTGCTATTTTGTGTGCACAGTCTGAAAAATGTGGACGGTATCTGAGTAGTCGCCTGTATATTTGAAGCTGCTGACCAATGTTTTCCTCAGCGAGCCTTTTCAATGGTGTCTAAAAGGTAGAAATCAACGGATTGAGACTTTAAACTTTTAGCCTTTAGAGATACAGCGCGGAAACAGGCCCTTCGGTCCACTGAGTCCGTGCAGACCAGTCGTTCCCCTGTACACTAACACAATCCTACACACTAGGGACAATTTTGGGACAAACTGCTTCATGATTTTTGTGACTGCAAAATAACGTTTCCTGGACTTAAAAACTCAATTTTATGGTGGGGTGGTTTCAATCCTGCATTGACTGATGTGACCAGGTATACATATGATGCTGAAGAAATGTTGGACCTAGCAGAGTCGATCCCAACTTTAACTTTAAACTATTTGAATTTTTTTCAATTGCCACAATTTCAACTGGGTACGATTGCAACGCAATTTACTCTGGGAGAAATCAATTTTGGATCACAGCAGTGTGAAAAACAGCACCGTGTTTACCAATTTTTAGGCGATCAATTTTGTCCTCAATCAATGCAATGAAGTCATAGTAACAGCACATGCACACGAGCCAGATAATCTCCTTCTGTGCCATAAGGTAAGTGAAATGTAATGTCCAACATGTGGTGTGGTCTGGTATTCCTCTAAAATTAGGCTAAGCGTACGGATAGAAAAATTGCATCGGCCTATGACTTTCTGAACATGTTGATGGCTTTTTTCAGCAAGTTTGATGAAGAGAGAACTTCACACTTGCAGTTTCTATGTTGGTCATTACAGTATTCTTCATAAATTCATACTTGAAGTCATAGATAATGTAATTAGGCTGAATCTCAGTGTATCTCAGGGCTTTCATCAGGTCCTGGTTATTCCTTTATAGTACTCACCATACCTGTAATGTGTCTCAGGTTACATTGAAATGCTTGCTGCATGTCACAGAGTGCTGACAGCACGGGGTCTCTGGCAAAACAGGGGTCTTTTGCAGCTCAAAAATAAATCAATCTGTTTTATGCAATGCAATCTCTGATTCAGCTTTGTCTCAAATGTCATCAATGACCTCTACATTCTTTTACTTGCTTAGATTTTACTTACAACTTTTTTAGTGGCATCTGCATTGCTCCTGAGATAAGATTGGATTTCACATCCAGAGCACTGTACAGATACGCTGAAATCTAAACACAAGAATAACAACTCTGCAATGTTTTGCAGACTAATTTAGGTTTTTACAGTAATTATTTTCTTAAAAATCTGCAGCTACTAGAAACCTGAAATAAAAACAGCAAATATGTCAGGGAGGAGAGCAGTATAGGACGAATGATACAAATGGTCATTCCCCTTTGAAGGAAAGCGGTTTGATTGATCAACGCTTTATAATAGAAAAGTAATTCTGCTATGTGAGCCTGCCATTGCGATAGATAGATGATCAGAGTTCTTTCTCCCAACCTCAGCAAAACCAGAGACTCCAGTTTGATCCAGACCATGGGTGCTGTCTGAGTGGAGTTTGCAAGTTCTCCGTCACTGCGTGGGTCCCTCCCTAAAGACGTGCGGGATTGTACGTTAATTTGTCTCTGTAAATTGCCCCCCCGTGTGTAGGGAGCGGATGAGACAATGGAATAACAAAGAATTATTGTGAATGGATGATCGATGGTCGTCATGGACTAGGTGGGCTGAAGTGCGAGGAAAAGAACTGCAGATGCTGGTGTATAACGAAGATAGACACAAAGTGTTGGAGTAACACAGCAGGCCAGGCAGCATCTCTGGAGAAAAAGGATGGGTGATGTTAAAGGTTGGGACCCTTCTCAAGGTCTCAAGGCTGAATTGCCTGTTTTCATACTGTATCTCTAAACTCGGAACTATGTGCCTATCTCCTTCGCTCCTTAGATGCTGCTGCACCCGCTGAGTTTCTCCAGCTTTTTGGGTACCCTCGATTCTCCAGCATCTGCAGTTCATTCTTTAAAACTATGTGCTGGCATTGGTTGAACTAAGAACTCCAGTGTTGTGGTTATTAATTTATTGATTTATTATATATTCATGTGTTTACAGGGATGTAATGCTGCAGAAAGTAAGAATTCCATTTGAGGGCACCAGCGGTCGAGGTCATCGGTCATTGAGCGTGCCAGCGGGGGAGGACGGGCACGCAGGTGCCAAATGAAGGACTCGCTGCCAAGAACAAAGGAAGACCTTTGTGGGGGGCGAGTGAGAGAACATAAGATGGCCTGACACGGGATACCTTATAACTTTGTTGCCGCCCTTTATTTGGCAGCTCTTTGTATACCTTTGATATGCAAAACAAATAATTTCACTGTGGCAATAAAGTATCATTCATTCTTCTGTTGTAGATGCAGATGACAATTAAACACTATTGACTCTTCATATCTGACACATGGAGCTAGATGGAATGTGCAGGAAGGAACTGCAGATGTTGGTCTACACCAGGGGGACTCCAAACTATGGCCTAAGGGCCACTTCCCGCCCACCACAAGATCTTATCCGGCCCGCAGCAAGCTCTTAATATGTTCCGTGCGGCGGGCTATTTAGTGGGTTCTGTGGTGGCCCATGAACTTACACGTCAGTTTGCCGTAGGCTATCAAGTTGAGGGTTTGTGTGCAGCTGCCGTCGATGGCACTGGGGAGACAGTTAAGATTGGCGACAGCTGCCCTAGTGAATGAGTGGGTGGGTGTGTGAGTGAGTGTGTGTGAGTGTGAGTGTACGGCCCCCAAAAATGTGCCAAATATATAATGTGGCCCTCATGCTGACAAGTTAGCATGAACTCAGCAGGTTACTCCAGCATTTTGCATCTATCTTACATGGAGTTAGGGTTTGGAGAGCTCCCAATGTTGTGCAAGACCAGGAATTGGGGGTTTCCACGAAAGGTCACCGGGTCATTGGGCTTGACGCTCAATCCATCTGGAAGACATCCGTCACTTGATTAATGCAAGAAACACGTACTTTCCGACCTGTTAAAAACCACCAAAATGTCGCATTTTTGCGCTGTAAAAAATGGTGGCAGTCGGGGTAAGTGTGAGAGACGTGTACCCAACTTCAGAATTCCAAAAGTGAAGCGAAATGAAGGTACTATATAAAGTCATTTCTCCTCACTTTTGGAATTCTGAAGTAGGCTAAATGTATCTCACGCTTATCCCGATTTCCATAATTATTTACAGCGCAAAAATTGACCATTTCGGCGGGTTTTAACGGGCCCGCTACGCTGCAAGTGCTCACCTGCAGTTCATCGCGTGTACTCCACTTGGGGTAGCGTAGCAACAGCACGGGTCGTGGGTCGTGACCCGACTGCCGTGAAACCTCCCAATATTCCAGTTTGGTGGCGAATTAAACAGTAGAGGTGCACTGAACGTTTCCAAATGGCATTTAAATGAAAAGTTACACGAGTTGTTAATTGTGGCCACTAAACCAAGGATCCTGCAGCGGATCCTTGCACTAAACGAAGCACGAAGGGAACTCGCCGCCCCCTAGCAACCAAAGCCACTTCCGCCACACCCGGAAGCAACGTCAGAGGTCTAGGCCCGAGCAACGGCCGCCGCCACACCCGGAAATAACGTCACAAGCGTGGACTCCAGCTCCGCCGCCACACCCGGAAGCAACGTCACAGGTCGAAGGGAACTCACCGCTCCTAGCAACGGCCGCCGTCGTTTCCGCCACACCCGGAAGTAACGTCACAGGTCCCGTCCCTGCCGCACGTCCATTGGCGCAGAGACCCGAGGCGGGGCTGAGACGGTCGTTGTGATTGGTCGGCTGCGCTGTCGGTGGTCGCGGAGAGAGGGTGAAGAGAGGGAGGAATGGTCCGCTTCAAGTCCAGGTAACCGCCGCGTCTCTCCCTCTCCCCCTCCCCCTCCCTCCTTCCCCCTCTCCCCCCCCTCCTCCTCCCTCTGTGGAGAGAAGGAATGCGTGACGTTTCGGGTCAAGATCCTTCGTCTGAATATTGTTCTTCATCTCTCCACATCACCGTTTATATCTCTCGTTTCCCTGATCCCTGACCAGTCTGAAGAAGGGTCTCGACCCGAAACGTCGCCTATCTCCTTCACTCCTTAGATGCTGCTGCACCCGCTGAGTTTCTCCAGCATTTTGTGTCTGCCTTCGATTTAAACAGCATCTCCTAGACTGTGGAACAGCATCCCTCTTCCCATCAGAACTGTCCCCTCCATCGACTCTTTTAAGTCGAGACTTAAAACTCATCTTTACTCTCAAGCCTTTCTTGACATAGAAACATATAAATTAGGCCATTCGGCCCTTCGAGCCTGCACCACCATTCAATATGATCATGGCTGATCATCCAACTCAGTATCCCGTACCTGCCTTCTCTCCATACCCCCTGATCCCTTTAGCCACATCTAACTCCCTCTTAAATTATAGCCAATGAACTGGCCTCAACTACCCTCTGTGGCAGAGAGTTCCAGAGACCCACCACTCTCTGTGTGAAAAAAGTCCTTCTCATCTCGGTCCTAAAGGATTTCCCCCGTATCCTTAAGCTGTGACCCCTTGTCCTGGACCTCCCCAACATCGGGAACAATCTTCCTGCATCTAGCCTGTCCAACCCCTTAAGAATTTTGTAAGTTTCTATAAGATCCCCTCTCAATCTTCTAAATTCTAGAGAGTATAAACCGAGCCTATCGAGTCTTTCTTCATAAGACAGTCCTGACATCTCAGGAATCAGTCTGGTGAACCTTCTCTGCACTCCCTCTATGGCAATAATGTCCTTCCTCAGATTTGGAGACCAGAACTGGACACAATACTCCAGGTGTGGTCTCACCAAGACCCTATACAACTGAAGTAGAACCTCCCTGCTCCTATACTCAAATCCTTTTGCTATGAAAGCTAACATACCATTCGCTTTCTTCACTGCCTGCTGCACCTGCATGCCTACTTTCAATGACTGGTGTACCATGACACCCAGGTCGCGCTGCATCTCCCCTTTTCCTCTGAGGGAGGGCTATATGTATGTATTTATGTATGTAATTAATCTATAAACCAATGTTGTATAACGTTAGTACCTCCACCAATGTAAAGCACTTTGGCCAACGAGAGTTGTTTTTTAAATGTTCTGTAGAAATAAAAGTGACTTGACTTGTGCATCTGCAGTTCTTTCCTACACATTCTACATTCAATATGTGTGTTGGAAGGAACTGCAAACCAAACATAGATACAAGAAGCTGGAGTCAGACAGTATCTCTGGAGAAAAGATATAGGTGACGTTTTGGGTCAAGACGGAAAGGTCTCGACCCAAAACATCACCTATTCCTTCAATACTCTCTCCTCTCCAGAGATGCTGCCTGTCCCGCTGAGTTACTTCAACATTGTGTGTCTACCTTGACTGTTAAATGTACTGATTTCACCTGACTCCAGCACTCTTCTAACAGCCAATTCCACACATCAATGTGTGTTTGTATAAAACATACTTTCCACCCAGCCCTTTTTAAAACTTCTTACTCACTTTAGACCTATGCCCTCTTGTTTTTGATTCCACTATTGTGGGAGATAAAATGTTGACTATCTCCTAGCCTATCTTTGTCTCTTATAACAACAGCCTTTATTCACAAATACTATCTTAAGTGTGGTTAAGGCTAGTTTTATGGAATGAAAGTGCACTTTGATTGCCTTCATTATCTGCCATGGATGGCAGGCATGATAATAAGTATATTTCCTTAGTGAGTTCAACGGATTGAATGAAAGGGTTTCCTCCAGATTCTGCAATATCCAGGACAAGTTGCAACATAGCACTGTGGCCTGCATTGACTGTTTGCAGGGGAATCAACCTGCTCATGCCATCAGGCTTATTTGAGCATCTGGATTAAGCAGTTACTTCATGGAAAGTCTGCTATGTGTTTGCTAGTCAGATGCCTAATTTCACTGAAAGTTGTTGGGAATCTTTAACACTTTAACAATTTAGTGAACAATAATCATTTGCTTGATTAACAAATTATACAAGTAATCATGTCACTGTGGGTTCAACATCTCAAAATATTTGTAGTTGGGATAAGCAATGATTGTTAGATAAGACCAGTGGTGAGATGATTTTATCTGGGGGCAGATTGAACTGGTAATGCCCAGCATGAAGGTTGTGCCATTATAGTACAGAGAGAATACTAATCCCATCTGTGCCATTTCTCCATGTTCAGGTACCTTCTGTGCGAGATAGTGTTTGAGAAACCACAATATCGGCAGCATATCGATGTCGGAAGCGTCAATCGAAATGTCAGGAATGCAATCAGTCAAATGCATGGTGACTTTGGGATTGGCTGTTGCTCTTTACGTTTAGAAGGTTGGTAATGGAAGTGTTAAATAAACCAGAGACTGGAGGAGTTAAACACAATCGATTGGTCCAGGTTTAGGCTAATGGTTATCATGTGTACTGAGGTACAGTGAAAAGCTTGCTAGCTCATCAAATCATTTTTACCAAAGGAATTGTTATTCTGAATGAAGCCTGTGGAAAATATATAATAGATATATTTTGCTTCTCCAGGATGAGTGATTTCAGTCATAGCGGGAGACTAGTAGAGCTGACATTCTTGGAGCAGTTAAGCTCCAGTCTTGGCTACAGCGTCCTCTGTAGATCTATTCGCTCTGTACGCAAACTGGTGGGGGTCAAAGCTTCGGGGCAGGAGTGATGTGATATGACCCCGGACCAGTTTTTCAAAGCACTTCATCACCACTGGCGTGAGTGCGACTGGCTGGTAGTCGTTGAGGCTGGAAATGTGGGTTTTTTGGGGCAAGGGGACTATGGTTGCGGACTTCATACTGTGTATGTGTGTGGTACACCAGCTGCACAGCAGCTCAGAGGAAAGTGCTCCAGAGGGCCATTGACAACGCCCAGAGGATTGTCGGCTGCCCTCTCCTTACCTTGGAAGACTTACACAGTTCCCGCTGCATCAAAAAATCCCAGAATATTATAAAGGACATTTCCCACCCCAGACACTCCCTGTTTGAACTGTTGCCGTCAGGCAGACGGTACAGATCTACAAGGACAAGGACAAACAGATTTAAAAACAGTTTTTACCCCACTGCTATAAAGGCACTAAATGTAGCCAAGGAACGCGGAGACTAAGGAACTGTGGTTGGTACACTGTGAAATCGACAGAAGGATGTAGGGTTGGGTGTATATGCGTGCTATTTTCATAGTTCATATTTATTTTAGTTGTTTATCTTTTTTAATATTTTACCTTGTATGTATCGTTAGCTTTTATGGTTTGAATGTTGCACTGGTTGACATTTTTAAATTTTGTTGTACATGGTCCATGTTACAATGACAATAAATAAACTATATATTCTATTCAGAAGTTGTGAGGAGAATTAGCAAGCGATATTTTTCTAAATCTTCTAAATATTGAGAAATTAAGATAATATATAGAAACTGTTTCCACCTGTAAGGTATCTATAACCATAGGACATGTTTAAACTTGATAAGTTTAACGACTATTTTTATTATAATCTGTTAATGCATTGCCATCCAGATAAAGCGGTTTTGAAAATTGACTGACCTGGCCAATGAAATTCCTCGTATGTTGCAAAACATTCTTGGCGAATAAAGTGTAATTCTGATTCTAAACAAAAGCAGCAGCTACAAGGAAAGGGCAAGGCTATGGGTCAAATGGGAAGCTTTCGCCTTATTGCCATCTTGGCTAAATAGCTTCCCCTCTGATCTCTTGTAACTTGGTAATTTAGATAATTAAATTATTGATTGTTTTTCAGCTTTTAAAAAAAGTTCCAGCTAGATGTTCTCATGCAAATTTAACATCTAATTAACTGTAAGCATTTTACATGATTATGCTGATAATTATCCTTCCTTGAACTCGAGAGAAAGAAAATATACGATTGTCAGATTTCCATTGTTGTTGTACACTGATGATTGAATGTGTTTGTTTTATTTCTCTCTTACTCCCAGTCACATACCTAAATGCCTACACAGGGATCGTCTTAATAAGGTGTCAAAAAGACTTCTACAGGATTCTATCGACAACGCTGCTGTTCATCACCTTCCTTGAAACCAAGAACCAAAAGTTCCCATGCTTTTTCAACACTTTACACGTGGCAGGTAAAAATGCTGTAAATTCCGATACAGAATTGGTTATTTAAGCCTGAGATGTACTCTGAGAAGTTGCTAACTTCTGCATCTTCTGTAGCGATTCTCATCTTGTCTCTCATCCTGACTTTGTGTAATTTCCCCATTGTTACTATTTGCATAATTGTTACCTTTGGCTTCAATGGCCTTTTGCTGCCAGGTGTTCTAACATCCTAACGTGCAGTTTGTTTCAGGGATGATTGGGGAAAACTGTCTTGTCAACTCCATTTTGGTCTTGGTTCAGTGTAGCAGTCCTGCCTCTGGGATAAGAAAATTGTAAGTTTGAGTTTTTCTAAAACTCAAAGTTGGCCCCATTGGTAAGGGAGAGTTATGTTGCTTGCGGAGATGGAGGGGGGAAGGGAAAAGGCAGAGTTAGAACAAAGGTGTGTCCCCTCAGGTAGGCAACAAAAACTCATAACGTATATTCTAAGGAGAGTTTGAGAGTACAAGATTCAAGATTCAAAAAAGTTTATTGTCATGTGTCCCAGACATTGCCATGTGTCCCAGTCCCGGCCAATGCTTATTCCACCACCAGTAGCTTTTATTTGCTATTTGTAGTAGTTTTCTGGTCTCTAATTTCTCAAACTGTAGTCGCTAACGTTTTTGCCTCTGAATATAATTGATTGGTAAAATGCTTAAGGGCAATTTTTTGTGGGCTTTAACTGTTGATGTTTCCAGCTGTAATATAATGTTTAAGCCCCCATCATTTTCATGCTGACCAGCACATTCATTTTAGTTCCATGTTACCCCACTTTCACATCCACTCCCGGCACACTTTACAATTTACAGAGACCTGTTAATCTAGAAATCCACATGTCTCTGGGATGTGGGAGGAAGCCGGAGCACTTGTGCAGTCACAGGGAGAACGAGCAAACTCCGTACAGACAGCATCAAACGTCAGGATCGAACCCGGATCTCTGGCACTGTAAAGCAGCTGGTCTACCAGCTATGCTACTGGGCTGCAGAGATACAGAGATGAAGTAAACTGACCCGTGCAATGTTTAATGCTCATTTAGCAGGCATATTCAAGCCCCATTTTGAGCACATGAGATGGTAACCATTTGTGCTGACTGCTGTATTGTGCCCTGTCCAGCCTAGTAAGTGTGTCAAACATTAATCGATTTTTTCAACAAATGCACTTGGTTATATGTAAGCAATTCCACCCTTGAGTTTAGTGCATTGACTTATAACACGACAATAATAACCATGAGTTTGTTTCCCCTTCCTTGAGGTACAATTCGAAGCTGCCAGAAGTTCCTGATCCAGTATAACCGCAGGCAATTGGTACTGCTGCTGAGAGACTGCAAAACCAAAAGTGAGGATATTTTGCTCTTCCATTCATTTTAGTTTCAAAGCAGCTGCTAAATTACTCCAGTTTTTAAACTGCTGTTGAATGCCTGCGATCTCTTTCTGGACTTTCCACTGATGGGTTGGTTATACCTGAACAGCATAAAGCCAAAGTAAATTAAATAACCCGCTATAATTTAGTTTAATGCGAGCATTAGGGCTAAGAAATTGGTTGGGTCCCTTAAGCATTGAATGAAGGTAACATTAGGCTTTGCTCTGATAACTCCAAAGATGTGTCAGGGGTTATGGGGAGATGGAAGGAGAATGAGGTTGAGAGGGAAAGATACATCAGCCATGATTGAATTGCAGAATAGACTTGATGGGCCAAATGGAAGAATTTTGCTCTTGGAACTTATGAAGGTTAAAATCGCTGTATTGTTACAGGCATGTTGGCAGAAAGGCTGTACTCCAGCGCAGCAGAAAACAAGGCTAGGCAGGAAGATTTCACCATCACTCGAACAGATAGTTAATGTATGAAAGTACACCTTTGGCCTTTCAAACAGGCATTTTAATTAATTTTATACTTTATTGTTTGACTTTGACTTGACTTTTGACTTTATTTCAGAGGAGAGAGAATCTGTTCAAACGTCTCTTCTGCAGTGCTCACTAAAAGTATGGAATGAAGATCAACCGTATCATGGATATGAAGAGATGGAAGGAGCAGACACTGATTAAATGGGTTTTGGAATCCTATCACTGGGTAAAAATGAAGAACTGCATTGAGGGAATGCTTGCGTGCAGATCTCCTGCATGATCAAGGTGTACGGCTATGTTGCCAGCCGAACCACACTGATGTTTTATGAATGGTTTGAAAAGCAGCTTCCCAACTTTGCTATCATGCCATCTCATGAATTATAGTCAATGTAAGTGCTAACTGCTGCATTGGCTAAACGGGACAAACAATTATTCAGCGAGTTCAGCACTCAGCAATATTTTTGTGATGTAAACTGACACCAATAAACAGTATTATATACATGTTCATGCTTGCCTTTTGTTGCCATTTGTCACAAATTGAACCATCCTACTAAGAGAACAGTCCTGAGCTACTATCTACCTCATTGGAGACCCTCGGACTATCTGTGATCGGACTTTACCTTGCGCTAAACGTTATTCACGTTATTCCCTTTACAATGTATTTCTACACAGTGGATGCCTTGATCGTAATCAGGTATTGCCTTTCCACTGACTAGTCAGCACGCAACAAAAGCTTTCCACTGTACCTCAGTACACGGGACAATAAACTAAACTCAGTTCAAATACTTAGCCTTATCCAAAAACATGTAAAGCTCACTTTGACTTTCTATTGCTGATGGAAGAGCACAGGAGTGTAATGATTTCTTAATCTTTCCTGCTATGGTAAAGTTACTGTAGTATGGCAGAGTAATTAGCTGCTGAGGCCACAGCATGAAACCTACACATTGTAGGATTTTGTGGTGAGTTTGCCATCTCTGATTATTTTTAAATGGATATAAATGACTGCTGATATTATACTGCCTTCTCATGAACTTGCTAATGCTGGAGTTTTAACTGTAAGGATATAAATTGTGAAATTGAAGAGCAGTTGCTAATTTTTCTGATAGTCCACTTAGTATACTGGACTAGTACAGTAGTTTACTGATAATCCACTTGGTAGACTGGACAAACATGGAGAATTTTGTGCACTATAATGTCCCTTCTCTTTAATGCTCTTTGTCATAACTGAACTCAAAACTGAACTGACATTGCTACACCTCTTAGACATATTACAAGTGTAAATTTCAATTTAGTTTACAAATGAGAGTGATGTAATTCCAACATAAAACTCCTTATTAAATAAAAATGGAAGTGCCAAATTCTGCCAATTAGCACATATAAATTACTTTGTCTCCACTGCTCATTAACTTTAAATGTTGTATTTCTTGTTAAATTGACCCCATATTTTCTCTTCCACAACGGTTTCCTGTCTGGCCTTTTTGACAATTGTCCAGCTTTGCACCTCTCCCAGTCCATTGGCCAGGACAGTAATCTTTCACCTCTCAATTGTCCAAATTGAATGCTCTCATACCAGTTTCCTGTCTTATAAAGCACAAATCCTACAGTCATCACCTGCTAAGCTGCTTTAGATCATGTGTTGTCTCATGGATAAGTTTAGAATTCTTATCCATGTAAGTTTAGTCACTTTTATGGCAATACTCCTTACCTGTGCCTCCTTGAGCAGATTATGAATTCCCTTAACCCGTAGTCATTTTTGACTTATTTGTCCATTCATATCTTTTGTGCTATTAAATAACATGTTTTTATTTGCATGAATATTAGAACTACGTGCAGTGCAGGAGTTGGATTTTAGATACTTGCTGCCAGAGGTTTGTAGATAAAGGTTCTTCCTCAATCCAAGAACAATTTGGATTGGCAATCTGGGACACTAGTGTCAAAGGTGCTACTCTGGGCAAGCTGTTAAATTGAGACCATATTAACTTGCACTTGATGATATTTCCACAACTACCACCAGGTGGTAACTTTTTTTCCCCCTGTTCATTGTAAGTTTTAAAGGATACAAGACACTCTTCCCCAAAAAAGGCAGATTAAGTAAATCTTGGTCAAAAATCAGTTTCCTACATGATTTCTGGATGATTGAAAACTGGTTACTGATTCAGATTTTTATTCTGATTAGTTTACTGTCACATACAGCAGGGTACAATGAGATTCGTTGTTCCTGTGGTGCTCACAGTGCAGCATATATATGATGAGATGAGCATCAAATACAGAGAATGAATGTAAAACAACAATGGTGCAATCGGAAGTACTGCTGGAAAAAAAGCGCAATGAGTATGTGGCAGCCCCTCTGGGAATGGGGTGTGAAAGAGATTATTAGTTCAGGAGTAATAGCAGTGATGAAGAAACTGTTAAGTCTGCTTATCCAGACTTTTAAGCTCCTGTATCTTCACCCAGAAGGTTGAGAGTCAGCCTTGATGGTACATCTAGCCTTTGTGAGTCAATGCACTGAAGATGGACTGCGTTGTGTTCACTACTTTGCAGATTCAGGCAGTCAAGAGCAGCACAATTGCCATACCCTGCTGTGATACATCCCATCAACATTACTCTCTATAGCACATCTGCAAATGTTTGAGGGTATCCTCATGGTTTGTAGGTTAATTGGCCATTGTAATAAAAAAAGCACCAAATTTGTTAGGAGTGTGGAACTGTGAAGGAAGGAACTGCAGATGCTGGTTTAAACCGAAGATAGACGCAACATGCTGGAGTATCCTCAGCGGGACAGGCAACATCTCTGGAGAGGAAGGAATGTAGAGCTAGTGTGTGAACATGTGATAGATGATCAGTGTGGACTCAGTGGGCCAAGGGCATTTTTCCACACTATCTCTAAACTAAAAAAGACATGCCAAATCTTTTCAGACACTGAAATAAATGCATTGATGTACTTTCTTGATCATTGCAGTGTGAAGCAAACTAGTGGTTAAGTTACTAGTGGTACTGAAATGTAAAGATGTTCACCATCTTTCTAGTTGCTCCATTGACAAGGACATGTTTGTGTTCATCCCACCCAACACCCCTACTCCCTTAAGTGAACAACCAACTCGTGTCTTGCTACCCTGACACAATCTCCTCCTTGTATGCTGTCTCACCTTTAATGTTGAACTAGTCAATGAACTTGAAGGAGTTGGCACTATACTCGACCACATAGTCATGGGTGTACAGGTAGTAAACCTGAGCACACATCCTTGTAGAACACAAGGGTCAGGGTGGAGGAAATGTATGACCAATTCTAACTACTGGTACTTGGTCTGCTAGACTTGAAGTCCAGACGCCAGTTCCAGTTGGAGGCCTCAAGGTCAAGTTTGGAGATGAGCTTATTCAATATTTTTGAGTTTTAGTGATAAGGCATGAAAACAGGCTCTTTATCCAACTAAGTCCATGCTGACCATCTATCATGCGTTCACACTAGCTCTGTTATTCCACTTTCATACTAGTGGCAATTTACAGGGGCAAATTAACCTACAAACCCACCCATCTTTGGGATGTGGGGGAAAACTGGAGCCCTTCAAGAAAACCCAGAGTTACAGGGAAAACTGCATGCAGAAAACACCCGAGGTCAGGATCAAACTGAGGTAGCAGTTCTACCAGCTGCAACACGTTGAAGGCCGAGCCGAGTCAACGATTAGCATGGGAGCTCTTAGTGTCAAAGGTGATCCAACGGTGAATGGAAGGCAAAGGAGATGGCATTCTCTGTAGATCTATATGCTATAAACAAATTAAAAGGGGTCTAGATTGCCTGCTAGAGTGGTGCAGATTGTGACCAGTTAGCGATTTAACAAAGCACTTCCTCAATGTTGGAACTACTGAATGGTAGCCATTGAGACGGGTCACTTTTCTTGGAGACTGGATTGATGGATGTTTCCTTGAAGTAGATGACGACAGTAGGCTGTGGAAACGAGAGGTTGAAGATGTTGGCCAAGACTGCAGCCTGTCTGAAGGATTCCAACCCAAAACATCACCCATCTTTTTTTCTCCAGAGATGCTGCCTGACCGCTGAGTTATTCCTTTTGTGTCCAACCGCTGAGGTATTCCAGCACATTGTGTCCAAACGCTGAGTTATTACAGCACTGTGTGTCTAACCGCAACCAATTGATTGGCACATCATTCCTAAACGCATCCAGTGACTGTCGCAGGGCTGGCCACTGGCTTTCAGGAAAGCAAACTTGATTTCTGAAACGGTTGTATGGTACAGAGCCAATGAGGGGAATGGGAAAAACCTAGCTGGAACTTTGTTTCCTTGTTCAAAATGGGCTAAAAAGCACTGAGCACTGGTAAAGACAGGTTGTTGCCACTTTTGGCTTGTTGTCTGCAATTGTATGCAGGCCCTGCCACAGTTGCCTGCCATCCATTTGACTGGTATTAACTTGCAAGTACACTCCAGTCTGTTGCTAGTGTCAGCTGAGGAACTGTTTATCTAAGCCCAGCTGTGCAAAATAATGACTTATCAAGATGGGGCAGGGTTGCAATTTTGCTGTATCAGTCAACAATGATGATGCATGTTTTCTTCATCTGGTTCTTCAGCCTTACTGTAGCAGCATGAGGAAACTGATAACATGCTTGGGCAATTTCATAGGACAGGCAAGAGTCAACTACATTGCTATCGATCTGTAGCCATTCGGAGGATCACAAGTTTTCTTTCCCTGAGGGGAAAAAAGTGAACCAGATGGGTGCAGATAATGCATCATTGCTTAGACTAAATATTTCATTTCCCAGCTGTTAACCTCCAAATTTAATCCAAAAAGTGTAATCACTCCACTGCGATCTCCACTTTCTTTAATCTCTGGCTCTCAGACCAGTCGTGACATCTTCTCCTTTTTAAAACGCTCTAGTATAAAAGGTTCCTCTTCTGTTAGCACACTCTCTGGCTTGACATTCTGAAGGCATCAGGGCTTCCCTACGATTCTTCACGCAACCCTAAATCTGACCGCTACTTATTGTAACCATTGGAGCCAAGCTTTCCCCACATACTTCCCAATTCATGCACCTCTCCCAACATTAACTGTGGACCTAAAGTCTAAATGGTTCGAATCACCTCAACATCGCCCTCCAAAATGTCAATTAATTGGCGAACATGACCTTGCCATCTATGTAAATCCGGAATGATTGCTTCAATGAATTTACATGAAAGTCCAAATCCTGGACTTGCCACTCGTCACTTTAATTTCATGTTTCATGTATCTTGTTGTGTTTTATGACTGTTAGCAGACCAATTTCCCTCCTGCGATCCATAAAGTTCTATCGGATCGTAAGCAAAATGAGGCAGCGGTAGAATTGCTGCCTTACAGCTTCAGAGACCAGTGTTTGGTCTGCCCCAGTGGTTAGAATAGAACTAGTATACGGGTGATCGTAGGTTAGCATGGACTTTATCTCTAAACTAAACAAAATAATAACATCACCCCGTTAGTTAGCTTGATCTCCCACAACATGTTCTGCCAAATCATCATTACCATGCTACAGTTCTTGACGACAAGATATGTACTGGCTTGTCCCCTTAACCTCCCTGGGTTTCAGCTGGTCTATTGCATGTACAAGGACAAACTCATGTCCATATACACTTAACTATGTTATATACAATTATGGACAACATTGCTCACGAGTCCCACAGCCAGTTTTAATGGGAGGTGCACTTAAGCCTTAATTTATTTTTCAACAGGTCCTATTTAGCAAAAAACTTCAACAAGCTAAGGATTCCCAGGTTCGTACTGGTAATGCATGGAACTTTGTATTTGCAACAAAAAAAAAATTAGAAAAAAAGTGGATATTATATTTCTGCTTCTGCATTTCTCATATGGTTTTCATTTTCAGTTTAACATGCAGGTAACGCAATGGAAAGGAAGGACATTAACGCAATGGATAGGAAGGACATGAGCTTGGAGGATGTGGAATCGGTATGGGTAGAGCTGCAAAACACTAAGGGGCAGAAAACTCTGGTGGGTACAGGCCACCTAAGAGTAGTAGTGAAGTCGGGGATGGTATCAAACAGGAAATTAGAAATGCGTGTGACAAAGGCAAAACAGTTATAATGGGCGACTTCAATCTACATATAGATTGGGTGAATCAAATTGGCAGGGGTGCTGAGGAAGAGGATTTTTTTGGAATGTATGCGGGATAGTTTTCTAAATCAACATGTAGAGGAACCAACGAGAGGGCAGGCTATTTTAGACTGGGTATTGAGTAATGAGGAAGGGTTAGTTAGCAGTGGAAAGGAATGCTAACATAAGGGGGCACGCAGTCTTGTTGTGCGTGCCCCCTTGGGCAAGAGTGACCATAATATGGTCGAGTTCTTCATTAGGATGGAGAGTGACATTGTTAATTCAGAAACAATGGTTCTGAACTTAAAGAAAGGTAACTTTGAGGGTATGAGATGTGAATTGGCCAAGATTGACTGGCAATCAATTCTAAAAGGGTTGACGGTGGATATGCAATGGAAGACATTTAAAGACTGCATGGATGAACTACAAATATTGTTCATCCCAGTTTGGCAAAAGAATAAATCAGGGAAGGCAGTGCATCAAGGGAAATCAGGGATAGTATCAAAGCAAAGGATGCGTACAAAGTAGCCAGAAAAAGCAGCATACCAGAGGACTGGGAGAAATTCAGAGACCAACAGAGGAGGACAAAGGGCTTAATTAGGAAAGGAAAAATATATTATGAAAGAAAACTGGCAGTGAACATAAAAACTGACTGCAAATGTTTTTATAGATATGTGAAGAGAAAGAGATTAGTTAAAACAAATGTAGGTCCTTTGCTGTCAGAAACAGGTGAGTTCATCATGGGAAACAAGGATATGGCGTTCCAACTGAATAACTACTTTGGTTCCGTCTTCACTAAGGAAGACATAAACAATCTGCCGGAAATAGCAGGGGACCGCAGGTCAAAGGAGGAATTGAGTGAAATCCAGGTTAGTCGGGAAGTGGTGTTGGGTAAATTGAATGGATTAAAGGCCGATAAATCCCCAGGGCCAGATAGGCTGCACCCCAGAGTACGTACTTAAGGAAGTAGCTCCGGAAATAGTGGATGCATTAGTGATAATCTTTCAAAACTCTTTACATTCTGGAGTAGTTCCTGAGGATTGGCGGGTAACAAACGGAACCCCTCTTTTTAAGAAGGGAGGGAGAGAGAAAACGGGGAATTAGAGACCAGTTAGTCTAACATCGGTAGTGGGGAAACTGCTAGAGTCAGTTATTAAAGATGGGATAGCAGCACATTTGGAAAGTGGTGAAATCATTGGACAAAGTCAGCATGGATTTACGAAAGGTAAATCATGTCTGACGAATCTTGCGCAATTTTTTGAGGATGTAACTAGTAGCGTGGATAGGGGAGAACCAGTGGATGTGGTGTATCTGGACCTCCAGAAGGCTTTCAACAAGGTCCCACATAAGAGGTTGGTATACAAACTTAAAGCATACGACATTGGGGGTTCAGTATTGATGTGGATAGAGAACTGGCTGGCAAACAGGAAGCAAAGAGTAGCAATGGCAGGCAGTGACTAGTGGGGTACTACAAGGCACAGTGCTGGGACCACAGCTATTTACAATATACATTAATGATCTGGATGAGGGCAATATCACCAAGTTTGCGGATGACACTAAGCTGGGGGGCAGTGTTAGCTGTGAGGAGGATGCTAGAAGACTGCAAGGTGGCTTGGATAGGCTGGGTGAGTGGGCAAATGCATGGCAGATGCAATATAATGTGGATAAATGTGAGGTTATCCACTTTGGTGGCAAAAATAGGAAAGCAGACTATTATCTAAATGGTGGCCGATTAGGAAAAGGGAGATGCAGACATTGAAAGTAGTCATGCAGGTGCAGCAGGCAGTGAAGAAAGCGAATGGTATGTTAGCTTTCATAGCAAAAGGATTTGAGTATAGGAGCAGGGAGGTTCTACTTCAGTTGTATAGGGCTTGGTGAGACCACACCTGGAGTATTGCGTACAGTTCCGGTCTCCAAATCTGAGGAAGGACATTATTGCCATAGAGGGAGTGCAGAGAAGGTTCACCAGACTAATTCCTCGGATGTCAGGACTGTCTTATGAAGAAAGACTGGATAGACTCGGTTTATACTCTCTAGAATTTAGGAGATTGAGAGGAGATCTTATAGAAACTTACAAAATTCTTAAGGGGTTGGACAGGCTAGATGCAGAAAGATTGTTCCCGATGTTGGGGAGGTCCAGGACAAGGAGTCACAGCTTACGGATAAGGGGGAAATATTTTAGGACCGAGATGAAGGACTTTTTTCACACGGAGAGTGGTGGGTCTCTGGAACTCTCTGCCACAGAGGGTAGTTGAGGCCAGTTCATTGGCTATATTTAAGAGGGAGTTAGATGTGGCCCTTGTGGCTAAGGGGATCAGAGGGTATGGAGAGAAGGCAGGTACGGGATACTGAGTTGGATGATCAGCCATGATCATATTGAATGGCGGTGCAGGCTCGAAGGGCTGAATGGCCTACTCCTGCACCTAATTTCTATGTTTCTATTCTCTCTAACAGTCACGGAATTTTCACTTTATTTTGTTCACTTGGAGAACATATTCAATATGAAGGAACCAAATGGATGTTTATTGCAGATGTACATAAAGGTCAAAAAATGAAATACAAACCAAATAATTAATTGTCCAAAGTCCACACCTGGTAATGGAAACGTCCCCATCTTGTTTTCATACACTTCAAATCAAAAGCAACTAATTTCCATTATTTGCACCAAATTTAGTCACCTTTTAATTTATAACGTTTTAAACACGATTGCGTTACAGACCCACAACTAAAAGCACCAGACATGGATCAGAAGTCAGACACAGCCTGGCAGAGAGGAAATGCTCATTTCATTAGCCAGAGTCAGGTCCAACGTAGGATGCAACGATCCACCGGGTTAGCTACTTTCTCTATTAAATAAGACATGGCTACACAAATATGAAGGTTTTATGAAATTTTAATGCTGGTCTGACCTATAATGTGCACTGTATTCTAGAGCGGATAAATTGTCCTTTCAATCCCAATGTTAACAAATAGTTCTCATTCCAATGAGAATATGTATATACTGGCTTTAGGAAGAAACTACTTTAATCTCCAAGCCAAATTTTGTTTTAATATATAGAAATGCACATATTTAATTATGTTTAGTTGCCAAGTGCAGATGTAGTGTGTGTGTGTGTGTGGGGGGGGGGGGGGGGGGGGAGAGAAAGTATTTAGCTAGTCTCTTGCTAGTTTAGATATTAAAGAATTAAATCCTAGTTTCTTACATACCCATCATGAGGTACATTAGATAGACACAAAGTGCTGGAGTAATTCAGCAGGTCAGGCAGCACCTCTGGAGAAGAAACTGGTGATGTTTCGGGTCGAGACCCTTCTTCAGATTCGGTGTGAAGAAGGGTCTTGATCCAAAATGTCACCCATTCCTTTTCTCCAGAGATGCCGCCCGACCCGCTGAGTTACTCCAGCAAACTTTGGTATAAACCAACATCTGCAGTTCCTTCCTACATCATGTTGGAGAGAAACCTGGTCATTGTGGTGGCAGTAAATGTTAAGCACATTGCAAATGCATGTAGAGTCATTTGTTCAAAGGCTTCCATTTAGTTTAAGACAAATCCACAACCTGGTGCACAATAGTCTTTTATTGTTCCTGTTACTCTGCTGCTGCATTAAAGTAAAGTGAAGGGTAAAAGTAACAAAGCTGAACACAACACTTCATTAGACGCTTTGCATCCACTTTCTTAAAAAGATACACCACTTTTCTAAGTAAAATCTTCAAAAGCAAAAAGGGAAAGTCCAGCCGCTAAGTTTTACCACGGAACAGCACAGGGTGGGACGAGGAACTTGTTGCTACTAATTTTATATTCTGAATATGACCGATTAGGTGTGCTTTGGAAACGGGCGGAAGGATACTTTGTAAAACTGCAATATTGTTCGGCAATGGGGAGAGGACACCAACTTATTTTGTGATGCGCTAAGAAATTACACGCTAAATATTTCTACAATGGCCAACAATGCTATGCAATTGTTTCATTCTCCAGTGAAATTCTACACACCGTGGCAGATTAAGCTTGGGTTTTACTGGAGTTTTCTATTACATTTTTTTTTTTTTAATCCAGGGTAATCCGAATGCATGAATTGGTTATGGGGCTTGATTTACAACTGTAATAAATTTGTCTACATCATAAACAGGAGGCAAACGGTCATTTACAAAACACTCAACCAAAATCCCCTTTCCAACCTCTTATGGATTTGAAGTACAACCAAAATAAAACAACCAAGATTGAGTATCTGAGACTACAGCAGCAAATTAAAAACAAAACTCTCACCCAGACAGTAGCTTATGTAAATATAGGCAGAGGCCGACTGGCGCTTGGATGGGCAAAGCGGGCAATGGCTGTCGACATTACTTTGTATGAACTACTGAAGTGCTGAAGAGAAGCTTCTTCTTTTTTTTCTTCTTCTTCCCATTCTTCTCTTCTGCAAAAATAAAGAGCACAGAGTTAGAAATGCTTGCATAGTCATGCCACGTACAATTTCAGTTCAAGAGAATCAAATACATTTCTTTGGATGAGTGGTAACATTATTCCATTGCACCTGTAAACGGCTGGATATTGTTAATGAAACATTCCAAAGCAGAATAAAATGGCACTCAGTTTATTGCATATTTTAGAAACAGGGATTCAATTTGTTACAGCGTCTCACCAACTGTGAAGAAAACAACATGGACACAAGACCTTATAGAGATGTACAAAATCATGAGAGGATTAGCGGGTATACGCACAGAGCCTCTTGTCCAGAGTAGGGGAATCGAGAACCAGAGGGTATAGGTTTACGGTGAGGAAGGAAAGATTTAATAGGAAACTGAAGGATAACTTTTCCATAAAATGGGGGTTGGGTGTATGGAACAAGCTGCCGGAGGAGTTAGTTGAGCCAGGTACCATTGCAATGTGTAGGAAACATTTAGACAGGTACATGGATAGGACAGGTTTAGAAGGATATGAGCCAAGATGGGCCGAAGGGCCTGTTTCCACGCCATACGTCTCTATGACATCCACAACAAACTAAAGCAAATTTCTTCTAAAAAAGAGGGGCTACAGCGTAAGAGGCCATTTAACTTAGGAGCCCTGTTTCTTCAGTTTTTCCACATAAAGGTGCTCCTCATATTCCAAGCATCATTCTCATAAACTTGTCTGTTGTCTTTCTTGAACATCACACCAGTTAAAGCTTAACTAGTTGGGATAAAAAGGTTTTGTGACTGCTTTGGACTTGTACTCTTACGCCTCTATTGTAAAGACCAGGATCCTGTCAGCTTTATTTACTTTCTCCACCTGCCCTGCCACTTTCAGCATGTTGAATCTAGATGTCCGTTTGCTCGTATAATGGCACCTTCTGCTTTTCGACTTTCTTACCCAAAAAGCAACATCACTTTGCATTAAATTTCATCTGTCACTCATCCATTCCTCCCTCCAGCCTGTACTCATCTCCTGAAGCCTTTTATTCTCCCTTTTGCAGTTCACCATTATCTGCACCTTTAGAAATTATGCCCTATGCAACCAGTCCCAAACTATTAACAGATAAAGCACTGCCTTGGTACCAACCCCTGTACAATGCATTATACAATTCTCTCCGGTTTGAAGGGCAATCTTTTAATTACTAGTCCATTGTTTACATGGGTTTCCTAAATTTGTCAGACTCAAAAAAATAATTTTAGTTTACTTTAGTGATACAATGTAGAAACAGGCCCTTCGACCCACCAAATCCTACTAGCAATCACCCGTACTACACTAGTTCTATCCTACACGCCAGCACACTAGGGATAATTTACAGAAGCCAATCAACCTACAAATCTTTAAGTCTGTGGAATGTGGGAGAAATCCAGTGCACATGGAGAAAACACATGGTCACAGGGAGGATGTACTCGCCCCATTAAGACATCACCCCTAGTCTGGAATGAACCCTGGTCTCTGACGCTGTAAGGCAGCAGCTGTACCACTGTGCCACCCTTTAAATTCTATCCTTAAAAAAAAATTTGCAAATTCATTGCATTTTTCCATCCTATCAATATCACAAAAAAATTCCAGTAATAATAGCATTTAAACTGAAAAGTTTAAGGTCAACCCAACATTTTATTCTAACTTTCATGCAAAGAAATTGTTCTCCTGCAACATTCATTTCCTGCAGATGTATATTGGTGACGATGTGCCTAGAATTAAGGCAATAGGGAAATCAGAAACAAAATGTTGGAAGCAGCATCCACATTAAACATCATTCAGTCAATGTTTTAGATCCAGGACGCTTCACTGAAAACAATCATGATTGCTTATTATATGTGATACCGGAAGACAGAGCTGTGTCATTAATTCTCCTTACTGAGTAGATAAGGGACAAAATTCTGCAGTAACTCAGCGGGTCAGGCAGCATCTCTGGAGAAGTGGAATAGGTGACGTTACCTATTCCTTTTCTCCAGAGATGCTGCCTGACCACTATTACTCCGGCATTTTGTGTCTATCATTAACAGACTTCTACTTCTTACTTGGGATGACTTTGCAACCTGCTCCCCTACCTGCACAAAGCTCTGGAACTGGAACATTATCAAGCTTGAGGAAGGCTGCTTCCATAGCCTGACTGAAGGAATTCTGAAAGCTGGGTACAGGTACACGGTCTGAGATATCACTCTCTCCGTCACTATCTGCTGGAGGCATCAAACTTGTTTCTGCTATCAGACCAAAAAAACATCCATGAGTTCAATGTTGACTTTTACACTAATATGAAGAAGCACAAATTTATTTCAAAGTCATATTAAATGTTAAGTAGAAACCTTTTCTTGGAGATACTTTGGACCACACTTCTGCCTTTGCCTTCCCATCCTTCAGCATCTAGAATAAGAAATGCTAATAACTAGTATTTGAGATCTTTAACGTGGAAGCGAAGCAAAATAAAAAAAGATAAAAGCAGCAGTAAACAATAAAGATGTCAACTCGGAGCGAACAAACTCGGGTGTGGGCAGATGTTGGGAAAAGTGAGGTTTTCCAGAGATTCTTACAAATGTAAACAGGAATTCTAGAGAGGAATCACAGCAGTTGAAATAAATGTTAGTAGGATTATAGGGATGAAGACAATTCTGTAACTGAAATTAAGCCACAAAGAATTTTAAAATAAGTTAAATTCAAGGAACCGGGACATCAGAAACCAAAGGCAGTTGGGCCAAATTTTGCATGGAGACACACGGGAGACCAGTCAGGGTAACAGAAGAATAGCAAGTCCAGAGGTGATTTTGGCACAGTAAGAATTTGAAAAAAGTAGAAACCAAAATGGTGCACAGGCACACTTTCAAAAAGATCTGGAAATGGGGCCAAAACCCAATCAAAAAAGATACCACAACCTTGGCACCAAGATTGTCAGTGAAGCAAATAAAATCAGCAACAGAAGAGCAGCAGTAATATGCATTGGATGTTAACAATCCTGCTCATTTTCCATAATATCTGATGGGAGAAAATTACGGTTCATACAAGGCTGTGCTGATGGACAACCTCGCGAGCAGAGACAGAGGACTGGCTATTAATACTACAAGAAAGCATACGCCGTGTGTGTGGACTATATTTCTAAGGGTACCATAATCGATCAGAGGGGCCAAAAACCTGAGCGACTTGCCGCAAAGAGATATGCCACAAGGATGGATATTGGTGGGAAATGAGGATGCAATATTTTGCATCTATATAGCACATTTAAGACGTACTAAGGTGCAATAATCAAACACAATTTAACACTGGGTAACACAAGCAATAAGATCCCAGAGACGAGTTCAAGGAGCGTCTAAAATTCGAATCTCTTTAGCAACTCTGAGGGAATTCAAATTCTTAGGCCAATGATGCTGAAGGAAGGATCGCTATGACCCCGCAGCAGCAGCAAACCCCGCAACAGCAAAAAGGGCAAAAATGAAATGCAAAGAGCAAACCACGTACAAACAGTGATGAAAAGATAAAACGGGAAGGGTTAGGACATGAAGGGGAGATCTTTGACACCTAGATTATTCTATTGAGAGCCAATAACATCAACAAGTTGGTAATGTAGACTGTGCTGCAGATCTTCATTTCAGAGCTATTATTCCTGTCAGTCTTTCATGTTCCATAATTTAATCTAATTTGTAGTCATGGAGGCGGTTTGCAAAATAAGATCAAAGCAAAAAAATGTATAATTTATGAAATTGGCAAAGATCCCAACAGAAGCAAAGGTCTTACCATTCGAACAGAATTCAGAAAAGATAGGCAGATTTCTTAAGCATAAAAAGGATGCATTTAATTACAAGGACAGAGTGAGCAAAAGTAAAATATGTGGGCATTAGTGGTTTCAAAAGAGGCAAGACATTATACCAAATGGGAAAATGCCAATGCCAGCTGGCAAAAGAAACGGGGAAGAACTGGTCAGGGGACCAAGAAGTTGGTCTCATGGGCAAAGGCAACTTGGAGAGTGTAGATGATATGTGTGTGGTATATGATACGAGCTCTCTCTCTACTGTCCGTGACAGACCATGTACAGCTAGGGCAGTGATGTGTGTGTTTAATTAATAAAGTTGCAGTAAAGTTTCATCTGTGTATGCACCTATTCTTTACAGAGAGAAGCAAAGATACATGAGGGAAAGGAGCAGTGGAAAGGAAGAGCTGAACAGATGGATCAATAAATCTGTCTACAAGAACCTTGCAACTGAAAGGTGAAGGGATTAAAAGGGGTAGAGGAATTTAATTGAACAAAATTAAAATGGTCGCAATTTAATGCTGAGAAACACTTCAGAATTAAATGCAGTACACTCCCCTTGACTCCATACACTCGGTAGCAGCACAAATTCCTTAACATCATTAAATCATGCCAAAACAAATCATTCAGACATTTCACAGATCAAAATTGTGTTTATTACCATTACTGTTAGCCAATGAAACTGTTAATCCTGGCTAAATTGGTGCAGCCATGGTATTAAAATTGAGTAAGGGCTGATGTAGTGCTGGGCCATTTTGGTCAAGTTAAATGTGCCTTTGCAGAACCGAGACAAGCTGCTGAATGGTGCCAGTGTGTCAGAAGAGAAAGAATGGGACATCTGCAGAAGTCTTACAATGAGGTGTAAAATGCATGAAGCTAATTGGGTCAATGCAAACCGGATATACATCGTGTAAATAATATTGCAAAGCCTTACTTTATTAGTTGTTGATTGGTTGAAATTTTAAGCTTTGTCTGGGTTGTCTGAATCCCAGGGCACGTTGCATTATTCATCTACGTTAGCTTCCTTCTCGAAGCCTTGTCAGATGCAATGTATTAGTTACTATGTTATTGGGTTAGGGGACGGTCTTATCATGTACCGTTGTAATCGATATGTGTTATTGGACTGTACAGAAACCACATCCATGTAGTTCGGCCCCTCAAGGTTCGGGGACCTATAAAAGGTAGCCCCTACGAGGTCCCATGTAAATAAAGTTTAGTTGTTCAAGTGCTTGATTCAGTATTTTATTGACTGAAACTAGACTGGGGGAGCTTAGAACGAGCCATTTACAAAACAAGGATGAGAATCAGTCGTCTACTATATCACAACCAAAGTCAATGTACCCAGTAAATTGCCCATTTGCAACAACTTCTGCCAGCAAAATGCAAAGCAATTTTCCAGAAAATGCAATGAATTAAACCATCAACATTAAATCAATCTTGGACACTTGCAGCAATGTTGGCAGCAAGCTTAATTACAAATGGGCAACTACTGAAATCATCTTTCTTTAGGCCAGTCAACCAGAATCATTAAATACGACCACAAAATACACATTATAATTCATTAATATGCTGGTTAAGTCTTGAAGTGCCAACTGTAAAGAAACATTAAATCAGTTTTCTCCAGTGGCGAGTTTACCATATGAACGTCCCCAGCCATTTATTGGGTTTCCACCATTTTTAATTTAATAGTAATTAAAATCAAAACTCTTGACTTCATCAACGCCATTAAAATTCATTGTATAGCTATGGGATTATTTTAGTTCAGTATAGTTTAATAAGCTATTTTATAATCGAATAAAGGCTAAACAAATGATTCAGTTGGTAATTTGGAACATTGAATTTCTTCACAAAAGTGCATCCTAATGCACACAAATGAAATTAAGAAAAGACTGAGAGCCAAGTATACAAATTAGTGATTGGAGTGTAATCAAGTGCCTGTAACATTCTATTTTTTTTGAAATGATAATATTCTGAAATACTAAGAGGTTAAATAGAATGAAGTCCTTGCAAATGATCATGTTGCATGAAGAGTAAATTGAACAGTATTAATCACCCCAAATCCAGGTATTTTCTCCAGCAGCTAAATCAACTTGTCATGAATAAAATATTTA
The DNA here is from genome assembly GCA_963514005.1 of Raja brachyura. Next base: position 9,814,562 of record OY740808.1, read on the forward strand.
TCCAGCAGCTAAATCAACTCATCATGAATTATATATTGATATATTACTTCAAAATTAAAGAACAAATTCATTGATGTTACCTGAGCAAATGAAGGAAAGTGAACATCATCCTCCATGCTACCAACACACAGAGAAGGACTTCCAGGATTAAATGCAGGGGCTGATGGATTCAATGTTGATTCTGAAAGGAAGAATTAGAATAGATTCCAAAGCATTAAAGTATTAATTAGAACATTAAGCAGCGCAAAAATAAACACTGCAGCAGCAAAATAGGCCTTTCAGGTTACCTCTACACCGGAGCAAACAAACGAGACAGATTTCCCCACACCACGTCACTTTAAATGCTCATCTATATAATTCCAGCAGATCCCAGTGTTATATTGAGAGTTTCTGCCTCTGCACAGAAAGAGATGATGCAGGTCCATCTACCCTTCATCCTCTCAGTTCCACGTATAAACTTTCAGCCTCCAATACTACCTCTCCTCCCCCACCTGGATCTATTCACCCATCGCCGACCAGGCTTTATATCACCCTGGGTAGAGAAGACATTTCCAGCAGTCTCTCTGAGGATCCGTCAGTGCTTCTACTCAGGGGCTGTAGAAAGCATATTGTCCGACAACATCACAATCTGGTTTGGGAACTGCTCTGCCCAGGACAAGAAGGCTGTGTAGAGAGTAGTGCGTTGGGCCGAACGCACTATGGGAACCACACTCACCCCGCTGCAGGACCTATACACCAGGAGGTGCAGATCCAGAGTCAGCAACATAATGAGGATCCCCTACCACCCCAGCAATGGACTGTTCCAGCTGCTACAGTCAGGCAAACATCTCCGCTGTCACGCTGTGAAAACGGAGAGGATGAGACTGAGTTTATTCCCTCAAGCCATTCAGACCATAAACTCTTATCTCACCAGGGACTAAATTACTGTACCAATTTACTGTTGTGTGGTATCTTATTAAAACTGCTGGGGTTTTTTTCTTTTTCTTATATGCAAATATTGATTCTGTTCTATTCTGTTCTGTAGTTCTTTGCACAATCCACAGGCATTGCCACTTTCATTTCACTGCACATCTTGTATGTGCATGTGACAAATAAACTTGACTTGATGTATACGCACTCCTACCAATGTTAGCTCTTAGTCCTGTGCTTTTGACATCACAATATTGCTGAGGTATGATTACCATAGAGTTTGACTCGGGGACAAAATTGATCTATGAGCTTCTGTGACAACTGAACCAGTTCATTACCTCGGGAAGGGCTGTTGGGGGCCTTATTTATGACTCAACACAAAACCGGAAAAATTCATAGTGTAGCTTAATTATTTAAACGTTATCACATTTCAAGTTAGAATTTAAACAAGCCAAATATTTGCTTTGTGACTTGAATATTAGACTTGCAAGTACAGAATTTCATACCTGGCAGTGAATTCGGACTGCTGCTGAGGGTTGTTGTGCTGGCTGAAAGATTGTTTGAAGGCAGAGAGTCACCGTCAGAGCTGGCAAAGGAAACAATAAATTGCGCACTTTCTGAAGAGCCAAATGCTGGGAATTGCTGGTAGTTTTCCAGTCCAATGTGTACTTCTGGATCTAAATGAGAGTTAGTTAATTGCAGATGTCGCTCAGTATCAGTTACAATGGGGGTCAATATAAGTGAAATCACTCACATTTGCCTTGCTTTTCATTTTCTTCCATTTCAATCCTACGTTCTCTTCGACGCTCATCCCGAGCTTTCTTCAAGCGAAGACATTTCCTTCTGTCCAGATCAACTATCAATGAAGAAAAAGGACACAATTATTTGGGTACCAAATGCAAGTCATTCAAATAGTCTGATTTAATTTGAAAAAAACCTACAAACCTGCAAAAGCATCCAACGTTTCTTTAGAAATCACAGGCGGTGTCAAAGCCAGCTCACAAATACTAAACTCACAGGTCAATGGCAGATGACACAAATAACGGTGTCTATGTCGTACATCCTGAGGAAAACAATTCATGTTGATGCAAGTTACTCAAGGCAGCCTCATGTAAAGTAGATTCAAATAAGCTTTCCCTTTAGACAGACACAAAATGCTGGAGTAACTCAGCAGATCAGGCAGCATCTCTGGAGAAAAGTAGGTGGTGACGTTTCTGGTCACGACCCTAAACGTCACCAACTGAGTTACTCCAGCATTTTGTGTCCATCTTTGGTGTAAACCAGCATCTGCAGTTCTACTCTACACAATCTTTCCCTTTACCTGTGCTCCAAATACAAAAAAAAATCCAATCCTACTTTTTCTTTAAAAGAGTTAACTTCAGCTGATGCATGATACTCAAAAATGGTGGAGTGGGGAATTAAAATAAATTATGGAATTATATAGATGAGCATTTAAATGCATGTCTGAGCAAGCCATTATGTCCCCATGGTGAGGCAATGCCACTCAAATGGTAGAAGTTAAATCAAATAACATCACAGTTGGCTTTAACACTTGACCAGGGAGGGTTCTATTTTACAACGATGTTTAGAAAGTGCACGTGTAGGAAAAATCATTTGTTTGCCATCTTGCCCAAGTTTAGCCAACATTAGTTAACTAGTTAACTTTGTTATTTGATGTATTGTGTGCAGCTTTGGTTACCCCATTACAGAAAGGATGTGGAAGCTTTGAAAAGGATGCAGAGGTGGTACTAGCTATAGAGAGAGGTTGGACAGACCGAGATTGTTTTCTCTGGAATGCCGGAGCATGCGGGGAGACGCGATAAAGATTTATATTTTAAAATTATTATGCTTTTAATCAATTATTTGGATACTTTAAATGTAAAAATTATGTGAATCCAGTTTTATACACATGCTTATGCTCTGGAAAAACATCTGCCACATTCACCCCGATGGTCTAACCATGCAGCAGTGATGTGTTAAGGCAACCTGTGTCTAACCTCATCCAGTACTGCAAGGTGCCAAATTGGGTTCCAAAACTGTTCCATTTTCCAGTAAAGCTCAGTGTAAACAGGTTATCAATAAAAATCAAGTTACTCTACCTCAGTCATTGAATGCCCCACAATCTCAACTACTGAAGCAGTGATCTTTTCAGGACAGTTCTCCAGACTACCATACTCCCTCACCAGGCATCGCACGTTCACTGGGCTCAGAAACATATACTGTCCGTCCTCCGCTGAAAAAAGATAGAAATCAACATCTCAGAAACCATTCAAAAACGAAAATATTAAATTGACACTAACATTTCCATTTTACCCCAGCCTACACATAATGACAACCGTGGACAAAAACTTCATCTTGGAGTGTGAAGATCCCTCCTTAATGTCAATCTAATCTCCTTGAACACAGAGCACATTATATTTTTTTCTATGATGTTCAAAGACTAATGTCTTATATTCACCATACGTTGCTTTTAAGGAAATACACGTTTATATACCAATGGCATCCTTCTTCAAGCAATTACCAACACTTATTGAACGAGATTGGCATATCCCAAACAAATGTATTCATTCACACAAACACAATTAATTTAACTACTTACAAAACAATAAATAAGATTTATTAAATACATTATCAATTGAAAAGCTCACCCTGGTAGAAATAATAGTAGTAGTTTGTTGACAATCTTCCTTTGATAGCATCCGCTGAAAGTTCAGATTCATCTTGTCCACATTCAGTCTCACCGCAAGCTCCTTCTGTTACTTCACAATCGTCCATTGATTCTGAAAGAGTGACCGATTCATTCAAGGCAGTACAGCACATGGCAATGGCCTCTCCTTGTGGTTCATCAATAATTTCATCAAATGCAGATGCGTAGGCCAATACATGCTGTCAGGAAATATGCAGACCAGGTCAGATCAGATTTTGAAGCAAGTTCCCTCTATAGTATCAGTATTTTGTTTTAATTACTTACAAACACAGGAATATTACATTGCCATATTATGTTGGCTACTATCACATTTCCCCCAAAAAAAAAAAAAAACATTCGAAGCCACCAACCTTGCACAGAATGGGGGCTGTATGAGAATCAGGATGATTATCAGTTTCAGACAAGTTATACAACAGGATGAGGAGGTCAATCAATCTATTCACAAAAGGAAGCAATAGCAAAAATCTACACACTAGCTGTTTCTGTTGCAAACTAACCGAAATATTTGCAGCATTTTTACATTTAAGCATTTTCCAGTTTGTTCACCTGGAATGTGTCAGCTTAAAAAGGTAGTGGAAGCAGACTTCTTACTAACTTTCTCAAAGGAATTTTGTATATACCTCCGAATGACAAAAAGTGCGCTGAACCATGGGGGAAGACTATGGATCACTGAAGCTGCCACAGGCACAATGGGTCAGTTATCCTCTGTGGCCTTATTATTCAAAGCAGAGTAGGAGAACGGCAGTTGCAAATGGAAATGCGGCCAAGAAAATGACTTGTATTATATCAACTGGTTACATAATTTATTAATAATGCAGAATGGTTTTAGATTTTGAGTGTTTTCAGGGGCGAGAGAAAGTTCAAGGAGCAGTATCCACGGCTCGAGAATTTTGAAAAGACAGTTATAATTCATCATAACTACACTCAATCAACATTCTCAGCTACAATTATACACCAAGCCATTAGAACTTGAAATCTAGCCATCTAATCACAATCCAGCAACCTATACGTGTAAATACATGTTGATAATATAACATAACCTTTGGAATATAGCAGATTCTGTCCACCTTTAAAAAGGCTCAGCAAAATAATGCGTTTGGCTAAATAGGTTCTTGGGGAAAGCGCGGAGAAATATGCCAAAGGAAAAATCCCTTCAGTTAATGCAGTGTTCCCATTAGATTTGTGTTTCTGATACACATGAAAAAGGTGGTACAAACCTCCATGTTTAAATACAATGACGAACCATTCCATGATGAAAGTTTTATATATAGTTCACAAACAGCAAATACAGATTGAATAAAGGAAGATAAAGACATTTTAAAATTAGATTATGACATTAGTACTAACTTGATTCTTGTCGCTTGCGGATGCATTATGTTCAATCTCTGCAACAGGGTCTGAATCAATGGTCAGTTCCTCAAGTTTAAACATTGTGTCAAGAACATCCTTCTCTGGAGGTCCCAGCAACTCTTGCTCACGATTCTGCAATTTAAAAACCGACATTGAAAAGACAACTGAAATTCTAGAGTACAATATTGCACTTTAAAGTCTAAATGGCGGAATTAAATGTTATTATCACTTACTACATTTAACAAGCTTCCCTCCTTGTTGCTGTAGTAACTGGGGGAAAGACTGGTGCTAATCACTGTACTTTTCACAGCACTATTGCAACTTCTGGCTCACATTCCTAACGGAATAATTTTATTTAATAATAGATGCAGGGGGGGTGGGGGGGTAGTGAAGATTCTATATCAGAGAGAAAATTGTCCACGTAAGCATTTAGCTATTTCCACCATACCACTTTAGATCATCACCACCTATTTAAGCTGGGGACATGTAATCAGCAACGCTTTTAAAAATGGCATGCAGTTCAAGCTGGTGGCAACTTCTCACATCCCGATTCATCATGTTAATTTAGGCCTTTTGATCCACCTCCCCATCATAAATTTTACAATTCATATTTAAAATTACAACCTTGAATTTGTCACGTGCGGCCTTGCTATCAGCATTGCAGACTCAGTCATTATCTAACCTTTCCCCAATTTTCTGGATCACATCTCATTTCTCCCCCCCCCCCCCCCCCCCCCCCGAAGCCATTTCCTCTACCTTCAAAATATTCTCCAATTTCCCTTCATGGCCTCTGATAACATCTTTTCAAATGCACCTCCGACTTCCACAATCATATTCCCAGTGAACGGTTAACCACGTGACACTGATATTAGCTAATAGTATTAGCATTTTTTCCCCCCCTCTTTGCGACTGGATCCTTGACTTCCTTATCTGCAGACCACAAGCGGAGACTGCATTTTGGGCTGTGCGCTGACCCCCCCCCCCCTCCCTTACTCTACACATTACTGTGTGGCGAGGCACAACTCTAATGCCATCTTCAGATTTGCTCATGCGCCTATGATGTTGATTGAAGCAAGATTTCCGTTGCACTTGTACCTCACTGTACTTGTGGATATGACAATAAGCTCAACTTAGCTTCCAAGGAAGCAAGTCACCATCTGAATCCCCTGCAATGATGCATTCATCTTCAACCCTATCCAACAGGAAGGTAGGAATGCAACAAAATATCCTACTATGCCTGGATAGATACAACTTCATCACAAGACCTTGACACCATGAAGGCAAGAGTAGCTTGCTTAATTAACAACACTTTCACCATCCAATACACACCCTCAGAGTCACAAAATACATCATGTGTGATCTCTCAAACATAATTTCTTCTCCCTCCTCCTCTACTATACATAGTTGACCATAATTATCGCCTGAAGTCGCTCTGCAATCAAATAGCACTCAATATGTTCCACTCTTCATTTTCAAACATGTCTTTGGTCGCAAAGCTACTCGCGTCTCAACTATATGATGGCTAAATTTAGCTTCTTCATAAACATTTTTTTTTTTAATTACACAACCAATAATGGCTATAATTTCAAGCAACAAGGCTGCAGGTTCTGGAATTCCTTTTCAAAACTCCTCTCTACATTTTAGCTATAGGACATATGACAGAATCCACCATAACAACTGTTTTCAAGTATAGAAATTGGTTACTGAAGCTCAAGTTAACTGTCCTAACACCACCTTGAGGCTCAGTATGAAGTTTGTGTTCTCTGGGGAAATGTCTTAAGACATTTTGCTATGAAAATGGTAATATAAAAATACAAATGGCTATGAACATAGTAGCACGAACTTTGAAAGTAGTTTTGAAAGAGTACCTTTAATTCTTGCAAGGCCAGTTCAATGAAGCAAGATTCAGGTGTACTCTTTTCTTCCTCATACTCTCTCAGTAAAGCTGCTCTCTCTTTTTCTATCACATGTTGCATAACTTGCTGCTTTGACGCCAGAAGCAGTTTTGAATACTGGCGGTGTTCTTCATCGACTGTTTTATTCAAATTAAGTGCAGCACATTGCAAGGAAGGAAGAATTTTTTTTAAAAGAGCAAAATCAGTTGCGAATGAAATGTCAACCTAATAACTGCACCCAATAAATTACAGCAGGATTGACAAAGAATAAATTCAGGACAGTCATGTTAAGATTAAGAGCTACTTTGATCAGCAGATATTTAGAAACTATGAATGGGATCCTTACATTTCGCTCCATTGAGTAGGAAGCAATTCATTAACATCATTTTGTGTTTTAGCTTTAATAGCAAGTGGTGGCGTGGGAAGACTGGATGCCACTAATCCAATTCCAGGTCAGACGGACATTTGGCCGAAATTTGCCGACTGATAACAGTTCATTGGTAACGTTAGTGGTGTGTAGGAAGGAACTGCAGATGCTGGTTTAAACCAAAGATAGAACCATAAAGCTGGGGTAACTCAGCGGGTCAGACAGGATCTCTGGAGAAGAATAGGTGATATTTCAGATCAAGGCCCTCTAGAAGAAGTGTCTCGACCCGAAACGTCAGAAAATCTCTTTCTCCAGAGATTGTTTCTCCACTGCGTTAGTGGTGTGTTAGTTACCAGTAGGAGTAGCATTTTACATTAAATGAGTCCCATGAGACCAGCAATTATACAGCAAAGAGCAAAATAGGCAAGTATATAGCACTTGATTTACTGAGTGAAATAGTCCCATTACAGAATACCAAATAACTTTGGAACTTGAGGAAGTACTATTTTATCAGTGGAGCAAATGTCAATGTAGATATACAAAGCTACCTCCCACAACAGTATCACATGGCAATTAGAATTAGCACAAATACATCTCAGTTCCCTTTTAATATCTGAACAATGTAGATTAATTTAATAATTCTACCAAATTCAGAATACCAAATTTAAATAAAGCTAAATCTTAATTCTTCAACAGGTTTGCAATTGATTTTTTTACAATGCATTATACTTGCAATAATGGTGTCTGCATTTCATTCCATCCATTGTATCTAATCTTAGTGCTACCTTTATAATACTTCAGCACAAATGTAATTACTTTGAGCTATTGTGGAGCCTAAATGTTATTGGCATTATACTTTCTGTAGCTCTGTACAAATACCAATTGTTTGGGCCATTTGAAACAGTACCAAATAATATCTTTTCAACCAGCCATAATTTAAAATACAATCTGAACCTCCTGCCCAACACTGTTCCAGGGCGGGACCTGAAGAGCATCAATCTTTCCACTAACCTCCCAAGTGAATTGGTTCAATTCTCATCCACATGGATTTGGGTAAAGCCATCAGAGTACCTTTCTCCCTACGCATCAACTGCATGGTTAACGTATCGTCCACATTATATTGGCGAGTTTCCAGGGCAATCACACTGAAACAAAGTAACACGTCTTAACTCCACATGATTCACTAAGGGTTCATTGGATACTACACTGGTCACATCCACAAGGATTAAATCTTTACGCCGATTACAATGACAAATATAACTAGTTTGGAAATTAAGTGAAAATGAGCAGCATAAGAGCATAATAGCCACATTTTCAGCACACCAATTTATTGCATGGTAGCAAATTCAGCTCTGAAAAGATAAGGTGATGTAGAATGCAGTTACGTGCGGTGAGGTCAATGACTGGCTAGTAGCATTGGCCGGGCCCTCCCTGTATTGATCACCGTGACTCCCCGGAGAGAGAGAGAGGGATGGAGCCGGGGCTGTATGCGTGAAGCACGGCGACTGGATGGGCGGGAGCGCTGCCCCGGGACTGAGGGAGTAAATCAACCTACCAGTCAGCGCCGCCAGCGGTGGAATCCAGTGCTGCGCCGCCACTGCTGAAGCTACCATGGAGGGAGAATGAGGTAGCGTCAATTACGTGGGCTGAGCCTACGTAATTGACGCTCGCTCTCCCTCAACTGGGCGCAAGACACGCCCCATCAGTGAGTCAGATGTGATCTCACCTCTCATCTCTTTAAAACTTTATCAGATAACAGCTAAAATTGTCATATTTAGACTAACTTTAGATGGAGAAATGAATGAGAAAAACAGTATACATGCTTAAATTACCTTGAAATTACTAACTTAACCCCACAACAACTTTGCAAACATTACTCTAATAAAATGCACAATCAAACTACCACCTCCCCTTTATTATGGGAACTAAATATTCTTCTGACAATAATGCCACAATGCTTGATTCATTTTCTAATGTAACACCACCATCTTTGCAACTAGAAGATATACAATTACTTGAAAGAATCGACTCACCTCTTTAGGTCTTTCTTCTGGACAGCTTCATAACAGATAGGGCATGTGCCCCAGGTCTTTTCACTCAGGGATAGATAATGAAGAATACATGCCCAACAGTAGATGTGCCCACAGCGAGTAATCTTTGCAGCAGAGGGTGGATACAAACAGATTGGGCACGAGGGGACTTCATGACTACATATACGCTAAAAAAGAGGCCATGTGTTAGTAACCCAAACTCAACAATACATCAGTACAGAACACAGGATCAAAACTGACAAAGAAAAACTGTGAAACATCAACTGATTAATTTATAATGGGAATCTGGAATCTAGGATGGAATTATGAAATATTAGAGGTCATAGCTTTGAGGTAATGAGTGTTCATAACACAACAGGCCTTTCGGCTCTGTGCCAAATATGATACCAAGACCAACCCTATGTGCATGTACATAATCCGTATCCCCCATATTCAAGTAATTATCCAAAAGTCTCTTAAATACCACTATTATACCAGCCTCCACCATCACCACCCCCAACAGCATGTTTCAGGCACCCATTACCTTCAAATAAAACCCGCCCACACATCATCTTTAAACTTTCCCCACCATAATGCTATGCCCTCTGTAAATAGATTCTGGCTGGCTACCCTATTTACGATTCTCATAATTTTATACATTCTCAGGTCTCCCCACAACCTCCAATTTTGCAAAGAAAACAATCCAAGTCTGTCCAACTCTCCCTGCAGCTAAAATCCACTACACCAGGCATCATTCTGGCAAACCACCTCTGCAACCGTTTTAAAACTTCCACAACCTCTTTGTAATGGTGCAGCTAGAACTGCATGCACTACTCCAAACAGTGCTAATCGAAGTTTTAAAAAAAAGAGCCTCCCGACTCTTGTACCCAATGAAGGCAAGCATCCACATGTGCCTTCTTTACCACTATCTACATGTGCTGCTACTTTCAGGGAGTTAGGGCATTGGCTCCTGAGAACCCTCTGTGCCTCCATGCTGTTAAGTGTCAAGTCATTAATTGTATATGTTCCACTTACAACCCAAGGGACTTTTCCGAAGCATCATAAGTAGTTCCAATAAGGTTCTGAGATTGACCGTTGTTTTCCCAATCCACTCAGGGATATTGAGAAATATCCCCATTATCCAAAATACAAAAATGCTTACCACTTGCTGTACAAAGTCCCAGTTCACCAACGTATCTGGGTCAGCAAAGTGAACACTGTAGTCCTGCTCCTCGGAAACCACAAACTGACAGCTTGAATAGAAAAGACGAGCAATTAACCAATAAAACCCATTAATTTAAATTAGACATTAGAACAGACAATTAACATTTGTATTTGTTTGTAATCATCTGTTGTCCTGACGTCTGTTAAACATTAGGCATACTATTTGGATACAAAGATAGACCTTCATGGAACATCAGCAGTATAAAGTAACAATTATTTTGAAGGATCAACAAAGAGCTCGCTTTAATCAATTCTGTACCCCAGATATCTACAAAAATCTCTTGTGAACAAATTTCAATTCAGTATTCATAGAATCAGAAACGTACAGCTCTGAAACAGCGCTATCAGCCCCCGCATCCATGCCAACCACGATGTCCATCTACAATAATCCCAATTGGGGGATCGGGTCTGCATCCCTCAACACCTATCCAATCCAAGTACCTTTTCCAATTCCTATTCAAGGTTGTAACATCCTACTTATCCTCATCCCAGATATTCATGACCTTCTGTACAGAACAGCTTTCCCTTCAGTTCTCCTTTAAACTTCTTTCACATGAATCCGGTGCCCCTCGAATTCTAGACTCCCTGCCTTGCGAAAGCTTCCGTTTGTCTACCCTATTTATTTCCCTCATCATTTGCCAAATATGGACACGATCACTCAGTTTCCTACATTCCAATGAGAACAAACCTAGCATATCCAATCTTCCCAAACAATCACAACATGCCCAGGCAACATCCTTGCAAATCTCTCCTACATTTTCTACATTATCATCTTTCCTGCAATATGGCAGCCATAATTGTACACGATACTGGGGTGTAGCCTTATCGTTGATTTGCCCAACTGGAATGTGACGTTCCAACTCTTCTCCTCAATGCCTTACCCAACATGAGCAAACATACATTAAAAAAAATGTCACTGCCCTACCCACCTGTATTACAACTTTCAGGCAACAACAGTTTTGCTGAAAATTAATACTCCATAGATCCCTGCCATTACTCCAAATATCCCAAGAAGTTGACTGCCTAATGTGCACTGCCGCGCACTTGTCCAGATTAAATTCTATCTCCCATTGTTCCACCTAAGTTTCTGGCTGATCCATATCCTGTTGCAACCATAGTCAGCCTTCTTTGCATTCTATGACCCCACCAATTTTTGTCTCATCTTCAAACTCAGTCGACAGACACAAATCTTTCCCCAATTGTCTCCCTACATTCCTTATAATCATCAGTAACTTGTTCAAGTCTTCAATATCCTTCATTAACCAAAGTTCCCTAAATTGACCATCTTCGCATCTTACCCTTATAGGGTCATGCGATTCTGAACTTGTACTAGTTCACTTAAACACGTCCCACATATCAGATGTGGTTTTCCCCTCGACAAAGTACTTCCAATCCACCTCTACCAGATCCTATCCTACATTGTTTTAATCCGCATTTCCGTAGTTTAGGGCCTACCTTGATGAGCACTATCTTTTTCAATGACTACCTGAATCTACTACTAAACAACTATGGTCACTGTTCCCCACTGAAACTTCAATCATATTCCCCACCCCCATCCAAAAGGTGAATAAAAAACCTCTCCCTCATGGGACGCTAAACTCTGCTTCAAAAATCCTCTTTACTGCATTTTGCAAATTACTTCCCATCATTCCCACACAATATTAAGAGTGAAATCACTTATACCATTTACAACCTTTTGCAATCTACACCATTCATATTTTATCCAGTTCCTACAGTGGAGGAACAAGCTAAACAAAAGCTAACCCAAAGCAAAACCTCAAATTCTAGTCACACAAAATAATTAGAAAATAGATTTGCATTCCAGTGCAACTAATTAATATCCTTTAGAACAAGGCACCTTCCTCATTAATCTACAACATGCAAAACTTATTTGTTATACCTTCACTCAAAATCAAAGCAGCTGTCTGAGATAACTGAACAATCCTGCTGCGCCAAAATGTGCCATGTGTGACAAAGCGTGCACGCAGTTTTAACCTACTACTAAATAAATTCATAAGATCAATTGCTATGCAAATCAACAATGTTGATGAGGCAGCGCAGCTGATAGCGTTTGTTGATTTTAGGACTCGGAACTCGTTGAGGTGAGGGGCAGAGGGGAACAAAGGCGAGGCCTCTGCTGAGGACGGATCTTTAGAACCATCAGTCTGATGAAGGTCCTCGACCCGAAACATCACCCATCCCTTCTCTCCAGAGATGCTGCCTGTCCCGCTGAGTTACTCCAGCATTTTGTGTCTACCTAGCGCAGCTGATAGAACCGATGCCTCACAGCACTAGAGTCCCGGGTTTTATCCTGACCTGGGGTGCTGCCTGTGAGAATCTCCCTGTAACCACACAAGTTTGATCTGAGTGCTCAGGTTTCCCCCACCTCCCAAAGACGTGTGGTTTGTAGGTTAATTGCCCTTAATGTGTAGGGAGTGGATGTGAAAGTGGAATAATAGAACTAGTGCAAACTAGTGTTCCAAATGCGAGACAATATTTTACTTGCCAGCACAAATGAAACAAAGTTCTGAGCAGCCCAAAATAAAGCAAGACGCAAACTCACATTCTTTGTCAAATATCCAGAAAGGTAGTCAAGTTGGAATTGAAAACACAACTATTCAAATCTAAATGAACAAATTGAAGTCAGTGAATTAATTTGGCTCCACTTACTTGGCTTGCAGAAACTGCTCCTTGTTGAATGGCTTGTGTTTATGTCCCCACCTGTTCCTTTTACCCCATCGTCCGTGACAACTGCCATCATAATGTGATCCTGACTGGCCACGAGGTTCAAATGTGAAATTTAACAAGTGGTTTAGGCTTATCTTCTTAGGACCAGTAAACTGGGCAGAGCTGAACTCTGCCCTTTGCACCTCTGCTACCTGCAAATGGAAGAGTAGGAGTCCTTTAAATTCCAATAAAACTACACTCTCTCCACTACACTCCAAACTTGATACGTTATTGTGCACCTGCTTTAAGTTCAACGGGGATCAACCCTCAAGAATGGTGCTTGGTCCATCAGTCGAGTAGTTGCTGCTCTTGGCCACCACTCACTAGTTGGACTAAATCTTCATCCAACACTTATGTAAATCAACAGTGTGCAACTATAGAAAAATTGTCATCTTCTTACAACCCCTCAGCACAACATAAATAATTACACTTTCATGGTGAATGGACAGAGAAGAGCTCAAAATCATAACAGTCAATACAGACTCACAGCCATGCATCAGCTAAATTAGCTAAGGGTGGTGGGGGGTAAACGAACCATGTCCGAATATGTTAGGTGCTCCAATAAGTCTTACAGTATATTTCAAACTGGAGTTTGAAATATTATCTCCTGGGGATTAGTTGGGATAAAATACCAATGTAAAAAGCAGTTAATAATTTGTTCTGCTGATGGATCTTGGAGAAAATTTTAACTATTCCCTGCACTGCATCATACATCTTTATTAAGTAAATCCAAGTGCGAATAGACAATCTTACCTCCTCCCGTCTACCACCATTACCAAAAGTGCTAAAGGATTTGTTGGCACCACGTGCAGGGGGTCTCTTGTCAAAAGCTTTGCTTTTCTGTGGAATGGAGCGCCTGGTCTGGTTGCATACATTTTCATTTTTGGGAAAAGTCGGGTCTCGTTTTCTGTTGTAGCGTTTTGATCCATTTCCACATTTACCATCTGAAAAAAGTTTAAAATGGATGTTCATTTTTATTCTGGATAGAACCTTCAACCTGACTCACAGGATCTTGCTACCCAGGCAAAATGCTTAAAGTGTTTGGTTGCTGCTAAAAATTTATATGCTACTTAAGTGCCCAAATCTTACATGCAACTGCTGTCTACACCTATATTCTTACTGAATATTAAATCAAAATGCCTACAAAGGTCTTTTGCATAAACCTTTCAGCACAGTACTCTCTGAATCACTTAAGAAATTATGAATAAGCCCAACTGCTGAATAAAGAGCCATAGAACAATAAAGTATAGCAAGTATCATTTCCAGGTTTACCTGTCATAGGCCTACGACCATTTAAACATTACAGTAAGAGTACAATGGAATTGGATTTCTATATTCAAAACTTTCCCAAAGTAGTTTTGTGACAAAAAATGGGAAAACTCCATTATATTTAATTATGCATCGTTAGCTGAACACCAATTTTTACAGAAACCATTCCGATTCCTCAACTGATATATTGCATGAGCACAATTTCTTGAACTCAACTTGGAGTTGGTGCAGGAATGCAACCAAGAAAACTATAGTGTGCAGGTTGGCCTGAAACTCCACGGTGCACATCCTGTGGGGCAGGGAAAGAAGAAGGGTGGATTTTGTGCTATTTGTCTATCAATTGGGAGAACGTTCAGAACTGCAAAGTTGCTGGATGGCCAGCATTCTGTACTAGCAAGAAACAGAAAATCAGTTAAGGTTTTTGAAGCATTTTGAAGAGACATGTAACCTACAACTGGAGAATTAGGAAATTACTGTATTTTGTATCAGTCTTCACAATAGAAGATAACAAAATTACCAAGATTAGCAGAAATTCAAGCAGTAAAAGAGAAAACAGTTGAAAATAGCAGCCAGAGTAATGGAAATAAAGACTGAAAGTCCCCCATATATTAGCTTTTAAATGAGGTGGCTGCAGAAATATATATGTACTGTTCAATTTTTACTTTAAAGTTCCTTGAAAGATTCTGAAAACAGCAAATGTGATATTGCTATTGGAAGAAACAAAAACCCAGCAGCTGACTGGGGTAATCTCATAGTGATACAGCATGCTAACAGGCCCTTTGGAGCAACTTGCCTACACCTGCCAACAATTCTCATCTACACTAGTCCCACCTGCCTATGTTTGGCCCACATCCCCCCAAATCTGCCCTATGCATGTACCTGTGTAACTGTTTCTTAAACGTTGGGATAGTTCCTGCCTCAACTATCTCCTCTGGCAGCTTGTTCTACACCCCCACCACCCTTTATGTGAAAAGGTTACCCCTCAGATTTCTATTAAATATTTTCCGCTTCACCTTAAACCTTTATCCACTGGTCTTTGATTTAGTACTCTGGGGCAAAGGATTCTGCGCATCGACCCAATCGATTCCTCTCATGAGGTGCTGTGAAGCAGCAGCTCTATTAACATATGCCAACCCTGTATGACTACACAATAGGACTTCAGGGGTTGATGGTCATATATTAGCATCAACAGGCAATTAGTTAACCGGGGGAAAAGAATGGTAAAGGTTTAAGAAGGAACTGCAGATGCTGGAAAATCAAAGGTAGACAAAAATGCTGGAGAAACTCAGCGGGTGAGACAGCATCTATGGAGCGAAGGAAATAGGCACCGTTTCGGGTTGAAACCCTTCTTCAGACTCACTTCCAGGCTGTTAACCTGTGTGATGGTGCAAAGACCAGTACAGCACGGGAACAGGCCCTTAGGCACACAATGCCTCTGCCAAACAAGATCAACTCTTATGTACCTACTCGTAATCCATATCCCTCCATTCCCTGTATATTGCTGAGGCATCAGCTATATACAATCTCTAATAATGCCCCAAGGAACCTTGTATTATATGTCATTGGTGAAAAAAGGTGCATGGGGAAGCAAGTCATGATGGTGACAGTCTTCAAAAGGTATAGACAATATAAATGTGACTATTGTAGTATAACAAGGGAACTGCAATATTGCCCACATTGGCAGGAACTGCACTGCAGGATACAGAGCAAAATCTAATTTTGATTAATAGTGTTATTAGCAAGTTACTGTCAAAGGTTATGGGGAGAAGACAGGAGAATGGGGTTGAGAGTGAAAAATAGATCAGCCATGATTGAATGGTAGAGTGGTCTCAATGTGCCAAATGCCCCAATTCTGCTCTTCTGATATATTTGCAGAGGTCACTACTGTGTAGTGTTCAAGGGCTGATGGCTGTTCAGGATCCTGTACATTCTTTGTAACAGTAGTAGCAAAATTTGAATGGAGCCATGGTGCTGTGGTGACTAAATGTTTTAAGATCCAGGATCCTCAAACACAAAAGTTGCCATAAAAGTCTGAGATGTAACAGAATAGAAGGGAATTAAGAACCAGAGGACAGAGGTTTAAGGTGAGGGGGGAAAGATTTAAATAGGAACCAGAGGAGGAATTTATTTGTTTTAAACCACAAAGGGTGGTAGGTATATGGAAAAAGGTGCTGGAGGATGTAGCTGAGGTAGGTATTATCACAATTTAAAAAACATTTGGACATAGGATGGGTTTAGAGGGCCAAACGCAGGCAGGTGGACTGGTATAGTAGATGCGTCATATTGCAATGGCATGGGAAAGTTGGCCAAAGAGCCTGTTTACACACTGTATGACTATGACTGTGAAGAAAGCGAATGGCATGTTGGCCTTTATAAGAAGAGTCGTCGAGTACAGGAGCAAAGAGGTCCTTCTGAAGTTGTACAGAGCCCTAGTGAGACCACACCTGGAGTATTGTGTGCAGTTTTGGTCCCCTAATTTGAGGAAGGGCATTCTTGCTATTGAGGGAGTGCAGCATAGGTTAACAAGGTTAATTCCCGGGATGGCGGGACTGTCATATGCTGAGAGAATGGAGCGGCTGGGCTTGTACACTCTGGAGTTTAGAAGGATGAGAGGGGATCCTATTGAAACATATAAGATTGTTAACGGTTTAGACACGCTAGAGGCAGGAAACATGTTCCCGATGTTGGGGGAGTCCAGAACCAGGTGCCACAGTTTAAGAATAAGGGGCAAGCCATTTAGAACGGAGCACTTTTTCTCACAGAGATTTGTGAGTCTGTGGAATTTTCTGCCTCAGAGGGCGGTGGAGGCCAGTTCTCTGGATACTTTCAAGAGAGAGCGAGATAGGACTCAAAGATAGCGGAGTCAGAGGATATGGGGAGAAGGCAGGAACGGGGTACTGATCGGGGATGATCAGCCATGATCACATTGAATGACGGTGCTGGCTCGAAGGGCCGAATGGCCTACTCCTGCACCTATTGTCTATTGGCTCATTGGAAAGGCAAACTAAATTAATGCAAGATGGATGATGTCCAAAAGTGGTGACGCTTAGCTGCAACTGTACACGATTTTATGGAACCTACAACAGAAGCATTGGTTTCAGTCTCTAAAGAAGGTTAATCTTAGAGATGTTGTAGAAAAAGATCACTATAACCATATAACAATTACAGCACGGAAACAGGCCATCTCGGCCCTTCAAGTCCATGCCGAACAACTTTTTTTCCCTTAGTCCCACCTGCCTGCACTCATACCATAACCCTCCATATCCATATGCCTATCCAATTTATTTTTAAATGATACCAACGAACCTGCCGCCACCACTTCCACTGGAAGCTCATTCCACACCGCTACCACTCTCCGAGTAAAGAAGTTTCCCCTCATGTTACCCCTAAACTTCTGTCCCTTAATTCTAAAGTCATGTCCTCTTGTTTGAATCTTCCCTATTCTCAAAGGGAAAAGATTGTCCACATCAACTCTGTCTATCCCTCTCATCATTTTAAAGACCTCTATCAAGTCCCCCCTTAACCTTCTAGACTGATCCCTGGAGTGAAGTTGCCTTTGGATGAAAGATTGCAGACTGGGCCAATCATCTCAAGTTTGGAAGAGTGAAAGGTGATCTCCAACACATGCAAAATTCTCAAAGGACTCGACAAATAAATTCTGAAGGATATTTCCTCTCGTGGACAAGTCTAGAATCAGAAAGCAAATATTTCATGATAAACAATCAGCCACTTAAAAATAGTCAAAGAATGAGAATTACCAGAACTATCTACCTCAAAAGAAATCTATATAAATAATTTGAGTTTCACGAAATCTAATAATTCGGGATTCAAAGTAGATTACCAAATAGCAACATGATTTTCAAAATTGAAATCATACATTGCAATTGGTCACAAACATGGTGATGGCTAATTAACAAATATCCCGTTTATGCACATGCTTAACTTTGCCTAAAATATAAAGGAGTTGCTCCCATCACGAAAACCCGACAGCATCTTGTTCCACTCCAGCTTTGCTGCCACATATGTAAAAGACAAATAGAGGAACAAAATAGCAGATACAAGGCACGCAACTCAAATATTGGAAATTAAATAGAATACATAAAATGCTGGAATTACACTGTATTTGGCAAGCTCCATATACAAATTAACATTGGCTCAGATTTTCTGCCAGCACTGATTGTGCTTGCTAATGACCCACAAAGCATTCAAATTTACATTGGACAGATACCCAACATCAACCTGCTGCTCAGGATTGACCAACCCTCCATAGCAATCAGGACCGATTGCACAAATCCTGTCACGTGGCACCAATGCAAGGAAATTGTAGTAGTTCCTCACAGAACTGAAGCATTTTCTCACAAAATCCAATTTAATGTCTCGGGTCAATGGCTTTATCATAACTGGAAAAGTGTAATAAAAAATAAATTAAGTGTCATACCAATTCTATCTTGTCCCTCCCTCTTGTCCAGTCCTTCTGCACCGATAGTCCGGACACCTCACACACACTCCATCACTTCAACAATTTTTGATCCCTATGCTCCCCTCGGCTCATCTTTACATGGATATCCAATCTAGTTACACTTCCGTTCCCCATCAGGAAGGCTGTCTGAAGAAGGGTCTCGACCCGAAACGGCGCCTATCTCCTTCGCTCCTTAGATGCTGCTGCACCCGCTGAGTTTCTCCAGCTTTTTGTGTAACCCAGGAAGGCTGCAATGCTCAGTTTCTTCCTAGAACGGAGACCCAACATATGTACCTTCCTCCACCTGATGGAAGTTGTCTTTCCCTCAGCAACTTCACCTTTGATTCCTCTCACTTCAAATTCACCGGCCCCAGTGATACCTGTCTTTTTGTTAGCTATGTTGAACATTAATAAACATACCCTGGCATCATCCCATAACTCTTTCGCTGCTACATAGACAACTGCAATAAGGCTGCATCCTGCACCCTTGCAGAAATTGTCAACTTCAAGTTCCACCCTGGCTGCTAATTGATTAAGACCATCTCTGACGCCTCTCACTGAAAAGCTCTTTTCAGATGACCATCATTATTGTGGTGCCAAACAAAAGCATGAAAGGCGCCTTAATGACCAGTGTCGAGTGACTCAGCCATTCACTATCATGAAGTACTTCGAGAGCGCTGCAGACAGGTTCGATTCACTACAATCTGCCTACTGCTGTAACAGGTCCACAGCCGACACCATTCTATACCTAATCCCTGGAACAACTGGATAACAAGGACACACAAGTCAAACTCTTATTTATTGACTGTTTCTCCAGCCTCAATACTATAATTACAACTCTCTCCAAATTCCCTACACCTAGACTCAGCATATCTCAGTAACTGTATCTTGACTTCATGGCACACACATGAGTGCGGAGACAACAAAACATCCTCCAAGACAATTCTCAATAGCAGTACCATGCAAGGATGCTTTCTCAGCTCCTTACTATACTCCCTATGCACTCAACTGAATGGCCAAATCCTGTTTGGTCATTCAGTGGCCCAGGTCTCAAACAACAAACTATATTCTGCACTCTCCAGCTTCCCTTTTGTTCTCTCTATTGTACTAAAGTTTGTATGGTATATCTGATCTGTTTGGATAGCATACAATACAAAGCTTTTCACTGATCCAAAGTACTGGAGCCACTTCTTTTGTTTTGGAAACTGGCATCTGCAATTCCGTTTCTAAAACTTTTCACTGTACCTCAGCACATGACAATAATAAACCTAAACAAGACCGAGTACAGGAAGGCAGGAGATTGGGATCTTAGTAACATGATGTTAAGATAACAATCTCTCCATCAATGTCAGCAAAATGAAGAAACTGAACACAGACTATGGAAAGCAGGCAGGGGTACATGCCCCAATCTGCATCAACGGTGGCACGGTGCTGCAGTGGAGATGGTCATAAACCATTAATTCCCCCTGGTTTAAATACTACCAACAATTACTCTGAACACAGCTGTGAGGTTTTGAGTCAGGTCAGATTTTAAATGAAGGGAAGGAGGAAGAGAAAACCTGCCAAGTGAAGGGGGGAAGTGAAGAAAAATGTGTATGCCTATTCATATTGTCCATAGATGCAGCCTGACCCACTCCATCATTGTGCCTTTTTTTTAAAAATCAACATCTGCAGTTCCTTGTGTCTACAATTTCACCCCGTCTTTGGAAAGTTGCGAAGATAACCAGGGACCATCTCCCACCCGAGTCTCTCCCTTTTCTTTCCTCTCCCATCAGGCAGAAGATACAAAAGGTTGGAAGCATGTACCACCACTTCTTCCCTGCTTTTAGAAACTTGAGCCGACCACTCATATGCTAATGATAAATTCCTAATCTCACAATCCACCTTGTTGCGGTCCTTGTGCTTTTTATTTACCTACTATGTTTGTCCCTCCATACTGTACATGCAACACTACATTCTGCCCTGTGTCCATTCTCTTTTGGACCATCTGTTTTACTCTTACACGGTACGATTGTACTCCTGTATGGTATTTGCCTGAAAGGATGCAACAAACCATTTCACTTGTCCTCAGTACACATGATAATAAAGCCATACCAATGACTGAAAGCTCAGTGACAAGTGCAAATTCAGATGGTCTGTCAATCATACAACCAGTGTTTTTATACTCGACCCAGTAAATCAGTGTCTCCGTTTCCTAATGGGTCAGTGACAATTCTGTATTTAACGGCACCACTCTCCCAAACCAATCTTTACCATACAAGTTGGCCAAGGCCTAAAGGTGCAAATTTGAAACGTTTAACCAGTCGTCTAGACCTTCCCAAATCTAAACACAAATTCAACCCAAGCCACCTGATTTAAAACAAATAAGATGTAGCAGAAAAATCAAACAATGCGGCCCGACTGTAAAGTAGGTTATTCTAGACTCTACGAACTGGATTTGAAACTGATGCAGAAACAATGGCCCAAACAGCCAATAGAACGCACTGATCGCCATCAAGTATGCTTTGTGCTCACCCAAGTGACTCAATTTAACTTGACGTTTAAAAGCAGCCTGACAGCGCTCCCGTTGTACTATACCACAGATTTTACCAAGACGCCGCATTCAAGTGTTAAAGAAGGAACTGCAGATGCTGGAGAATCGAGGGTTACACAAAAAGCTGGAGAAACTCAGCGGGTGCAGCAGCATCTAAGGATCTCCTTAGATGCTGCTGCACCCGCTGAGTTTCTCCAGCTTTTTGTGTAACCGCCGCATTCAAGTGTCGACGCTGGGATTTGGAAGCACAACCTTGTGATTCAGGTGGCCTCATAAACAATCTTGGCGAGCGGCGGCACGGTGATGGTCGGGCTTGTCATTTAACATGGGTCACCGTCTATCTCTCTCTATTTCACCCTCGTATCGTCTAGATTTGATGTATATATACACACCTTTATATCTCTAAATCAACGTCTTTATTATATCTCTAAATCCGTCTTAGTTTCTCTAAATCACCGTCTTTATATCGGTCTATATCTCTCGTTTCCCTCTCCCCCTGACTCTCGGTCTGAAGAATGGTCTCGAACCGAAACATCACCTGGTCCTTTTCCCCAGAGATGCTGTGTTTTTCCAGCACTTTGTGTCTATCTTCCATGTATTGAATCTGAATTGAATCTGAATCTGAATGTAAACACAGGCAGGGCTAGGGAGAGATGGGGAGGGGCAAGTGCGGCCAGCCCCTACCTTGTTTGGTTTTACTGTCGGGGGGCGGCGCTTTGCTGGGCCCTGCCGAGGCGGATCGCGCAGATTTCTTTTCCATATCTGGATTTTCCAGCATCAGCTTCCGACAGCTCAATGGGAACGACCGGGCTGGTTGTGCCAACCGATTTTCCACAGCGCATCGCGTTACTGGGCCTGACTTCAATCTTCATCATGGCGACCTCTGCATCGTGACCAGTCTGGAAAATGGCGAAAATAAACAAGGAGCGGGGCGGAGAGAGAGAGAGAGAGAAACGGAGTCGGTGGGGTGGGGGACGAACTGGGCTCCGAACAAGCCCTTGGAGGTTAGTAGACGGAGTCCAGTGGTTTCTGGTGACCCCCACCCCGCGTTCCTGAGGCAGGTAAGCAGGCAGGCGGGCGGCTCGACAGTCCCGACGCGATGCGACCCCTCACAGCGATGGCGACAAGTCGCCAACAAGCGCCCAAAAGCCGGACGCGCACCCCCTTATATAGACTCAGCAAACCCGCGCCTGCGCACTTTGTGCCTCCGGGCTGAGGCACGCTGGGAGATGTAGTCTTCCCCAACCCCTCAACCAATCACGAACACAAAGGGGGGGGGGGGGGAGACTTGCAGATGCTGAGGTTGGCAAACTGATTGGATAGCGAGCCAAAACAGAAAAAGCACTTTCACTGTACCTCGCTACACCTACACAATAATAATAAACCTAGCTCAGCGGGTCAGGCAACACCTGGCTCGGACAAAACTCTGAACATTAATAGCCCATTATCTGTTATTTGCACTTCATCAGTTTATTTATCCATGTGTGTATATATTTATATAATGGTATATGGACACACTGATCTGTTTTGTAGTCAATGTCTACTATGTTCCGTTGTGCTGAAGCAAAGCAAGAATGTCATTGTCCTATCAGGGACACATGACAATAAACTCACTTGAACATCTCTGGAGGTAGACACAAAAAGCTGGAGTAACTCAGCAGGCCAGGCAGCATCTCTGGAGGGCATGTATAGGTGACGTTTCGTGTAGAGACCCTTCTTCAGATTTCATCTCTGGAGGGCATGAATACGTGAGGTTTCTGACCTGAAGTTTAGCACTCTGCTTTGGTTACCAGAACTTTGTGTGTCTTTCAGTGTTTCTAGCACTTTGTGTCTCCTTTAGTTGTTCCCAATGTTCCACCAAAGTTGGATGCCGGTTATACAACACATCCCCTCCTTTCCCACAATCTCTTTTTCCTGAAACACACAACCCAATTTCTCCCACTCTCCCACCCCACACTCACTTTGCCCTCCGCACCCTGTCCCCTTTCACATAAATTTAGGTAGGTTTATATTTATTATTGTCATGTAGTGAAAAAGCTTGTATGCTATCCAATCTATTCAGATAATACTATACATAAATAGAAGTAAACCAAAATTTAAGTAGAATAGACATAGACATAGAAAATAGGTACAGGAGTAGGCCATTCGGCCCTTCGAGCCTGCACCGCCATTCAATGTGATCATGGCTGATCATCCAACTCAGTATCCCTTCTCTCCATACCCCCTGATCCCTTTAGCCACAAGTGCCACATCTAACGCCCTCTTAAATATAGCCAATGAACTGGCCTCAACTACCTTCTGTGGCAGAGAATTCCAGAGACTGACCACTCTCTGTGTAAAGAATGTTTTCCTCATTTCGGTCCTAAAGGAATTCCCCCTTATCCTTAGACTGTGACCCCTTGTTCTGGACTCCCCCAACATCGGGAACAATCTTCCAGCATCTAGCTTGTCCAACCCCTTAAGAATTTTGTAAGTTTCTATAAGATCCCCCCTCAATCTTCTAAATTCCAGCGAGTACAAGCCGAGTCTATCCAATCTTTCCTCATATTAAAGTCCTGACATCCCAGGAATCAGTCTGGTGAATCTTCTCTGTACCCCCTCTATGGCAAGGATGTCTTTCCTCAGATTTGGAGACCAAAACTGTACGCAATACTCCAGGTGTGGCCTCACCAAAACCCTGTACAACTGCAGTAGAACCTCCCTGCTCATATACTCAAATCCTTTCCCTATGAATAGGTCGAGCAAATGAAAATATACAGAGTACAGAATATAGTTCTCAGCATTAAAGTACACCAGTTCCAGTGACAAAGCGTAATGTCTGCAATAGGGTTATTGATGAATCAGACAGTACCCTAGCTTATGGAAAGACCATTCAGAAGCATCATAACAAGGGAAGGAACTGTTCCTGACTCTGGTGGTGCTTTCAGGCTTCTGTTTCTTTTGCCTGACAGGAGTAGAGAAAAGAAGGAATGACCAGGGTGGGACAAGACTATGATTAAGTTGGCTGCTTTCCTGAGTCAGCATGAGTAATTGGTGGTGAATCTGGTTTGGGTGATGGACTGGGTTACATCAACAACTCTCTGCAATTTAGTGCGGTCTTGGGCAGAGTTGTTCCCAAAGAGGCAACCTTTGCCCACCCATCCCAAAATAACCCACATCTCACCTTCCCCCTATAC
This sequence comes from Raja brachyura, assembly GCA_963514005.1. Next base: position 9,839,208 of record OY740808.1, read on the forward strand.
CCCTCCCTATGGCTTTACATTTCACTTCCCTTCTCTATTTATCTGATACACATCTTTTTCATCTCTAGATTTTGTCCACCCATCTGTAAATCAAACCCCCTTCTCCTCGATATATCTCCTCGAGATCACTTGCCAGGCTTTGACCTGCCCACACCCCCTCTTCCAGCTTTATCCCAACTACAATCAGTCTGAAGATGGGTCCTGACCCGAATTGTTGTCTATCCATGTCCTTTAGAGATGCTGCTTGGCCCTCTGAGTTACTCCAGCATTTTTTCATTTTCCTATGGCAAACAGCTACCTTTGATCGCGTGTAACTTGTCATACTCCTCTTATTCGTGGGTCCCTCGTGGGAGACCGCTTTTCGGAGCTCCCGCAATGGCAACTTCGCCCGCCCGGATCACGGGGTTAAAAGGACCCGGAGCGGGGCCTGACATTGCCCGGAGCAGGGCCTGACGTCGCCTGGTGCGGCTTTAATGGCCGTGGGACTTACCATCGCCCGTCGGGGGGCTGCAACATCAAGACCCGGAGCAGCGCCTTGCATCACCCGGCACGGCCTTAACAGACCTACCATCACCCGCCGGGTGTTTTAACATCGGGGAAGAATAAACAACAGGGGAGAGACAAGACTTTGCCTTCCATCACAGTGTGGAGGGGTTTGGAGATTCACTGTGATGGATGTTTATGTAATTTGTGTTAATTGTGTGCCTTGGTTTTTTCATGTTTGTATGACTGCAGAGATTTAATTCCATTTGAACTTAGGTTCAAATGACAATAAATGGTATTCAGTCTTCTTCTGATTTGCAAAATATTAGGAGTCAAATACTAGTTGCAAACAATGTTACCCAACGACTGATTTACCATGGCCAAGATTGAATTGTACTCCAACCAGACTTGTGTTATCAGGTCATGGACCAGTACTGGAATTAGTTTAAATTGGGATTGGAATTCGAAAGGAATGTTTTCAAGATTTAGTTCTTAGGGCTAAAGGAATCAAGGGATATGGGGAAAAAGCAGGAAGAGGGTACTGATTTCGATGATCAGCCATGATCATATTGAATGGTGGTGCTGGCTCGCAGGGCCGAATAACCTACTCCTGCACCTGATGTTCTCTGTCACCCATTCCTTCTCTCCAGAGATGCTGCCTGACCCACTGAATTACTCCAGCACTTTGTATCTATCAAAGATTATAGCTCCTCTATAATCTTTGGTATCTATTATCATGGCAATCTCACGTGACTTTGGTCTGCCCCGGAAGCGGAACCGCGTCGCGGGTCGGGGTCGGCAGTAAGATGGCGGCCTGCAGGTTGCTGCGGTTGGTCGCAGCGGACTCTCGGGGTTTCCTTGTTTACCGGCGGAATCTCGCACCGCGCGTCGTGGTCAGGGCTCATTCCGGCAACGCCGAGCAAAAACAAACACATTTCGGATTCGAGACTGTGGCCGAGTCGGAAAAAGCGGAGAGAGGTGCGAGTGCGGGGTGTTCGGGCTCCAGCATCAAGGTCCTTGAGACCGGGAGATAACTTGAGGAAAGGCCGGTGCTGCCCTTTCCAACCACGCGCTGTCAGTGCGGGCTTGGGTGGTATTATCGGTTAATGTCAGTTGCGTGGTAATGTCTGTTCCTTTAGACAAATTAGGGGGCTCATTTTCAGCGGATTCAGACACTGGGTGGGTGAAATGGGTGGAGCGAGAGCAGAACTACGGGACACGGAGGAGACCGTCCCCAGGAGACAGTAGGAGAGAAGCCACGTTTACTAAAGAAAGATTACATCTCAAATGACCTAGAATGCAAAGCCTCCTATTGGGAGCAGATGCGGCAGAAATGGAGAAACTGAGAGTGCGGGCTTTATTGATTTATTCCTGCCCCCCCCTTTTTTTTCATCTTGCAGTGTCACTCGTTGGTTCCAGCTGATAGCTTGAAATCATTGACAGAAGGCTAAGAGCAGACACACTGAAGACGTAACTTTGGGGAAGTAGGGAGATGGTTCGCAGATGGTGAATTTGAAAATAATGTTAATGTAAACCAATTTTAAAACTTATTTAGCGAGTAGTAGGATGCACTGATTTTTCTTTTTGACACGTTATGGCCAATTGTCATTTATTATGTTAGCTGAGTCATTGCTGAAACTAAAATCTGGTTAACTTGGTTGGCGAATCTAGTCTCAAAAAATAATGTATGGGTTTATGGGCCTCACTAACAAGGTTTCCTAGTTGCCCTTGAGTAGACGATGCTGGTGGCTTGACTGTTGGAATTGCTGACACAAGGAACTGCAGGTGCTGGTTTACAAAAACAGAATTAAGGTGTAAATCATGTGAGATGTAAATATTCTGCCATTGGAAACTATTGAATGTCACTGTGGGGCTTCTATGATCATTTGCCCTTCATGTTTCTCTGAAACAAAAGCATGAGTAATGAAGATTGCAATAGTTATTGAAAAGGTTCAACAACTACTTGAAGGTCTTTAATATTCATGAAAAGGCATCAGATCAAGTGGTTTAGAAACATAGAAACATAGAAATTAGTTGCAGGAATAGGCCATTCGGCCCTTCGAGCCTGCATCGCCATTCAATATGATCATGGCTGATCATCCAGCTCAGTATCCCGTACCTGCCTTCTCTCCATACCCTCTGATCCCCTTAGCCACAAGGGCCACATCTAACTCCCTCTTAAATATATCCAATGAACTGGCCTCAACTACCCTCTGTGGCAGAGAGTTCCAGAGACCCACCACTCTCTGTGTGAAAAAATTCCTTCTCATCTCGGTCCTAAAGGATTTCCCCCTTATCCTTAAGCTGTGACCCCTTGTCCTGGACCTCCCCAACATCGGGAACAATCTTCCTGCATCTAGCCTGTCCAACCCCTTAAGAATTTTGTAAGTTTCTATAAGATCCCCTCTCAATCTCCTAAATTCTAGAGAGTATAAACCGAGTCTATGCAGTCTTTGTTCATAAGACAGTCCTGACATCCCAGGAATCAGTCTGGTGAACCTTCGCTGCACTCCCTCTATGGCAATAATGTCCTTCCTCAGATTTGGGAAGTTTAAAAGCAACTTGTCAGTAGTGAGTAACAGATGTTTCCAAGTAGAGACGGGACCATTTGGGTGCATTCTTCCAGTGGGTATAGAAAGGGGGATTTAATGTTTGAAGACCCTGTGTGATCATACAGAGACCAAAATGGAAGTTTATGATAAATGTCCGGGTCAAAATATTTGGGGAGTCAAACTAAAAATGATGTGCAGAGAAAAATCTGAAAAATGAAACGGGAAAGCTATAAACTATGAGTAAGGATTGCCAGGAGAAGACAACCAATATATGAATTTGATAGAATGTATAAAGTAAAGGAATATATAAAAGTTAGGGTCAAACAAAGACCAACAGAGAAGTCAATGTATAAAGCCGGCATTATGGTTATTAAATACATAAATGTCTACCCATTAATCAAGATTCTACTCTTTATAGTAACGTTTAGGGCCTTTTGGCCCACAGAGTTCATGTAACATCGATTACCCGTTCACACTAGTTCTATGTAATCTCACTTTCTCACATCACTCCCTGCACACTAGCAATCTGTAGAGCCCAACTAACCTACAACCCCGCACGTCTTTGGGATGTGGGAGGAAACCGGGGCATCAGGAGACTACGCAGATGGTTACTGGGAGAACATGCAAACTCACAAACAGCACCGGCAGTCAGGATTGAACACTGATCTCTGGCACTGTGAGTCACTCTACCAGTCTACCAGCTATGCCACTCTGCTGTCCATAAAAGTTAGATATCAGAGCTCTCCCCTCATTCTTTAGTGAACGTGGTTTCCCCCCTTCTGTCATAGTTGGGTCCTTCACACGTATCTCCTTTGTGCCTTGTAGTTCTGCTCTTGCTCCCACTTGCACCAGATGCAATAAGAACAATGTTCTCCAGGCCACCACCATCTGCATCGAACACATCATCCTCCAACATTTCCGTCACCTCCTCAACGCAATCCAACTACTAATCATATTTCCACCCCATTCTGCTTTTTGCAGAGAACGCTCCTTCTGCAATTCCTTGGTTCACTCCTGCCTTCCCACCCAATCTATCCCCTCTCCAGGTACTTTCCCCTGCAACCGTAGGACTTGCAACATCTGCCCTTGTACCTCCTCCCTTGACTCCATTCAGGGACAGTCCTTCCAGGTGAGACAGAGGTTCACATGCGCCTCTTCAAACATCATCTACTGCATCTAGTGTTCCAGATGTTGGCTTGTCTATATCGGTGAGACCAAGCGTAGACTTGGTGACCATTTCACTGAACACAGGGCTACCAACATTGGGTGAGAGTTGGGAGTGAGAAGTTGCGAGAGACCAAGCCCGAGGGAGCATGTCGACTGGGGGGTGGGGGGTGTCTCCCCTCCCATTGGTACGGAGCTTTTGTATTTTTCAGCTTGAAATTGTGCAATCTGGTGCATACTGTAACAAATCTTTTAACTTGCACTTGAATGCAATATTTATGCTTTAAATTGGATTACCTCTGTATAAGGTTAGGCTAAATTACATTCCAAATTACATTGCACAGTATGGTGCCAGGCTCTGATCAACAGGTGCTGCACATGAATGATCTTAGTGTATTCATGTATGGAAATCAGATTATAATCAAGCACTTGGCCCATATTGACCAACCTGGGTCTCGCTACTCCTGACCCTGACTCCAGTTGCATACTTTCTCTCAATCCTGACCCCGAGTCCAGCCTTACACCTGGCCCCCTACTCTACCCTGATCATAGCTGGTTACTTGCTTAGGTTCCCAGTGCTGAACACTCCCATTGTCCCAGCTTTGATTGCACACCTAGTACTATTCCAGACCTTGACTCTGGATGCACACTTGGCCTTGCTCCTAGCGCCTCTGCACTGACAATATATCTGGCCCACACATAATGCCCCGTATCTGACCCCCTGGACTTAACCTATTACGTTCAAGTCCACAGATGCTTATCTAATTCTGTAATCCTTTATGGGGCACTTCACGGACCAAATTTTTTTATAACAAAATTTGCTACATCCATTGACTTCCTTGTTGTCTAACATGCTAGTTGCTTTGCCAAAGAAGTCATCAATTGGTTGAACACAATTTGTCATCCATAAAATTAAACTCACAGCTGTATAAGTATTCTGTTACCATTTCCTTCATTTTCCTAACAAACTGTCCTGAAGTCATTTTCACCCCCAATATTTTCAGTATTTTACAGTCTTCCTCTCAGCTGGGACTTTTCCGAAATACAAAGTCCAATTAACTATATATTTGAGCAATAATATTCTATTTAATGTGATATTGAGAATACATAATATTTTCTGTGGTATTCATAACACAATGATAAAAAGATCTTTGTTTCGATTGCACCTACCAACATGCATATATTATTATATTACATTGAAGTGATTGAAATCCAAGTGAAGTTTAAATGGCATCAGAAAAATAAAACCTCGGGAATGGATGAGTGGTTGGTTGGAATTAGTATCAGCACAATTACTATATTAAACTTTGAATCTTCAGATGTCCTGGTTCAAGCTAAAACTAAAGAGAAATAATAACCTCCTCACACATTCCCCTTCAAGTCTATCTGTCACTCCAAAAGAATATGCCCCTTCTTTGAACAAGCTCTTAAACATCGCACCTGAATCAGTTTCCATCTGATTACACTCCTTGACGATGTTCATCTACGTGTTCAATTAATAAAACAACAAGATTGGGGACATTTCTATTAAACCTGTCAAAGGGATTTGGGGGGGTTTAGAAATAGTCAGTGAGGTAAACAAACATAATAGTTGAGTGGTAAATGACAATAGTGCTACCTTCCCAATATTTAACTGAAGGAAATAATGGATTAAATATTAATCTGCCGTGGGAAATTCTGTGATCAATGAGAATTTCAAAACTAATATCAACTGCATGGGCCGCAGGTGTTGGAGAGCCGGGCTGAGGGAGGGATGGAAGCAGAAACTGTGGCGGGAGCAGATGCGGACGGGGAGCCGGGGCTAGCAAGTGGTTGCCGGGCTGGCGAGTCGCTCTCGCTGCAGCTCCGGCCATGGAGCAGCCTCAGTGCAGGAGTCCCGGGCCGTCGGAAGCGTTGCGCTGCTGCCGTGAGACTCTCTTTGTGATCAGCGTGAGAATTGGGCGAAATGCGTGATTCTCACGCTAAATGCGTGTGAGTTTGTAGCCCTGTTGAACACTTATCTTCCTCTGAACACTTCTGCCAAGAACTACAGGATCTTCTGGTTACTAACCATTTTAACTCCCCTTCCATTACCAGAGTGACCTTTCTGTCCTGGGTCGCCTCCACAGCCAGAATGAGGCCACACCAAAATTGGAGGAACATAAAGTAATATCTTGCTTCGGTAGCTTACAACCCAGCAGCATGTATGTTTAATTCTCTAACTATAGGTAACTTGTACAAACACCCCCCTCCCTCCATTAAAGGTCGGTTAACCAGTTCTACAGTTCGCAATGATGTATCCCTCTTGGGAATCGCACCATCTCTAGCCAAATAACGTCCTATTAGAATCGCCCTGCCTGTTGTCATCGGTTGCTGCCCTGATTCGTCCTGGTCTTTTATTGCTTCCAGTTCTTTCCTCACCCCCCCACAATCAGACTGAAGAAGGGTCTCAACCCGAAACGTCACCCATTCCTTCTATCCAGAGATGCTGCCTGTCCCACTCAGTTACCACTCATTTTGTGTCTATCTTCGGTTTAACCCAGCATCTACAGTCCCTTCCTACAACAAAGTAATGTGAGTGAATTAAAAAAATTGACAGACTCAAAGTAAATATTTAGCCAGTTCAGATCGAATGTATCATGTTGCTGAGTCAAGTGTGAATTAGTGACAGCTTCACCCAAAATCTTCCACTCTATCATGAAGGTTGGATAGATAGTGACGATTATTAAAATTTAAATTACGTTTACCAACTTAATAGAAACACTTGTAGAAATTAAGATGTTAAGATGTCTTCCCACTGGACAGGGCATTTGAGTGCCCTACTTGCTATTCCTTCCTTTGCCATTACCACCAAAATATGTTAAATTATATATTTAATTACTATTTGGGAACATCATTTTATGTATAACGGCTCCCAACTTTGACAATGCACTTCAAAGGAAAGCTTACTTCACAGCAATTTGTTGCATTTCTTGCATATACATGCAATGTCCTTTTGAGGCCACAGGGGGAAAGGAGGTTAGAAAAGCTACCAGATATGTATGACCTTCATTATGAAATTTGTTTTATTTACAGTTTACAAAGTATTTGAAAATGTTGCTGAAAAGTATGATGTAATGAACGACGCCATGAGCTTTGGCATTCACAGGATGTGGAAAGACTCACTTCTTCATACAATGAACCCACTACCTGGAACCAAATTACTTGATGTAGCTGGAGGGACAGGTACGGTAATTAGAACTTTGCCCAATGTCTCTATTCTATTATTGTAATTTGAAGGTCCTGCAAGGTTGTCTTCCTGTTGTTGGCAATTATCTGTGAAGTGCCCTGTGGAGGTGATTCATGGTTTATTTTCAGATAACGTTATCTAATTAGTATCTAATTTGCAGTGCATCTTTGTATTATCAGTGGAAACTGCAGCACTGGGGGAAACCCACGGCATCATGGAGAAAGTGTGCGATGTGTTGTGTTTTATTACTACCTGTTAAGTAGCTGCAGAGGGCGGCACAGTGGCGCAGCAATAGAGATTCTGCCTTACAGCACCAGAGACCCAGGTTCGATCCTGACTACGGGTGCGGTCTAGTACAGAGTTTGTACATTGTCCTCTGACCGCGTGGGTTCTCTCCGGGTGCTCCGGTTTCCTCCCACATTCCAAAGACATGCGAGTTTATAGGTTAATTGGCTTCTGTAAACTGTCCCTAGTGTGTAGGATAGTGTTAGCGTAAGGGGGTGAATGTTGGTCGGCGCGGACTCAATGGGCCTAAGGGCCTGTTTCCACGTTGTATCTCGAAAGCCTAAAGTCCGAGGGAATGCATGTTACTTGTAAGATTTCTAGGAAACATTTTTCCTTTTTGTCTTCTCATTTTACATGAATTTGCAATTATTCTTCACTCTCCAATGCCTTGTCCAATTTATAATAGTTTCATGGACTTAACCTTGTACAATAATATTTTCTGAGCTCTACCGTGCCTTCCTCTGAGGTCTTCAATTTCAGCAGAGGATACTATTTAAGACAAAGTATTTTTTCCCTTCCCATTCCCCTATCGCAAATAATCTGCAGTCAACTGAGATCAGCGATGGCTGTTGTATAGTTGCTCCAATTTTGTCCAGCCAACATCTCAGGCCCGCTGAGGGGCATCAAATCACATTCACTATATTGACTCAAGACCTAATAACGTTTATTTTTTGCTTTTCTTTTCCCCCAAGGCAGATTCACTGAAGCTGGCAATAATATTTTCAAATAATATCAGCTTCGGTCCTGTGATCTGTAGTCCACTTAGAAGCTGTTAGACTAGGATTCTAGCTATTTTTATTGGTGATTGTCACCAGGGCAAGAAGCTTCCTGGCATGCTCCATAAAGGATAGTGAGGTATTGAAAAACGGCAGAACCCTAAGGACTAGTTCTCCAGCAAGAGTCAGCATATTAGGAAGAGAAATTAATAAATGTGATATCAATAATGTTAAATGAGAATCACGTACAACTTTAGATTGGGTCAAGTAACTTCGTAAGTTGGCTGATCTACCTTTCCCTCTCAACCCCATTCTACTGCCTTCTCCCCATAATCCCTGACACCCGTACTGATCAAAAATCTGTCAATCTCCGCCGTAAAAATATCCATTGCCCCAGCCTCCACAGCCATCTGTGGCAATTAATTCCACAGACTCACCACCCTCTGACTAAAGAAGTACATGCGCATCTCCTTTCTAAAGGTGCGTCATTTTATTCTGAGGCTATGGCCTCTAGTTCTAGACTCTCCCTCTAGTGGAACTCTTTCCATTCCTATGATATTTTACATTCTTATTGACAATTGGTTTAGCTAGTTATGTTAGTTAATTGATGATAAATTATACTGTAGTATGAAAGCATCTCATCACTCTCCTCAGTAAGGTAATTTGTGAATTGAAAATATCTTTGGGTAATCAGATTAGCTGTTGGGCTGACTCTTTCTGAAGAACTGTTGGGTTGGATCTTTAAGAAGAGCTGTTTCTCATTGAGTTAATTGCTTTTCCTTATTTGTTTTCTTCGTGTGCGAACCTGAAGAGGACCAGGACATTACTTAGTGTGGGTACATCACTGGTGAACCCACATCAGTCTGCTTTGCTGAAAGCACATCAGTTCAGCGAGCAGCTGCCAGGAATGGCTGATATTTATACATAGATACATAGAAATTAGGTGCAGGAGTAGGCCATTCGGCCCTTCGAGCCTGCACCGCCATTCAATATGATCATGGCTGATCATCCAACTCAGTATCCCGTACCTGCCTTCTCTCCATACCCTCTGATCCCTTTAGCCACAAGGGCCACATCTAACTCCCTCTTAAATATAGCCAAAGAACTGGCCTCAACTACCCTCTGTGGCAGAGAGTTCCAGAGACTAACCACTCTCTGTGTGAAAAAAGTCTTTCTCATCTTGGTCTTAAAGGATTTCCCCCTTATCCTTAAGCTGTGACCCCTTGTCCTGGACTTCCCCAACATCGGGAACAATCTTCCTGCATCTAGCCTGTCCAACCCCTTAAGAATTTTGTAAGTTTCTATAAGATCTCCTCTCAATCTCCTAAATTCTAGAGAGTATAAACTGAGTCTATCCAGTCTTTCTTCATAAGCCAGTCCTGACATCCCAGGAATCAGTCTGGTTTATATTTAACAATCCTCATCCAGTTACCTTGCTGTGACCTTATTACTGTGGTGGGTGCATGGTTTGAAGATTATATCTGACAATTTTTTTGGCCTGAATGGCTGTACCTCAGAGGGACTGTGCTTTATAGCTTAGGCATAAGGAGGGTTACAGGAGATCCAAAATTGCTCTGTATTTCTTCAGGAGATATCGCCTTCAGGTTTATGGATTATGTAAAATCACAACAGGAAAGACAGAATCGGCAAGCGATGAAACTTTACCAGAGTCCTTCGTGGCAACAAATCAACGATGCTTATGAACAGCAGATGGAATCTAACTCGGATGTGGAATCAATGGCAGTAATCTGTGATGTTAATAAGGAAATGTTAAAGGTTGGAAAGCAAAAGGCAGAACGGTTGAACTATACCGAAGGTAATCTAAACTTAAATCTGACCTTTTTTTAAAATATATTGACAATTTTGATATTGTGTCTGAATGTTCTTTGTATCTCTATGATTGTGTGTTGCTTGCAGGCTTGTCCTGGGTTGTAGGAAATGCTGAGGAGCTACCATTTGATGATGACAAGTTTGACGTTTATACAATTGCCTTTGGAATTAGAAATGTTACGCACATTGATGATGTGAGTACCTGCAGAGGATCAACTGTGACCGAGTTGTGATCATATCTGAGGCGAAAACTTCCCTTTGCCCCTTTCTTATATTCATTCGCCAATTCAATCAATGAAAATATTGTATACTATTTTGGAGATATGTTCATAAATGATAGGAGCAGAATTAGGCCATTCAGCCCATCAAGCCTACTCCTCCATTCAATCATGGCTGATCTATCTCTCCCTCCTAATCTACTGCCTTCTCTCCAAAACGCCTGTACTAATCGATAATCTATCTATCTCTGCCTTAAAAATATCCATTGACGGCCCCCACGGCGTTCGGTGGCAATGAATTCCACAGATTCACCACCCTCTGATTAAAGAAGTTCCACCTCATCTCCTTCCTAATGGAACATCCTATAATTGTGAGGCTATAACCTCTGGTCCTAAACTCTCCCATTAGTGGAAACATCCTCTCCACATGAAATTCAAGAGAGGATGAAATGCAATGCATTTGAGCCAATATGTTTTTTTTTCCTCCCTTTAAAAACAATGTCTGCAAGCTCTTTCATCCCAACCCAATGATGCAGCAGAGTGTCCACAGAGGGACATCTAACACTCTAAATGTTTGTCCATCATCAGGTGTTGCAGGAGGCCTATCGGGTTTTGAAGCCGGGTGGAAGGTTCCTCTGCTTGGAATTCAGCAAAGTACAGAATCCAATCGTTTCCAGGTAGTTATAGCTTATTAGTATTAATGAAGGAGAAAACAACTGCAGAAAAATGAACTGCATAATGTTCACTGCTAGAAATTTGTGCTGGATCTACTAAATGGTCTGCCAGCATCTGTGGAACAAGAAGCAGAGTTGCTGGAGTAACTCAGCAGCTCAGGCAGAAGGGGGGTTACACAAGAAGCTGGAGAAACTCAGCGGGTGCAGCAGCATCTAAGGAGCGAAGGAGATAGGCGACGTTTCGGGTCGAGACCCTTCTTCAGACAGCTCAGGCAGAATCTCTGGATGATGTGAATAGGTGACGTTTTGGATCAGGACCTTTTCCAAGAAGACGTTCTTGTGTTTCCGTCCTAATTTTGAGATCAATGGGCCCTTTGGTTTATGTCAGAACTGGTCAGTTCTAGATGCAACTAACTCACGTTTCCTCTCTTAAGAGATACCGCCTGATCTGCTGAGTACTTCTAGGTCTGTCTGTTCTGTAACTCAGTCCCGGTATTTGTATTGACTCTTTATGGCCCTCATTCATGTCCCCCCCCCACCCCCACCCCATTTTTACTGCTTCAGGCAGGTCAGTTATGATTTACTATTGATCTCAGTCTTTTTCAAGACTGTATTAATAAATAGCATTTGCATCACTTGGATTCCATCATTTTCAAATGTTGCACCTTTTGATTTTGGAACTTAATTAACTTTATGATTGTACCTGTTTTATTTTCCCCAGGCTTTACAATTTGTACAGTTTTCAAGTGATTCCTGTACTTGGTGAAGTCATTGCTGCTGACTGGAAATCCTACCAGTACTTGGTAGAAAGTATTCAGCGTTTTCCTGATCAGGTAACATTACCATTTAGAATTGTTTTAATGGGCTACTACATCTGGATTTGCTGGGCAAATAGGCCAAGGAATGGCTAATGGAGTTTAATTCAGATAAGTGCAAGGTATAGCATTTGAGAAGACAAACCAGGGCAGGACCTCACAGTGAACAGCTGGGCTCTGGAGAGTGTTGGAGAACACGAGGATCTAGGAGTGCATGGTTCCTGAAAGTGGCATCACAGGTAATCTAACAAAACAAGTTCAATGTTTTCCTAATATCTCTCCCTTTTTGCCAGTGCCATGTGTGAAAATGGCCTTTGTCAGTCGGGGAATTGAGTACCGAAGTTGGGACGTTATGTTACAGTTGAACAAAACATTGGTGAGGCCACACTTGGAGTATTGTTTTCAGATTTGGTCACCCTGTTATAGGGAAGATGCCATTAAACTGGAAAGTGCGCAGAAAAGATTTGCGAGGATGTTGCCAGGATTTGAGGACTTGAACCACAGGGAGAGGTTGGGCTGTTTAGGACTTTAATCCTTGAAGCACACGAGGCTGAAAGATAATCTTACAGCAAAGTACAAAATCATGAGAAGAATAGACAAGGTGAATGCACAGTTTTTTTTCCCCCCCAAGGTAGGGTAATCAAGAACTAGAGATCATAGGTTTACGGTGAGAGTGGAAAGACTTAACAGGAACCTGAGTGGAAACCTTTTCAGTAAGAGGACGGTGGGTCTATGGAACAAGCTGCCAGAGGAAGTAATTGAGGCATGTACAATAACATTTAAAAGACATTTGGATAGGTCACAAAGTGCTGGGGTAACTCCGCGGGTCAGACAGCATCTCTGGAGAGCACAGACAGCAGATGTTTTGGTCGAGATCCTCATGCAGACTCAAGGTATCACGTCGAGACCCTTCTCCAGAGATGCTGTCTGACCTGCACTTTATGTCCTTTTGTGTATTAACCAGCATCAGCGGTTCTTTGATTCTACATTTTGTTAGGTACATGTATACAAAATGTTTAAAGGGATATGAGGCAAATGGGATTAGCTTGGTCAACGTGGATGAGTTGGGCCGAAGGGCCTGTTTCTGTATTCTGACTCACTTCCTAAAATACTCTCAAACTTTCCTTTCCAGTTTATGCAGTCCATCATAAAACCAATGACTATTTGACAAATCTGGCACTTTTTTGTCATCTTTATTAATACTGAACAATTTTCTTGCACGTTGCAGTTATCGTGTCACCAGCTAACTTTTGTAACTGGATGTACGCTTTATTTTTCCTTTGAACTAAAGCGATTGTGATTTGAAACACTGGGATTGCTTTCACTTGCATCTTTTAATTTCCAGGAGGAGTTCAAAGCAATGATTGAGGACGCTGGATTTTACAAGGTGGAATACAAGAACTTGTCCATGGGGATTGTCGCTGTTCACTCGGGATTTAAGCTCTGAATTTGAAGTGACTGAAAGAAAATCAAGATGCACCTTCACATAACACAATGCTTGGTGCAGAAATAGTTACAGATACGTTTCAGTGAGGTAGTTATCTGTAAGCAGTCACACAATTGGTGGTAAAATCTAACAATGTTAGACTGCAACATTGTTTAATTGTACTGCCCTTGTTTTGTACTCTAATGGTGCAGGCACATGTTACCTGCTCTGGGGTTTGTGGTTTTCCTCCGTGAGGATGTGCTTTCTGGTATCATCGGAGTAGTACCAGTAATCAGTTCAAACTGTCTGAGGCATGAAGAGACATTTGACACAGAGACCCAAGCTTTGGAAACAGTCAGATTGCTATTAAAATTGACATCCAAGTTCAGAAACATTTTAATATCGAGGCTTCCAGCAATTTAAAAAGTTGAATGTTGGCCACATGACACATTTATTTTGCACAAATACATCTTGAAGTTGTTTATTAATGCCTGCAGGATCTGTGACAGCAAGTATCTATCATTTTGCTTTCTCCACATCTGGCATCCTAAATTATACAATCAACTGAAGACACCAAGATTCTTATTAACACAGTTTAACCTGACTTTGTCTGAGAAGATGGAGGATGGTCTTCATTTCCATGCGTCTTGAGAAGGAGACTGCCAATAACACAAAACTTACATGGTTATAATTTACAAAGCCAACCTTGGTGGTATAACTAGCAATGATATTGGGTCAGTCACTCCTTTTAAATTTAGTCAAACCTGTGTGTGTGTGTTCAAATTGCATCTTTCATGACGTTATATACAAAGTTTTTGTCATGCAGTATTGACTGAAAATATTTATACAATTTCTTGGTCAGAAGTGTTTTGATTTTATTTTAATGACTTGGGTACGTTCTTAGAATGGTGTGAGATCTCTTTTGCAATCTTACTCGACCTCTCCAAACTGAACTGTTGATCCTCTGAGTGCTTCTGATGCTGCTAATGCCCCGCAGGGTCTCATAGATGTATTGTGTGATGCTGATTTATCTGTCCAAAACCATAGTTCCATGATTCATGGTTGAATAAGTCATCACAATATGAATCAGAAGTTTCTCATCATATAACTAATATTATCGTGGACTGTCATATCTGCAGAGACTTGGATCAACACTGGTTTCCTCACCATCCGATGGAGGTCCAGTCTAATGGGTGTGTTTTGAACAGGCAGATGGTGTCATGAGCATGCGTGTAGAGGTTGCTCATGTCTGCAAAGTATACCTGGAGAGGGCATGTAATTGAAGACCAAAGATGGATCCTGAGTGTGTTTGGTATGGTTGCAAATCCATAAGCCCCTTACTTTTGTTCATTCTCTATTCCATTTCAAGACACTACCACCATTGACGACCTGAGATTACACAAAATGCTGGAGTGACTCAGCGGGTCAGACAACATCTCAAGAGAAAAAAAAATAGGTGACATTTCCGAGTCTTAAGAAGGGTTCCGACCTGAAATAGCACCTATCCTTTTTCTTCAGTGGTGCTGCCTGACCCTCTGAGTTACTCCAGATTTTTGTGTCTAAATTTGCAGTACCTTCCTATACATTGATGCCTTGAGGTACATTTTGTATGACCAGCATTAGAATTCTCATTGTTTAACCTGTTGAAATTATGTGCCTTCGCTACTTTAAGAGAAATTATGCTACTTTAGGTGAAATCCCATGGCCTAATTGCTCTCAGCACGTTTGCATTTCATTTGAGATCACTTCTAAATTTTGGAGAATATGTGTCACAAGTAGTCATTTTCTCACTAGAAAGCAGTTTCCCAGTTGATTTGTTGTATCTCTAACTCTATCTGTGTTTTGGAAATGGCTGCTGATATTCCTCACCCTCTGTGTAGATCTAAAATATGATAGTGTTCTGTCTTAAAATGACACACGGTCTGAGTAAATTACAATTCTGACTGAGGACTTGATATTTTAATGCTCAGTGGTGAATAGTTTCCAAATTTCAAGATTCAAGAGAGTTTATTGCCATGTGTCCCAGATAGGACAATGAAATTCTTGCTTTGCTTGAACTTAATAACTCCATGTGCAATGAACATTATCATTTTCATCGCGGTCCAAACAAAATAGATTCCACAATTAGTATTGCAATCAGTCAAATATTTCATTATATCATACTTGAAAATATTATGTATGTTCATGCTTGTGTTCATTTTCTTGAAATTATAGTTTTATAAAAAGGAATTTAGAATTGTTTTGTGTGTAAAATAACTTATTCTGTTTTTGTGCATGCAACGTAGAAAATTCTTACAGTCAATTTGGTAATCCTCCCATTAATGCAGCAGCAGATATTTGCAGGTTTGACATAGTCTCAAATCATTCTCCAGCACAATCTTTGTGACAGATTGTTGATAATTTGTTGATATCAATCAACTTTGACCCTGTTCCTCATGAGGAATGATGTCCATATTTATGTGTATTATTTGCAAATATATTAGCAATTTTATGATAATTTCTACCAATTAAATCTGTTAAACAATAGAGGTTTTCTATTATCAGCATCCTCCTTAATCAAAGTTTTTTATGGCGACACAATCAATATGATACACAATTGTTTACATGGTGACTGCTAAACATCTGAATGGCAAAACATTAAAAATATTCAAAACCACGACAGCCACGATGAAAAGTTGCCAAACTGGTTAAAGTATGTAACAACAATCTCTTCATGATAGATTGCAGGCGCATTCTGAATTTCAGAATGTTGAGGGATATAAAGAAGATAATTACAGCTAAACTGGAGCTGGTAGAACTCTTTATTGTAAAACCGTTCCGGATGTCAGTCTTCAGGAGATGCTTGCTCATGTTCAATAGTAATTGTTGCTCCTGTAAGCTGATCTCTGGCCCTTGCATGCCAGAGCTGACTTGATCCCCAATGTACAATAGTGACTTGGGGTAGAATTTCTGTTCATATGAAATGGATATTGTGTCTTTGTCACTTTCCCTTCATACGTGCTTTACCAGTTTTTCACTGGATGTACAGTTTACACTTCAGTAAAACAATGTCACAGAATTATTTTAAACAGTAAGTGCCAATAATAGTGGATACATTTAATTCTGCACAAAACTTGATAATATATTGTAGAATATTGAAAATGCTACACTGCTCAATATTAGGTCGAAACAAAGAACTGCATATGCTGGTTTATACAAAAGTGCTGGAGAAACTCAGTGGGTCAGGTAACATCTCTGGAGAAAAAGAATGGGTGACATTTCAGGTTGGAACCCTTCTTTTGAAGACCCTCTGGGTTACTCCAGCACTCTGTGTCCACTTCTCAATATCAGCCATTATTTTTTTGCTTAGTTTAAAGATACAGCATGGAAACAGACCCTTCGGTCCATCGAGTCTGCACCGACCAGCGAACCCTGCACACTAACACTATCCTACACACACTGGGGACAATTTACTATTTTTACCGAACCTATTAGCCAATAAACTTGGAATGTGGGAGAAAACTGGAACTCATACAAACCTCATTCGGACAACACCCATAGTCAGGATTGAATCCAGTTCGCTAACACTGTGAGGCAGCAATTCTAGACCTTCCTTCAGACTGATTATGGGGGGAGTGGGGAAACTACAATTGGGTTGTATCTGAGCAAATTATTTAACATGAAATTAAATAAAGCTGAATAGAGTTTGAAGGGTTCCGACTCGAAACGTCACCTATTCCTTTTCTCCAGAGATGGTGCCTGACCCGCTGAGTTAAATCAGCAATCTGTGGTCCCTTCCGACACAGAATCTAGTAATTGTGTTTAACAGATAATGTTTAGTGGCTAGAATCAAAAGTTATCTGATTGCTTTTCCTCGTTAATATATTTGATCTGTAATTACCTCAAGCCTTAGATAGACACAAAAAGCCTGAGTAACTCAACGGAACAGGCAGCATCTCTGGAGAGAAGGAATGGGTGATGTTGTGGGTCGAGACCCTTCTTCAGACTGCTTCAGACCCAAAACGTCACCCATTCCTCTCCAGAGATGTTGCGGGGCCCGCTGAGTTACTCCAATTCGGTTTAAACCAGCATCTGCAGTTCCTTCCTACACATTACCTCAAGCCTAACAGGTTGTTAGACCCATTCAGAGGATAATAAAAAGCCAATCATGTTAATGAGGGTGGAGCTGCAGGTAGCGCAGAGCAGGCAAGGATGGCAGATTTTACTTAAGGAAATCACTGAATCAGAAGCTTGATTAACGATGCATTATTAGTTTGATTACCAGTAATGGACTCCACCCTCCCTGAGGTAATCTGTTGCCGGCCCCATTTTGACCTAGCTTTCTGTCTTTCAGTCTGAAATGGTTCCAACCCGAAATCCCGCCTATTCCTTTTCTCCAGAGATGCTGCCTGACCCGCTGAGTTACTCCAACATTTTGTGTCTATCTTTGGTATAAACCAGCATCTGCAGTTTCTTCCTAGCAATACAGCTCTGCTTGGTCTAATGGTTTTAGCACCATTGGAATTCCTTACTTTATACTTTGGAATCATTTTATTCAGGTGTCCTTCCTACCATAATGCTTTTTTAAAAATCATCTTTTGTGAACTGTAGATGACATTCAAGAAACGTGAAAATGCCTAATTCAACCCACTTGGGTTGTTTGATTAACATTGACAGCAGAATCGTAACAATAACCAATTCCACAAGAAGCTGATATGCTTTTATGCCCACTGAAATAAGAGACATCTGAATATACTGCAGGTCAAGTTACATTCCAAATGGAATATGACTAGTTGTAACTGGTGGAACTTTTACATTTTGAAGAACAATAGCAAAGGTAATTTTAGGAATAGATAATTTGTGCATATAATGGAATGATAAGCGAGTTCTGTATTCCGACTCTGCATGCCCAGGTCATGGGTCACTCGAGGGAAACATTCTCGGCAGCTGAGCTGCTACGTGTATACAGACCTGCGTTTCATCTGTAGTCAGGATCGAAAGACTATCCAGTCTTTCTTCTTCTTCTCCCATATGAAGAAAGACTGGATAGACTCGACTTGTACTCACTGGAATTTAGGAGATTGAGGGGGGGGGGGATCTTATAGAGTCTTACAAAATTCTTAAGGGGTTGGACAGGTTAGATGCAGGAAGATTGTTCCCGATGTTGGAGAACTCCAGAACACGAGGTCACAGTTTAAGGATAAGGGGGAAGTGTTTTAGGACTGAGATGAGAAGATCTTTTTCACACAGAGAGTGGTGAGTCTGTGGAATTCTCTGCCACAGAATGTAGTTGAGGCCAGTTCATTGGCTATATTTAAGAGGGGAGTTGGATGTGGCCCTTGTGGCTAAAGGGATCAGGGGGTATGGAGAGAAGGCAGGTACAGGATACTGAGTTGGATGATCAGCCATGATCATATTGAATGGTGATGCAGGCTCGAAGGGCTGAATGGCCTACTCCTGCACCTATTTTCTATGATTCTATGAACCCGGGTCTCTGGTGCTGCAAGCACTGTTGAATTGCTTCTGGAATTAGCGACACTATTTCTCCCATCTCCACTGGACCATGCAGAAATCTCAGCAGTGACAATCTAATGAATCTGGTCCCCCTCAGCCTGGGTGTATGGGTTCCATTCTCACTCTGGCTGCCCTCCCGGGTTATACAGGGGCGAACCACACACCCCTCTCCTGCATAACCCCAGGAGGCAGATTTGTGTGCGTAGTCTCACTGCCGTCCCATCCCGGTCTGGGGGCGACCGGAGATGTCCGTGGGCGACCGCGGACTGACGGGACACCCACCTGGAGCAGTGGCGGGCAGCCCCAGGCTTACAGAAGAAGAAGCACTAACTCCAGCTCAACTACAGTGGCTTGCAAAAGTTTTCATACCCCTTGAACTTTTCCACATTTTATCACGTTACAACCACAAACGTAAATGTATTTTATTGGGATTTTATGCCCAGTCAAAGGCCAGACCTAAATCCAATTGAGAATCTCTGGCAAGACTTGAAAATTACTGGTCACAGACGCTCTCCATCCAATCTGACTGAGCTTGAGCTATTTCGCAAAGAAGAACGGGCAAAAATCTCAGTCTCTAGATGTGCAAAGCTGGTAGAGACATACCCCAAAAGACTTGCAGCTATAATTGCAGCGAAAGGTGGTTCTCAAAGTATTGACTCGGGGGGGCGGGGGCTGAATACTTTTGCACGCCACACTTTTCAGTTTTTTTATTTGTATTAAAATTTGGAAACCATGTATCATTTTCCTTCCACTTCACAATTATGCACCACTTTGTGTTGGTCTATCACATAAAATCCCAATAAAATACATTTACGTTTGTGGTTGTAACTTGACAAAATGTGGAAAAGTTCAAGGGGTATGAAAACTTTTGCAAGCCACTGTATGTTCCAACTCGCAAGGAACCTGTTCCCCGACGGGCTGGGGACCGTCAGCTGCACCTCTTGCCTTATCCAGTGGCTGTCGGTTAACCCACTTGGTGCCGATGAAAGCCGAGCACCAGTCATCAATGGGAATACAAACAAAACACCGCAGTAACTCAGCGGGTCAGGCAACATCTCTGGAGAAGGGTCTCGACCCGAAACGTCACCCATTCTTTTTCTCCAAAGATGCTGGGTACAATCAGTTATAACACGATTTCGCCCGTGAACTGGTGACCAACTTAAAGGTTACTTTGGAAATTGATAGGCCGAGAAAAAGCGGTTTTGGGGAAAAAAGAATGTTTCTCTGCAGCCTCTTACAATACCACACAATAATTTTCTAGTTACACTGCTACATTAGTGATGGCCATTAAAATCGACAAGTAGTCGTTTCTATTGACACATATGCAAGGATACGCTATTAAACAAACAATAACAGTGCAGCTTTTTGTAATAATAAAGATAACATTGTATCTATTAAAAAAGTCCGTTATTTTTGAAAGCCCTGCGGGAAAGAAAGCGATTTGTGAATCTGAAACTAGATTTTATAACTCAAATTTATATAATGTGGAGTTTCTCATGAACTATAACTACTGCCTGCAGCTCGATTTGTATTGACGCAAAACAATATTGACGAATTATTAACTAACCTACATTAAAGTACACCAAATCAGTTGATATATTTAGACTGAGTAGCCTCAGTGGTAAGTGCACAAATCCAAGTAGTCTGTAAACATATATAAAAATGTTCTAAATGTAAAAATAACACGTGTAGCCATTGCAAGTTTTTTTTTTAATCTTCATATGCAGTTGTTTTCTAGAAATTACATTCGTGAAACCACACATTCAAACAAGCTTTTTCATACCTTGATTGGGAAGCTAAAAAATTCTCGTCATTCTTGAATCATTACCAAAGATAACTGTTACTGAAGGTAACAGCCAGAGTGCACGCTGAATCTCCATGGAACTAAGTCTTCCCTGGTACATCACTGTCACTTCAAGGAAATTCAGGATGAACAAAACTCAGTAGTAAGTACCCATCACTAATCATTCTCCGACAACACTCTGGGTTGAAATACGGATGAGTAACCCAAAAAAGTTCACCTAATAAACTACAGACTATAGCAGCTGTGGAATTTGAATTCCGATCATTAAATAATTTGCAGTTTAGTTTAGGAGTAACTCAGCGAGCCAGGCAGCACTTTGTGTTTGTCTTGGTATAAACCGGTATCTCAAGTCCCCTCCCGACTTCTTGTAGTCCGAAGAAAACGTCCGACTTGAAACGTCACCCATTCTTTTTCTCTTGAGATGCTGACTGACTAGTCAAGTCAGGTTTATTCGTCACATACACATACAAGATGCGCAGTGAAATGAAAAGTGGCAATGCTTGCAGATTGTGCAAAGAAAGCTACAAAACAGAATGGAACAGAGTCACATATTACATCGGCCGACTTGGGGTTGCTGAACGTCTAGGCATAAGCTCAGGGGCGACCGCACCTTTGCGGTTGCAGCTCCTAGACTGGAACAGCCTCCCTCTTCCCATCAGAACTGCCCCCTCCATCGACTCCTTCAAGTCGAGACTAAAAACTCATCTCTACTCCCAAGCCTTTCTTGACATCCTGAGTGAGGGCTATATGTATGTAGTGATGTTTGTATTTAATCTGTGAACCACTGTTGTTTGTTATACTATTCTTATACCAATGTAAAGCAGTTTGGCCAACGAGAGTTGTTTTTTAAATGTGCTATATAAATAAAAGTGACTGTACTTGACTACATATTTGTGGGAGGAAAAAAACCCAGCAATTTTAAAAATACACCACACAACAGTAAATTGGTCCAGTAAAGTTAGTCCCTGGTGAGATAGTTTACAGTCCTAATGGCCTCTGGGAAGAAACTCCTTCTCATCCTCTCCGTTTTCACAGCATGGCAACGGAGGCGTCTGCCTGACTGTAGCAGCTGGAACAGTTCGTTGCTGGGGTAGAAGGGGTCTCCCATGATCTTGTTGGCTCTAGAGTTGCACCTTCTGATGTATAGTTCCGTTGAGTTACTCCAGCACTTTGTGTTGAGTAGTTTAGATACAGCATGGAAACTCAGCCCACCCAGTCACACTAGTTCGATGTTATCTCATTTTCTCATCCACACCCTACACACGAGGTGCAATATACAGAGGCCAATTAACCAACAAACCCGCACCTCTTTGTGATGTGGGAAGAAACCCATACGGTCACAGGGGGAACGTGCAAACTCCAGATAGACAGCACCCGGGGTCAGGGTTGATCGCGAATCTCTGGTGGGGTGAGACCAACGGCTCCACCAGCCACGCCACTGTGCTGCTTCTCAAAAAAGGCCAATGACGGCCATAAAATTACTTAAATGGGTAAAAGTGTCTCTGGTTCACTAATACCCTTCAGGAGAGGAAATGTGCTGTTCCGACCCGGTCTAATCATAACCATTATGTTGCCAAACCAGACCGACCACCTCGTGTTAAATGAATTTGGACACTAAAGTAATTCCCCACCCAAGCAAGTTTGTAAAGACCTCCACAAAACATGGGAGCTGGAGAGAGCCAGACTAGTCAAGCTTCATGCTGATAAACATGCTGAACCACGCCCCCCTCCCTCAGAATCCCTGCACACATTCCACTACTCATCGGCTGATGAATCCATGCTCCATGTGCTTCCCACAGAAGAAATACTGAAAGTTGCAGAGGTAATTTGTATTTCGGGTTGAACTCCATGTTCATCAACAATATTTTGGTTTGGCAGTTTGCATACAAGTGAACCTTGTATGGGGTAGAGTGATTTGAGCTTGTCCTCACCCATTCACAGGATTCAGGGGTGTCTCTACACCGGTCACCCTCCATTTTGTGCCACGCTTCTGAAGTAGAAAGATCTAGCACCAGCTCAAAACTAAGCAGTGCCAGGATTTAAATGCCTAACATAATCTTCCACTCCACTATTACAATGGGGATCAACCATAGTTAAAAGTGCGTAAGGGTATGCTTGTAGCTGCATATCTAGAAAGTGTGCCAAGGCCACAGCACAAAGCCACTCATATCTGTCCATAAAAAGGAAAATCCAATTTGTCTACTGTCAACCATCAGCAAAGTGATTGATCATCGATTGTGTTATCAAGTCCCCCAGCCCCGACGTCGGACTTGCATCACCCCGGCGAGCGGGCCTGAACATTGGGCCGCCCGTAGCGGCGACTGCGGAGGGCTCGGGGAGGTCCCAACCACGGGTGAACATTGGAGGAAGAGGACTGACTTTGGTGCCTTCCCTCACTGTGGGGAAACTTTGATTCTGCTGTGAGGGGATGTTTTATGTTGAACTCCATCGTGTGTTGTGTTTTTTATTTTTGTTGTGTGGCTGTATGGTGATTGTATTTCACTGCGCCAACTGGCACATGTGACAAATACATGTATCTTGTATCTTGTAAGTGGCCCTTATCAATAACCTATCCTCAAAAATCAGGCTTGAGCTTTGCCTATTCTGCTGGATTCCAGATCCCTTCACAACCTATTCCAACAAAGAATCAAATATTTGCTAACTCTGACTGTGATGGATCATCAGTGGTGATGACATCACAGCTGAATTTGATTGTGGCACCAAGGCGCTCTGGATATGGGTGTTCGAGATCAGTCATTCTAGCTCCAATCCATCCATGTTTCAAAGATTTCCTTCCAACATAAGGCCAAAAGTTTTATATTTATGTTTTAAGAATATTTACTAAATGATTGTACAAACATGTTAATTCCATTCACAACTTATCAGAAAATGCTTGCAATGTGAATCACTGCACCAAAATCTGAACAATTGAGACATGGGGCATTAAGTCATGTAAAGATTACTTGTTACTAAGTGATTTGATAATAAACACATCCAGTTAGAGGCTATTCACACATATCTTTAATAATCAAAGAAACTCAATTGAACCAGCCATTACACTGCAGCTAAGTTTGTCAAAGGAAGAGCAACTCCTTAAATCTGCAGTCTTTTCAGCCTACACAGCACAGGCCAGGCTTGCGAGGCATGCTCATTTGCCTGGACTGAAAAACATTTAAGTTTGACACTATACAAAATAAAGAGTCTGCTTGATGGGTTCCCTATTGACTACAGCAAACAATCAAATCGCAACCTGATACATAAAAGCTTCAGCATGCTCAAAAACCAAATTTAAACGCTTCAATAAAGGCTACTCTTAAAAACACCCCAAAAACTCTCTCTAGTGCCAAGAACAGCAAACATATGGGCATACCACCATCTGCAGGTTCCTTCCCAGTCAGAAACCTTCCAGACTTCAACATTTTGTTGGCATTTCATTGGTGCTATTCTTAATTACAGAACTGTTTACCCAACGACTGGAAATTCTTCACCCAAAGGAAGGTTGGGCATTTCAGGAAAATGGCTCTACTACTACCTAGCAAGGCAATAACATCTGGGTCTTGCTAATGAGGTCCACATACCCATAAATAAAAATAATAATCAGCCAAACCATCCAGCAGAGAGCTGGTTCATGTGCAAACGTGAGAACAGACAATCAAAAACAAAAAGATATCAAAACTTGTTTATTGAACTGGAAATGTTGGAAAAAAAAGAAAATAAATACAAGTCACCAGAAAATCCCAGTGACCCGTCATAGAAAGACTTAGGAGAAAAAAAAAGGCAGCTTGAAAAATTTGATCCATCGTTGCAGAAATTACATAGGGCATATTCTTCCTTATGTTTCCTTTTGTAGATTAGTCAAAAAGGTTTTCTTTAAAGTAGTCTTTTACTTGGACCAACTTCATTTGGAAGCCATTGGTTCAGCAACTTCAGCCAGATTTAAAAAGAAGGATAGCTACCTGGCCCAAGTAGAAATAGATGAAATGTTTAGTTTCATGAGTCACATAGCTTCCGAAGTTTCTGCCCACAATACAGTGCCAGGTTGGGTTGTACTTTTTGTCAAATTCCTGCAAGAAAGAAATAACAAAGTGTTGGAACATTTTTATGAGCATACATTTCAAACATTAAGAATACACCGATATACAATTAATATTTAAATATGACACATTGGGATCCTATAAACCTATTGGACCAAAGTGTTTTCTCCTTCACAAGTAGCCCATTTGAAACAAAGGTCCTGTCAACACAGAAAAAACCCCAACAATAAGCAAATTGGGAAGTACATGGGAAAAACTGCTGTCACTTATTCTTGCAGAGATTGCAAGATGAAAACTATTGTAGGTATTTACAATTATTTGCATGCATGTTTAGTGACTTTTATATGAATACAAATTATAACTTTTATTTTTGCATCATATTATTTCATCTATTTTAAAAACTTGAAGAACAAAGCAACCAACTACATTTGAATAGTACAGAATCTGCCACAGCTGTTAAATGTAGAAAGTACTCTTGGTTCGTTCCTGAAAAGGAGTATTCCATTTTGAATAATTTACCTAACTAAGATATAAATAAAAAAGCAAATATAGTAAATGTTTTTTTGCTGGAGGTGGTCCAGTGAGTTCTTGAATTGACTCGATAGGTTAACCACATTTTAAAATTAAGATCATGCTCCAAGAGCACAAAACAAGGACTGACACCCACTAATTTTCACATACTGTATTAACTACACAGAAGAGACTCCACTTGCATTAGACATTAATTATATGTTGATGTATGAACTCGGGGGGGGGGGACATCAAAAATGTTACGATATCAATGGGATTTACAGCAAGCCAGGATACTCCATGATGTCTAAGCAGATAGAGCATATTGTTGCTAGCTAAAATTCTGTTGAAAAACAATGTGTATTTGGAAGCATTAGGAAAAACACAATAAAGTAGAGACACAATGGATCTTGACATGAAGGCCAGGATAAAAGCAATGCAAAATAAAGAAACAAATGGAAACTTTAATCAGAATGTTGTGGTACGACCTAAAAACAATTATACTTAAAAGTTGTGATCAAGGTAAATAGTATTGGATTGTTCTTTTATTGATTGACAAGATAGCACTGGAGACTAGAACATTGTAAAGGGGAAAAAAAAAAATCACAAAAGCGGTTGATAAGTACATGAAATAGTATTTTAACAATATTCTGGGAATTATACTGGAGGCTCCACAAATCAGCTATCAAATATCAGGTGACAAAAAAACTCTGAAGGACAATTGGAAGATGGGAAAATAGCACAATAAGTGCTTTATCTCGA
This sequence comes from Raja brachyura, assembly GCA_963514005.1. Next base: position 9,865,182 of record OY740808.1, read on the forward strand.
TTGAAAGAACTGGCACCATTTTTTACTGGTTGAATGGCTTATTTCTATAATGAATTTTAGGATTCTATTCAAATAATAACTCACTTTTAAAATAAACTCTTCAAAAAAGTTATTGAAGCTTACAAAGGATGACTAGAGAAATTATGCAGCAGAGGTTTACAAAATGGCAGTTAAGCAACTCCAATTTATCCTAAGTTTTTAGCTTTGGGGGTACACTAATGCCATATAGTTTGGTAAAAAATAGATTTAGATTTAGAAGAATCTATTCTACTCTTTCTACATGATTGTACTCATCAGGTACTGAAGGCCTCTGTAGTGAAATCAAATTGGCTAGCAATTTTAACTCTTCATAAACAGCAGTTATTTGCAACAATCCCTGGAAATAAAATTATAGAAGTTTCAGGTGATTATCATCCATTTCAATTCCCATAAATGGAACGTTAAAGCTTTTTCCAGAAATACTGTATGCATTCTATAAAACAAACAAATCTATCTATCATCTATATAATTAAAAATCTCATCTTGACCACTTCCTGTCTGTGCTGTATATTGATTTTAGAAAAAACGCCATCCTGTATCGAGTGTGATTTTTGGCCATCTTACTCAGTCCTCCTCCGCTGAGCCAGCCCCGAGGATTTTTCCCATCGATGAAAAAAAAATTATGAGTGTTTAAAAAACCTTGAGATCAGCTGATTGGTCCTCTCGCCTGTCAATCACCGCGATGAAGGTAACGCCCCTTCCGGGGAGGACTATAAAACCTTGGATACCTGGACGCAAGTCAGTCACTCTGCAAGATCGTGAAAGGCCACGACTGTCATTCGCAGTTGTGAATCATCTGAACTGTGAGTCTACAATGTGCTTGCAATAAATGATTTTTTAGCCCTTAATGACAATGCCTTGAGTTGTTTGGCCTGCTGCCCTGCCTGTGCTTGAAACTGCAATGCTTTATTAGGTCAGACTGTGTTTGGAAGGAATAAATGCTTTATTTGGTCCGATTGTCTATGGAAGGAATAAATACTTTATTAGGTCCGACTGTGTTTGGAAGGAATAAATGCTTTATTAGGTCCGACTGTGTTTAGTCCAAAAGTCCCACTCATTTCATGACTTAGTGCACAGGCCGCGCTGATTGCGGAACTGCCGCTGACTGCGGAAGCCCCACAGTGGAGAGGCCGCGCTCAGCCGTGTGAGTAGATTCAAGAAAGTTTACTGTCATATATATGGTGTGTGAGTCAGTGTATGTGTATGTGAGTGTGAGAGTGTGTGTGTGTGTGTGTGCGCGCGTGTGTGGTGGAGGGTGAGTGTGTGTGGTGGAGGGTGAGTGAGTGTGTGAGTATTGGAATTGGTGGAATATTGCGTTGAGGGACCACCCCTCCCATGTGAAGCTGGGACCCAACGGGTCCCACTTAGTCTAGTATATACACATTACTAAAACTCTCATCTTGTTTGTTATTATGTGTGTGATTCTGTCTGTCTGTGTGTCTGTGATGTCCTGAATTACGCCAAAACGGTACACGATAGTACTACAATTTTTGGCCCACCTTACTCACCATTGTCCCGTGGTGTGTTCTATCAAGTTTTGTTCAGATTGATGGTATATTGTACAAGTTATTGACATTTTAAACTGTACAAAACCCCACTTTGAAAAAAATCTCTTCCATCTGCACTGGCAGTTAGCAGCGTATGACGTCACAATGGGATATGATGTCACAATGGGATCTCATTTACATAAACTGCTCGTCAGCCGTGTTCCACTCCACAATTACATCACAATTGGATCTCATTTACATTTAAAAAAATCAGTTTCAATAAAAAAATGCCCGTCAGCAGTGTTCCACACCACAATGACTTCACAATTCACATTAAAAAAAACAAAAAACAGCAACTTCCACCTCACAATGACATCAAGGGGGTAGGAAGGGGAAAGGGTCATGGAGGGAGTGACTGAGGGTAGGGGAAAGGAGAGGGAGGGAGATGTGAGGGAGGGGAGGAGGAGAGAGAAAGGATGATGGAGGGTGAAGAGGGGGGAAGGAAGTGCTGGGGATGAAAGGGAATGGAGGATAGGGGTAGGAAGAGGCACACTTGGGGAGGGTTGCCGTGACACGCGTCACAACGGGAACCCGTCGTTCGTGTGGGGAGCAGGGCGATAGAGGGAGAGGAGGGTGGTCGGGAGGGTAGAGGGGTTATGAAGGGAGGGAGTGACTGAGGGTAGGGGAAAGGAGAGGTAGGGAGAGGTGAGGGAGTGGGGGAGGGGAGGAGGAGAGGGGAAGGAAGAGGGAAGCTGAAGAGGAGATGGAGGGAGTGCAGGGGGATGAGGGGGGAATGGAGGAGGATTGGGGTAAGAAGGAGGATGGCGAGGCTCAGTTGGGGGAGGGTTGCCATGACTCGCGTCACAACGGGAACCCATCAGCCGCGCCTGCGCAGTTGGGGACTGTGGATCAGTGGTGGAATATTGCTTTGGGAGACGGGACCAACGTGTCCGCACCTGGTCTAGTTTATTTAGCCATAAAATTGCATGCTTAAACAACTTTTTTTTTTAAAGCAGATGCAATATAATTGCACAAAGTGAATCCTTCAAAATAATTAAGTTCTAACAATCATTTACGGGATTGTCATGATTCACTCTACCAAATAAACAAAGGGTTGGGAAAAAATGTAATCTCACGCAAATGCTCTGCAAATTAAAATGTATACTATTCAGAGACACAAGAGACTGCAGATGTTGCTATTTTGAACAGAAAACAAAGTGCCAGAGGAACTCAGTGGGTCAGACAGCATTCGGAGAAAAATAGGCAGACGATGTTTTGGGGCAGGACCAGTCTCTGTGTTCATCATCATCCCCCTCATCAAAAATACTATCCGGTTGCCGAGCTCATCCAGCAGTTTGTTTTTTAGCTACACTATTCACAGTTGCTTTGTAAAATTCCACTGTCAAGGAATCAGAGACTACTTGATTCAGAAACTTAATTATTGGCATAGTTTAACATTGATATTACTATCCCATCTGGTTACAAATCAAATGTTTAAAATTTGTTTATAATGTTACTACGCAACCAAGGGTCAGAGGGGAGGGGCAAAAATGAATCATTCTTAATGAAGAAACCAAATAACCATACCTTATTTTAAATGTACATATTTAAATTTGCAATCTAGGTTTAGTCATTTTGCTATTGCAAATTCAGTTGCAGTGCATTAAATGGAAGCCTGCACCAACTGATTCAAATTCACATTGGAATTTCCCCAGTTTATTTGTCAAGTAGCATAGCAAAAGACCGAGACCTGATTTTGACATCCCAGCCAAACTGGCATTTTTGCAAGCCGCAACTAAGTGCTATTCGCACTAATGTTATATCCAACCCATACAATATAGTGTGCAAGCCAAACTCAGTTTTTGTTTAGCAGCAAGTTCTCACCTTCTTGATGTAAGCCGCTATGTCTTTCTCAATGTTGTACTTCTCTAGTGCCTGAGTAGCACATTCCACAGCCTCCTGCTGCATGTCTTCTGGCATGTCAGCATTCTTAATGACAGCTTTTCTTTCAGACATTTTTGTACTGATAGAAGAAAAATAAAACCTGTTAATACATTGAGAATTGAACTGTTCAATAATAAATGAGAAATTATTCAAATCATCACAATGCAAATAGTTCATATTGCAGGAAAGTCACCAGAAAATTGGAATCTATTCAGAATATCCTATTTCTCCACAATATGCTATCCCCAAAGGTTCAAAGCAACAAAGGACTGCAATCCTTATCTACCAAACAGAACTTATTCAGTTTACATATTTGAACAAGTTATACATTTTAGATTCAAATTTAAGAAATCATTTTGCCTTTAAGAATCTCCTGACTGACACTTAATAATTCTCCTAAATAGTTAATTGTTAAATGTATTCCAGTTTAGAATTAAGCTTATTACAATTTTATTTTTCAATACCACAGAATTATTGAACTATTCTGTTGCAATTCTGGCACAAGAGCTCAAGGTTGTGCATATTATGCAAGGTTGGGAAAAAAGATAAAAGGATTGGGAAGGTGAGCAGCAGAGGAAAACAAGAGAAAATAAACGAGGCATGGTCAGGGAAGCAGTAGGGGGGAATCTGGGTCGAGATTATTTTCTTCCTTGATTCAACTAGACTTCGCGAAAGCCAGTGAGTATCTGCAATTCCAGACATTACATCAATTCATCGTTGGAGTAGATTATAGAAAGGTCAGATATCTCCAAACCTCAAATACTTAAAAACTAATGTTGAAAAATGTCTGCAGATGCTGAAATTTTGAAAAGAGAACAGAGTGGCGGAGTTAATGCAGCAGGTACAAGATCTCTGGCCAGTGACGATGCATCCCACAGACACTGTCTGACCAAGAGTGTTTCCAGCATTCTCTGAAACAAAACTGGGTCATTGATGGTGGGAGCAAGACAACAGAACACATCCATGCAAATACTTTCCTCACCTCCCCACCCCCCCCTCCCTCCCTTAGGCCCCCTTCATGCCACCACCCTTAGGCCCCCACTTCACCCCACCCCTTGGCTCCTCACCCCACTGTCCGCTTTGCCTTCCTTTCTTACCCCTCCGCACACTCACCTTCCTTTCTCCCCTTTCCCTCACTCTATCCCACCCCTCCCCTTTCTATATCCTTTCTCTCCACCCCACTTTCTATATCCCTCCTCTCCCCCCCCTCACCCTTCTCCTCTCCCCAACCCCACTTTCTATATCCTTCCTCTCCCCCCCACCCTTCTCTCCATCCCGTCTCCCACGCCCCCTCCTCTGCCCTATCCACCCACTGCCCCCCCTTCTCTGCCCAATCCACCCCCACCCTTCCTCTGCCCTCTCCACCCCCCACCAACGCCCACCCTCCTCTGCTCTATCCACCCCTCCCAACGTCCACACTGCTCTGCCCTCTCCACCCACCACCCCTTCTGCTCTTTCCACCCACCAATCCCCCCACCCCCTCTCCACCCCCACACTCCTCTGCCCTCTCCACCCACCAACCCCCCCCCCCAACGCCCACCCCCCTCTGCCCTCTCCACCCCCCCAACGTCCACCCCCCTCTGCCCTCTCCACCCCCCCCAACGTCCACCCCCCCTGCCCTCTCCAACCCCCAACGTCCACCCCCCTCTGCCCTCTCCACCCCCCAACGCCCACACTCCTCTGCCCTATCCCACCCCCCCAACGCCCACCCCCCTCTGCCCTCTCCACCCCCCTCTGCCCTCTCCACCCCCCAACGCCCACACTCCTCTGCCCTCTCCACCCCCCAACGCCCACACTCCTCTGCCCTATCCCACCCCCCTCTGCCCTCTCCACCCCCCTCTGCCCTCTCCACCCCCCCCCCAACGCCCACACTCCTCTGCCCTATCCACCACCACCCCAACGCCCACACTCCTCTGCCCTATCCCACCCCCCTCTGCCCTCTCCACCACCCCCCCCAACGCCCACCCCCCTCTGCCCTCTCCACCCCCCCAACGTCCACCCCCCTCTGCCCTATCCACCCCCCCCCCAACGCCCACCCCCCTCTGCCCTATCCACCACCACCCCAACGCCCACACTCCACTGCCCTATCCACCCTGCAACCGCCGCCCTCCTTCCCTCCCATCCCACAACCGTTATTTTCTCCTTCCACGCGGTTCCAAGTGGCTGGCTTATTGGTGATTGCCAATAAAGAGGTCGCTTATTTTCATTTTTTCCCTTTCTCTTCCCCCTCTCACCCACCGGTTCCTCTAGCCGCCACTGAAACGCACACACACAGTAACTGTGTAAGGAGAGCAACGAGCCGCTGCCAGCCGAATAGCGCCGGGTCCGCTATCGCACCGTCACACAGCGCCCCGCCCCCTCCCCCTCCAGGGCAGCCCCGCCCCTCCCCCTCCACCACGCTCCCATTGGCCGCCCGCAGCCCGCACATGCCCCCCATTGGCTGGTCTCGCCAATCCTCCGGCCGCTATTTACCTCTGCATTTTATGCCGGCCCGGCATGCAGCGCGGCGGCGGGAGGCGCGTCCTAGCAACCGGCGGTTGTCGTCGTCCAGCCGTGAGCTGCCGTCGTGTAGGCGGCGGCCATGCAGTCAGCTTCCCTCACTGTCAGCAAGAAGGATCACAAGTGATAGGAGTAGAATTAGGCCATTCGGCCCATCGGGTCTACTCCGCCATTCAATCATGGTTGATCTATCTCTCCCCCCCACCCCCCCCCAACCACATTCCCCTGCCTTCTCCCCATGACCTCTTCCCCCCCCCCTCAGGGCAAGAGGGACAGAAGTGCCCACAAGTTCAGGAAAAGTTTGGCGTGTTTGTCGAGATACAGCGCGGAAACTGGCCCTTTGGCACACTGACCAGTAATCACCGCGCACCAACACCATCCTACACACACTGGGGCCAATTTTACACTTTACATCAAACTAATTAATCTACAAACCTGCACGTCTTTGGAGTGCGGGAGGAAACCGGAGCTCCCGGAGAAAACCTATGCGGTCAAGGGGAAAACGTACAAATTCTGTACAGACCCACGATCAGGATCTAACCCGGGTCTCTGGCGCTGTAAAGGAGCAACTCTACCACTGGGCCACATTGCCGCCCAATGTGAGAGCAGAATTAGGCCCATCGCGTCCAAGCCATTCAATCATGGCTGATCCAGCCCTCTTAACCCTATTCTCCTGCCTTCTCTCCATAATACCTGTACAAATCAAGAATCTGTATATCTCTGCCTTTAAAAAATATCCATTGGCTTGGCCGCCACAGCCTTCTGTGGCAATGAGTTCCACAGATTTGCCAAATTCCCTACAATTCCCAGATGTCCCGAACAACTCTCACCAATTTCTACAGATGCGCCGCAGAAAACATTTTTGTTCGGGATGCATCACAGCATGGTTTGGAAACAGCTCTCCAGGAACATAAGAAATTTGCAGAGAATAGTGGATGCAGCCCAGATTATCACAAAAACCAACCTCCCATTGACTATTTATACCTCAATTTGCCTCTGCAAGGCCAGCTGCAAAATCAAGGATGAGTCTCAACTGCCTCTTCTCTTCCATCAGGCAAGAGATATAAAAGTGAAAATGTACACCTCCAGATTCAGGGACAGTTTCTTCCCTGCTGTTATCAGGCAACTGAACCACCCTATCAACAACTAGAGAGCAGTCCTAAACTAAAGCGGTCGTCTTTGCTTTGGTATAGCCGGCGAGTACCTGCGATTCCAGACATTACACCAATTCATTGCTGGAGGAGATTGGATGAGTTTGAGTTTAGTTTAGATTATTGTCACATCTACCAAGGTATAGTGAAAAGCTTTTGTTGCATGCTAACCCCCCCCCCCCCCCACACGTCCCCACCCCACCCCCCTCCCGCCCAGTCAGCGGTAAGACAATACAGGATTACAATCGAGCCGTCCACGGCGTATAGATACATGATAAAGGGAGCAACGTGCATAATGTGACTCAATTGTAAATCATGCATTGACTTTCCACTGACTGGTTAGTATGCAACAAAAGCTTTTCACTGTGCCTCAGTAAACGTGACAACAAACTAACCTTAACCTCATTGGGGACCAAGTTCAAGTTCAAATTTATTTGTCACATGCAATGAAATGTAATTTACCATGCAGTGCTACAATACACAACTTAATTCAACACAGACATCCACCACAGCATTCTTTACTGTTGGAAGGCACAGACAGTTCAGGCAGTCTCCTCCCTTGTTCACCCATGGTCGGGGCCCTGACCGTCCATAGTTGCCACTTTGCTGCATGACCCACTGAGTTACTCCAGCATTTTGTGTCTTATCTTCAAAATTAAATGTAATGGTTTTGGAGACTAACATTTACACCTTCTCTCTGAGCTTTTTTGTCTTTTTTACAACCTGTTGCCATGCTCTTTTTCACTTACACCATGATTCCTCCTGTTCGTTAATTCTATTGTTCCAGATTAATCATAACAGAAGTGGAGATAGTCAACAACTTCAAGTTCCTGGGCATGCATATCATTGAAGATCTGTCCTGGACCCAGCACATTGACGCAATGATGCAAAGTAAGCCCACCAATGACTTCCGTAGAAGATTGAGGAGAGTTAGTATGGCGACAAATACTCTCTTGAACCTCTTGAAAGACTTGAAAGACTTCAGCTGGCCAAGCTGAAATATATCACGACCCCCCTGCTGGACCCTCTGCAGTTTGCATACTGGACCAAAAGATCGGTGGATGATGCAGTCAACCTAGGCCTGCACTTCATCCACCAGCACCTACAGCGCCAGGGGACAAATGCAAGAATTATGTTTGTTGATTTTAGCTCTGCATTCAACACCATTGTGCCAGAGCTACTACACTCCAAACTCTCCAAGTGGATCACCAACTTCCTGACAGTCAGGAAGCAGCATGTGAGGCTGGGAAAGCGCATCTCGGACCCGCAGACTCTCAGCATAGGAGCACCGCAAGGCTGCGTACTCTCTGCTCTCCTTTGCTCTCTCTACACCAACGATTGCACCTCCACAGACTACTCTGTCAAGCTTCTCAAGTTTGCGGTTGGCACAACCCTGATTGGACTGATCTAGGATGGAGAGGAATCTGCCTACAGACAGAAAGTGACACAGCTGTCACCCTGGTGCATTCGTAACAACCTGGAGCTCAATGCTCTTATGACAGTGGAATTGATAGTAGACTTTAGGAAAAAGTCTCCAAAAAGACTTTAGGAAAAAGTCTCCTGAAGTCTCCCCCCCCCCACTCCCCCCACTCACCATCAACAACACCGCAGTCTCTGTGGAGTCTTTTAAGTTCCTTGGAACTATCATCTCCAAGGACCTGAAATGGGGGGCCACCGTCGACTCCACAGTCAAAAAGGCCCAACAGAGAATGTACTTCCTGCGGCTGCTGAGGAAACACAATCTGCCACAGGCAATGATGGTCCAATTCTAGACTGCCATCGTAGAGTCTGTCCTCACCTTCTCCATCATGGTCTGGTTTGGCTCAGCCACCAAGCACAACGTCCAGAGGCTGCAGCAAATCATCCGATCAGCTGAGAAGGTTGTTGGCTGCAACCTTCCCCCCTTTGATGAACTTTACACTGCAAGGGCCAGGAAGTGAGCGGGTAAGATAATCTCTGACCCCTCTCACTCTGGCCACAAACTCTTTGAAGCACTTCCCTCTCGAAGGCGATCCGGGCTGTCATAGCCGCCACAGCCAGACATAAAAACAGCTTTTTTTCCATGAGTAGTAGCTCTACTCAATAACCAAAAGTCTGCAGCCTCATTTTGCTTTGGTATTTTATTTCATTCATATGTTCAAACTGTATTGTTTTATTATGAATGTTTTATGTGTCATTCTTAATTGTTACTGTATGTCGTGTTGTTACTTGCAAGCGGAGCACCAAAGCAAATTTTAAAAAATGTGTTCTTACTTGGCCAATAAACTTATTAATTCATTAATTCATTCATAAACTCATTCATTCATTCATTTCGGTGTATAGTAGTGCGCATGTTGATAGGTTACATCACAGCTTGGTTTGGCAATCGAACGCCCAGGACTGAAGGGGATTAAAAAAAGGAGTGAACACTGCCCAGTCCATCAAGGGTTCTGCTTTCCCCACCGTCATAGGAATCTACAGGACGCACTGATTCAAAAAGGCAGCCAGCATCATCAAGGACCCACACTACCTTGGCAATGCTCTCATTTTACTCCTGCCATCGGGAAGAAGTATAGGAGTCTGAAAACAGTAATAGATACGGCTTCTTTGCAACCATCAAGCTATTGAAGGCTACAAACTCCAACTAAACTCCAAACTATGAGCTGCCTTGATTCCTATGGACTCCGGGTTTTGTTTTTGCACTATATTGCTTTCAATAATTTTTTTGAACTTCTTGTTTTTTTTAATATGGTATCTACTGAGTTCTGTTTGATGAAGAAGTCTGAATAAGGGTCTCCACCCAAAAAATCACCCATTCCTTCTCTCCAGTGATGCTACCTGTCCCGCTGAGTTTTTTGTGTCTATCTTCAGTTTAAACCAGCATCTGCAGTTCTTTCCTACACTGTTTACATACCCAAGGTGCTGCTGCAAGTAGAAATTTAATAAGCGAGTTTGGTATTACAACTGCACATGCATGAGTTTGCCCAGGTCATGGGTCATTCGGGATAAACATTCTCGGCAGCTGAGCTGCTGTGTGTATACATGACAATCGATAATTGTTTTGACCTGCGTTTCATACGTATTTTCCAGTTTTGCTTCTTCGAGGTAAGAAAATACTGCTTTCAAAACTATTAAGTAGGTGTATTTATGGTTCATTTGTACAAAACCACGATGATTTTGGTGGTTTAATCGGCTTTTCCTTGGTCGTTTGTTGGCCCGCTTCAGTGAGTGAGTGAGATCGTGACGATGAATAACAACAATTTTTTATTGTTTTTGTTTTGGAGGGGGTTGGGGGGGAGAATGAAATGAAATGTATGATTTCTGTAACTATCAATAGATAATATGAAAAGTATTTGTGGGGTTTTCAAGATAAAATGTGATGGAAAATCATAGTGCTTTGGAATTGCAAATCTTCATCTATCCATCTATCCAACTATCCATCTATCCATCTATCCATCCATCCACCCATCCACCCATCCATCCATCTATCTGTACATAACTAAAACTGATCTTGTGCTCTTCTGGGTTGCGGGGTTTTTCTATTTATGCAAAAATGGTACGCGATAGCGCGGTGATTTTTCACCAGGTTACTCACCGTTCTCATGTACTGCGAGTGCAACATGTTTAGTTCAGATCGATGGTATAATATAAAAGTTATCCAGGTTTAAAAATCTTTAAAACCGCGCATGCGCAGTTTCCTGCAGTCAGCGCCACGCAGATTGGTCTCTTCTGTCAGTTAATGCCATGGCTGAGCTGGCGACGCTCCTTCCTGCCCCACCAGCTGCTGCCTGTCTCGCCTCACTCACAAACTCCTCTCTCCCCTCCTCATAATAACTTGTTTATCGTCTCCCCAACCACCACCGGCAGTGGCCGCAGAGGGGAGGGGGGGTTCAGTGGATGCCCAGTGGAGGCCGTGGTCCCGTCTCCCTCACCCTCATCACTCACCCGTCTCCCCTGCCCGCCCGCTGCGGCAATAGCGGTCCCGTCTACCTCGGAGGAGATCTTTTCCACCAGCTCATCGAAATTCGTGGTGCCCACCCTGACGAACACTGAATCTATCCCCCCCCCCCCCCACCACCACTGCCCGGTGGTGGCAGCAAGCAGGCAGGCTGGCAGGTAGACAGGTGGGCAGGGTGGGAATGGGCCGAGCAGCAGCAGCGGGCGGGCAGGCAGGGCGGGGGTGGGCCAAGCGGCAGCAGCGGTTGATCGGACCGGAACTGGACGAGCGGCGGCTTAGCCGGAGTGGGCAGAGGGAGGGAGGGAGAGTCGGTACACACACACACACACACACACCTTGTTCCCTATTGCTTTTCCATTGACATCACACAAAAGCTGTGATTAAGGACAGTCAAAGGCCATATCATTCTTAAAATTTAAGAGAACTGAATGAAATTTTCAGTTATTATAGATTGAAGCATTCGGTTAACATTTTTAAAAAGCCTAAGTGTTCAACTAACATTCACACAAGAATTCACGATATAACATGATTTTTAAATCTCATTGTCATGAATTTATAGGCCAAATGGAAGGAATTTAGTGTTTAATTCCCGTAAATTAATGGGCATTTTAATCATCTTGCGAGTGAGATTTTGTGGAACGTGATCGATTGGAACATTGCGGTTGCGGTGAATTTGAACCCCATATCGGCAGGAAAAATACTGCCAGTTCGCATGGGTTCTAAGTCACCTTTTCGCAACATAACATTTTGATTAAAGGCATCCTAAGAAGCAAGTTTATATGAAAAAATAAACGATGTACCTTGCCTTGTCCCCTACGTGAGATCCGTCCCGTTGTCGGCGTTGACGGCATTAGATGCTTTTAATTTTACTCCTGCTATTAAATTATCCAGCGCTAATTTTAATAAACTTAATAAAACGGCAGTCAAAGCGATTTTTCTTCAGCAACTAAACAGCCTGTTCAAAATCGATTTGAATAGTCTGAAAAAAAAACGCGTTTTAAACCCGCCCCGCTCTCAAAGGCGCAAAAGTCGCGCACATGGCCAGTGACAGAACTGCAGCGCCGCTGAAGGTCAGTTTTGTAACATACCTAGGTAAGGAGAGAGAGTAGGGGAGGAGGGGGGAGAGAGGGATAGGATGGGGGTAGGGAGGGGATAAGAGTTATGGAGGGAGGGAGTGACTGAGGGTAGGGGAAAGGAGAGAGAGGGAAAAGTGAGGGAGGGATTGAGGAAGGGAGGAAGCGAGGGGAAAGAAGAGGGTGAAGCGGAGGGGGAGGGAGTGCTGGGGGATATGGGGAAATGTGCTGCGCCTGCGAATTTGGGGGCTATGCGTGAGTGGTGGAATATTGTGTTGGGGGAATGGGTTGTGTTGGGGAAACGGGTGAGTGGTGGAATATTGCATTGGGGAGCAGACGGGTCTGCACTTAGTCTAGTAATTGATAAAAACATGCTAGATTAATATTTAGGAGGTGTTGTACACGCGATGGAGGGTTACTTGCTAGCATTTTAAGATACAAAGAAGGCAAAAACTCAGACCGAAAATTTTATTTTTACACAGAGTTCCGCCAATACGTGCACACACAGTTTCTACTGCGTTTGCGATCACTAGCAAAGCTCTTTGTTTATCCCGAATGACCTTTGACAAATCCCATCATTCATTGCACGCAAGATACCGAACTCGCTTATTGTTCTGTTTTGGGACATATGATAATAACATAATCTTGACCCTTGACATAGTATTCCAGAAGGACTACATTCAGCCCATCATCTCCATGCAGGTTAGTAAAGTAGCTGGCCTAATATATCCTTCCGTCACTAGCTCAGTAACTCTGCAGGTACACATCTGGACATACTCAGCAGGTCATGTAGCAACTGCAGAGAGCAGGGACAGCATTCTGATCTTTCATCAGAACTGGAAAATGAGAGAAAACAGGTGTGCTGTAAATTGAGAGAAGGAGGGGTGTGGTGATACCTACCGTCTGAGATAGGGTGGAGATCAAGAAAGATAATCATGGGAAACCTTGTCTGATAGACATGGTGAAATCCGCATAAAACACAATAAATCCATTCTTCTCATTAACATTCCTTATTATCTGCAGATATGAACTCACCGTAACAAATCCACGTTAACTGGATTAGTTTGTACCTTTTTTAAATGCTTATTCAGGTTCTCAGAACTGATAATTTGTTCGCTACTGAAATTAAACAAACCAGCCTGTAATTATTTGGTTTATCTCTCTTTTTTACGCAGTACTGTATTAGCAGTTCTCCAATCTTCTGTCAAAACAATTAACAAATGATGATCATAACTTCTGCAATTTAATCTCCAGCTTTTTTTTTAACAATCTGGTATATGTTTCATTTAGGGTTGGTCATTTAGTTGTTTCAAAAATCCTAAACAATAATACATCTCTTTTAACTATGCTTATTCACTTAATTAATTATAACGCCTGAACCACACTCCTCTCTTGTAAAGACATCTACAAAGTATTTATAAAAAAACTCTGACTGCATTCTCTGCTGCCACTTGGTGGTTACGTTTCTGGTTTCTAATAACCCCGACACTTTCCTTTTCTTTAACCTGCCAGTACTTTATTCATCCTCTCTCTTTGGTTTCTTAATTTCATCCTAACACTTCCTGTATTCTTCAAGAATTTTAGTATCTGACATGGGCTTCCTTTCTTTCCCTTTATCTCATTAGACTTTACCATCCAAGGAGCTATAGATTCAATACTCATATTATGTATTTACCACAAAGTCAATGTTCTTGAATACCTCCCATTGTCCTGAGACTGATTTACTGCCAAGTAGTTGCTTCAGCTTCTAAATTGCCTCAGCCAAAATTACCTGTACTAAATCAAACAACTGTACTAAATCTGAAATATGATAATTACAACAATAGTGCATTATCACTGATAGTCTTTCCACCTACTCGGCTCTTTCCCTAAAACTAAATACAGAACTGACTCCACTTCTTTTCTTACTTTCTTACCCCTCTTGCTACATATTTGCTAAAACAAATTCTCCAGCATTGTGCCTTCCCTTTGATTATTTTCCTTTTTAATCCCTTTCTCTAAACGTTTGTTCATCGTTAATACTTTTCCATTGATGAAAAATCAATGACCTGATATATTATGGTCCAATTCTTTACGGCCATCGTAGAGTCTGTCCTCACCTTCTCCATCATGGTCTGGTTTGGTTAAGCCACCAAGCACGACATCCGGAGGCTGCAGCGAATTGTTCGACCAGCTGAGAAGTTTATTGGCTGCAACCTTTCCTCCATTGACGAACTGTACACGGCAAGGGCCAGGAAATGAGCGAGTAAGATCATCTCTGACCCCTCTCACCCTCAGGGGCTGCGAACGTTTTTGAAAGTGGGGGGGCTGAGCGATCACTGATCACCGACCTTGAGGGTACCCAGTGAGGGAGCGGAGCAACCGAGCGGGGGGAGGGAGGCACAATTATTATCTGTTGTTGTTGCTCGACTTCCAAAGACTGGGGGATAATACAGGCCATCCCCCAACTCAAAAAGTGGGGGGATATATCCCCCATCTCCCCCATCCCCCTCTTTCTCTCCCTCCCTCTGCCCCATATCTCGCCTGAACCGCGCTGTGATTGGTCGTTGAGCAGAAGGGAGGGAGGGTTTTGGGGGGGGCAATCGGTTTCCGCCATGGCTGGTTGTGGTTTTGCCCAAAGATCATAGAACGGAGTTCCACTCTCTGATCCTTGGTTTTGCCGCGCTCACTGTGCGCTTGTTCTGAGATTCTGGATGTCGGAGGTCCTCAGAAGAAGAGAAAAACCCGCCTGCGGGCCGGATAATTTCGGGTTATGAAGCATGTCTCGCCAAAAAAGTGGAGGGGCTGCAGCCCCCCCAGCCGCCCAGGTTCTGCGGCCCATGCCCTGGCCATAAACTCTTTGAATCACTTCCCTCTGAAAGGCAACTCCGGACTGTCAAAGCTACCACAGCCAGACATAAAAACAGCTTTTTTCCATGAGTAGTAGCTCTACTCAATAACCAAAAATCTATAGCCTCCTTTTGCTCTGGTATTTTATTTAATTTACATGTTTAATCGATAATGTTTTATTATTAATCTTTAATGTTTTATGTGTCAATCCTAACTGTCACTGTATGTCATGTTGTCATTTGCGGGCAGAGCACCAAGGCAAATTCCTTGTATGTGAATACTTGGCCAAAAAACGTACTCATAAACTTATTCATTCATTCATTAACTGCGTTTTTCCACAGGTGCTGCTGACCTCTAAATCATTTCAAATATTTTGTTTTTATTTGTTGTAAAGGAATTCCTTTAAAAAAAACAAAATTAATTGTCACATCAAGGTACTCTGAAAACAATTTGCTGAAATTAAAACATCCTCAACTGGCAAATTAATAAATAAAATAAATACCATGGAATGAATTTTTAAAGTGGATGTTATGAAAGTATTTGCTTTGGCCAGTGGCAGCATTCTAAGACAAAAAAGCAATGTACCCCCAGAGAGAGCTGAGCATTCAATCTTAGACAAGCTGAGGTTATTCTGTGTAGGAAAGAACTGCAGATGCTGGTTTAAATCGAAGGTAGACACAAAATGCTGGAGTAACTCAGCGGGACAGGCAGCATCTCTGGAAAGACGTTTCGGGTTGAGACCCTTCTTCAGAGGTTATTCTGTACTGTATTACACTTTTACATCAGTGGAATAAAATTGTGAATTTCTTTCCCTGACAGCATGGTGGTAGTATTTTCGCCACAAGAAATGAATCGGTCGGAAGATGGCTCATCACCAACTTACGAACAGCAATTGGCGATAGACATTAAATGTTGACCTTTCATATGCCATGTGAAAATTAAAAGCAAAGCATGTAGGTTAACCATTCATTTGCGATGGAAGCTAGGATTTGTCTGTCTCAGTAAGATAATGTGTTTGCTTGCTATATAATTTTTGAAGCCAAGATGTTTTTTCATGAAAATATGTTAACCATTTGTGGTGAAGCAAAAATGTTTTAATGGTTCAAGGCATCAAGTGAGATCGTTGGCAATGAATTTATCTGCAAGAAGAAATTCCCTTACACAGTTTTAAATTACTGTTCCCATATTTTGTTAACGATTATCTTTTGAGATTATCGCATTAATGGAAACATTCCAACATTTAGACTGTCATACCCCCTTAGAATCTTGAATGTCTTGAGAGGGAGTTAGATTTAGCTCTTAGGGCTTTAGCAGTTTGTGTGTTCTCCCTGTGACCACGTGGGTTGTCTCTAGGTGCTCCGATTTCATTGTACACTCCAAAGACATATAGGTTTGTTGTTAATTAGCTTCGGTAAAATTGTGAATTGTCCCTGGTGTGTTAGTGTGCAGGGATCGCTGGTCAGCGTGGACTTTGTGGGCCAAATGGTCTGTTTCCGCACTGTATCTCTCAAGCCTAAAGGCAGTTGCAGCTTCACCTAAACCCTGTTCTACTATAACGATACTTATCTGTTTTAAAACTACTCCACCAGCAATAATGACCACAATGTAGACAAAACTTAAATCAATAGATTTACCTTAAAATTCTTCTGTTGAAGGCCATCAGCTTCTGGTGATTTGTCTGCATTTAGTCCCATTAGGTTTTCCAATACTTGGCCTTTTGTGATAGATGGTCTTCCAAACTCTCATTGGTCTCCTCCCTCAGTAGCTTCTGAGTCACCCACTGACTGTAAAATTCTCAGTCCTCTAGCTTTCCACTGCTGATTGCCACATTGTACACAAATCTAATTTAATATTCTCCTTGACTTTTCTTCATTTGTGTGGTTCATCTTCCTTATTAAGTCCCTGTTTGTGATTGGAAGTTATGTTTTGCTGCACATTATGAAATAGCTGTTAAAAATATCTGTCCCTGCTTGTCCAGTGAAATTTCCTTTTGCCTATTTTCCGTGTGAGATATTTTATTTATCCTACTTCCGTGTGAGATATTTTATTTATCCTACTTTATTACACATAACCAGAAATGATAATAGAGTCTGATAAAGCCTCTGACTATGCTCACTTGTTTTCCCGCACGCTGTTTCTCGCTTCTCGTCTTCTTGCCCTGAAACGGAGTTGGGCTCTCCTTACACCTCGGTGCAATTTCCAACACCCCCCAACATGATGCTTCCATTCAACACATCTTTTCCTCCACTCCCTTTCCTGCATTCTGAAGAAAAAGTTGTCTACAAGAGACTGGTTCAATTTTCCTTTCATTGATATTCATCATTTCTATCTGATTTCTATCTGAAGCAATGATTAACCTTCAATTTAGTCTGTATTTGCTCCTAACATTATCTCAGATTGGGTAACCATCTGAGATTGCCTCATTTTCTGCCGACATTTTGCTTTCTTGAGTCAAAAATGAGTTTAATAATCTCAGCAAATCAGTTTTTCCTAGATTTCCAGTATGCAGTTTCCAGATAATTCTAGAGAATTATTTCTTCCTCAACTTATATTTCCTTCAGATTGTGCATCTGTTGTTCATTTATCTCCCTACCATTCTATCTCACCTTATTTATCACTCCATTTGTTATTTAAATGCACATGTCTTCCAACCCATCACCAGATGTCACCGTGTGCTCTTCTTCCTTTTCCCTATTTTTCTTCATTTAAAAACTTTATCTCAAAATGAAATGCTAACTCTCATTCTTTTTCATAGATGCTACCTGACCTGGTGTGTAGTTATAACTTTTCCTCTTTTATTTCATATGTCCAGCATCTGCACCATTTTGCTTTGCATTCAGGTTATCAATTTGACAGGAACTTCCGAAAATTTAAAATGCCTTGTGTTATAATAGCAAGTAGATTTTATAGTTTTGTTAAAATCAGAATCAGACTAGCAAACCGCTAGGGGGTAATTTGAAACCTTTAAACATCTCATGGCAATATTATAAAAAAAGAGCAGAGAAACTATTCCCAGCATATGGTCAATATTTATTCCAAATCACAACGAAAGGTCTTTTGGTCATTATCACTTCACCAGTTTGTGGAGCTTGCCATGCACAAATTGACGGCTGATTTTCACACAATACAAAAATGTTTCTGGGCTTTGATGTCAATGTTCCAGCGTTGGTTATACACGTAATTAACGTGTCAAATAATTACACCTGAAGAATAGAAGAATAATTGGAGCCTACCTGAATTAGTCATATGAAACAATTTTATTAACACAAAACATTCTCTGCAAACGCTGACATGATGGGTCGATGACAAAAACTTGCATTTATAGAGAATTTTTGATGTAATTAAACATCCTATTAAATGTAATATTTTCAAAAACATGCATATGGACATGTTTGGTACATCCTAAAGCCAAAACACAAAGATTATATTTAAAGAGAAATTAGAGACTGGCAGAGATTTAAGGCAACTCCTGGCATATCTCTGATGGTGGAGAGAAGAAAATAGTTGATGACCTGAATTAGGGTAGTACCGAGATCTTGAGAGTTAAAGTGCTAAAAGAAATCACAGTCATGGCCCAGGCCATGGAGAAATCTGAATTTTACAATTAAGGTATTGATGGCGTTAACTTTAGCACCATCATGATGCTCAGTTCACGAGGCATTACCCCGTGTGTTACAAACCAGAAATAGGAAGATACATTAAGGTTTCAGTGTCAGAAAAGAGGAAAGGTGAACAAGCAATTTAGATTTTGACTGTCAGGAATCACGACAGTAAATAGATTCAGGTACCACACACCCAGCCATCCACCTCTCCAAGTGTAAAAACACTGCGCCTGATATTTTCAGTCTAAGTCTCCCATTTTGGCACTATCCAGGTCTGAGTCTCCTTGCTTTCCAAGATCTGACAGAGTTAAACATGCTCATACGAGTACCAAGAGGAAGTTCTATAGATAGCAACAATAACATTTCTGAAACTACAATGAAATTATAGTCATGTGACAATTAGAAGTACAGTAAACTATTATTTTGACGTGCTTTTCTTCAGAAGTTGACCTTTGTGGTTTTCGCTGGAAGAACCGGCTGAAAATCAATTACCATTCAAGACGAACAATTTCTTTCACTGAAATATGCTACAATTAGCAAACGTACGGTGGCACAGTGGCTCAGCAGTAGAGTTGCTGCCTTACAGTGCCAGAGACCCGGGTTTGATCCTGACTACAGGAGCTGTCTGTAGAGAGATTGTACCTTCTTCCTGTGATCACTTGGGTTTTCTCCGGGTGCTTCAGTTTCCTCCAGTTTCCACACGCCAAAGACGTACAGGTCTGCAGGTTAATTGGCTTTGGTGAAATTGTAAATTGTCCTTAGTGTGTAAGACAGTGCTAGTGTACAGGCTGATTTCTGGTTGGCGTGGACTTGGTGGTCCAAAGGGCCTACTTTAGCGTTGTATCTCTGAAGTCTAAAATAAAGTCTAACGTCATAAGGGTCTGATTGTAAGATCCAGCGCATCATTTATTTTGTTTCAATTTTCTGCCCCAAAAATATTGTCTCTGAGGGCAGAATTATGTCACTTTGTAAATAAAGGTGAGAAAACATGCAATGAGAATCATTCTATCCACTCAGGCATTGCATCCTCTAATACCACCTTCTCCAGTCTTTAGCAATTCTCATCGAGAATAAAATATAAGCCAATCTCAAAAAGTTCCCTCCGACTCTCTAAGGGAAATTTTTTATCACCAGGAGATTTTGATTTGGTGCAATAACTAAAGTTAACATTTCATTTAATATAAGACCTTTTATGACAGGGCAGCATGATGGCATAGCGGTAGTGCTACTCTTTATAGTGCCAGAGACCCAGCTTCGATCTTGACTACGGGTGTTTGTCTGTACGGAGTTTGTACGTTCTCTCCGTGACCTCCCTGGGTTTTCTCAGAGATCTTCGGTTTCCTCCCACACTCCAAAGACATACAGGTTTGTAGGTTAATTGGCTTGGTATGAGCGTAAAATTGTTCCCAGTGTGTGTAGGATAGTGTGAATGTGCGGAGATCGCTGGTCAGTGCAGACTCGGTGGGCAAAGGGCCTGTTTCCACGCTGTATCTCTAAACTAAAAAATCACAATGTTGAAATAAGAAATAGTCTACTCAGTTTACATACCAATTTCTTCAACCCTAAATACCATGTCCTCATCTCTCCTTTCCTTACCCCTCCCCATCTGTCTTATGGATGTGCCCTCATAGGCCAGACAATTGTACTCACTAGGCAAACTCAAAGATTAAGATATCAAGCCTTCAATAAATGTAATCCTTTCAAAATAAGTAACAGACTTTACTTGTTCAGACATCCAGAGTAGAGCATTCCAAGTTTTCACCACGTTATCAATGAAAATTCCTATCTTTCAAACAAGAATATAGATCTTTTTTGACCTATTAAATGTGATCGGGACAATTAGATCCTTCTCTCCCCTTTAAAGTAATGAGTATCTCAGTTAGATTAGCCCTAAGACATCTTATTAGTTATGTAAAAATCTATTTTAGATGCTATTCCCTCAGGCATGTGCCTAATTCCATTTATCAATATTATATGTACTTTGTAACCTTCCAAGGCCAAATTGTTCTTCTTTTTCCCAGAAAAGTACATATTTTGAGAAGGCCATTTTTGACAGGCCTTGACTCACAAACAAAAAATAAAATTGGAAGAACACTAGAGGCGTGTGTGTGGAATCATGCATAGAATGGGAAAAATCTAAAGGCTATTGAGTGTATTTTTACAGTCAATTCTAGCAGTATCACATTATTATTAGAGTGTCCCAATCCTGTTCAATGTTTCAAAGACAACCATTTTTCTCCCATCTTACTCACCGAGTTACTCCCATCTCACCTGAAATGAAATACCGGATATGATTCCACAAAATCAAGAACCCAAGTACTCATTCAGTGAATATCAACAATTTGTTCGGCTTCAGGATATACCAAACCGGAATATAACCCCCTTTATTCATGCACAAAATGGCTAGGCCAGCTACAGACAGGGAAACATCTACAATGATACAACAGCAAAATAACTGGAGATGTTAGAAATCTGAAACAAAACAAAAAATAGTTTAGTTCAGTTCAGTTTTACTTGTCATGTGTAGGTTAACACAGGGTCAACGGTACAATGAATTGTGTTTGACAAGACAACGGGTCACCTCAGCAATTATATTGTAAATACTCAGCATTATCAAGTCCACAGAGGTTTCATGAGTTGTGTTAGATCTGATGGTCTACCTCCTTACCAACTTGCTCTTTCCTAGAGGGAGGCTGCCGCTTGCCCTCTTTAGAGCTGTCCTTGAATTACAGCCCTTTCCATTATCAGCCCTGTCCTAGAGGCTACACTACTTGAAACATTTACTCCCCAACCTTTCTGGTTCTCTGATTAACACACCGTCTGCGCCTCCATCTCCTACGAAGCTTTTAACTGTGGATTCTCTTAAAATCCAAAATCTATCAATTTAGGTCGTGAATATACTCATCACAGATCTTCCACAGCCTAAATTGGAAGTAGATAGTCGATCAATAAAAGGCAATTGACCATTGTTGATCTAATGGGTTGCTGTACCTGCACTTTAACTTTCAGTGTAGAAGGAATTGCTGATGTTGGTTTATACTGAAAATATACACGTAATGCTGTTGCAACTCAGCGGGTCAAGCAATATCTCTGGAAAAATGGAATAGACAATAGGCAATAGGTGCAGGAGTAGGCCAATCGGCTCTTCGAGCCAGCACCCCCATTCAATGTGATCATGGCTGATCATCCCCAATCAGTACCCCATTCCTGCCTTCTCCCCATATCTCCTGACTCCGCTATCTTTAAGAGCCCTATCTAGCTCTCGCTTGAAAGTATCCTGAGAACCGGCCTCCACCACCCTCTGAGGCACAAAATTCCACAGACTCACAAATCTCTGTGAGAAAAAGTGTTTCCTCGTCTCCGTTCTATATGGCTTACCCCTTATTCTTAAACTGTGGCCCCTGGTTCTGGACTCCCCCAACATCGGGAAAATGTTTCCTGCCTCTAGCGTGTCCAAACCCTTAATAATCTTACATGTTTCAATAAGATCCCCTCTCATCCTTCTAAACTTCAGAGTATACAAGCCCAGCTGCTCCATTGTCTCAGCATATGACAGCCTCGCCATCCCGGGAATTAACCTTGTAAACCTACGCTGCACTCCCTCAACAGCAAGAATGTCCTTCCTTAAATTAGGGGACCAAAACTGCACACAATACTCCAGGTGTGGTCTCACTAGGGCCCTATACAATAGCAGAAGAACCTCTTTGCTCCTATACTCAACTCCTCTTGTTATAAAGGCCAACATGCCATTCACTTTCTTCACTGCCTGCTGTACCTGCATGCTTACTTTCATAGACTGATGAACAAGGAACCCAGATCCCGCTGTACTTCCTCTTTTCCCAACTTGACATCATTTAGATAGTAATCTGCCTTCCTGTTTTTGCTACCAAAGTGGATAACCTCACATTTCTCCACATTAAACGTCACCTGCCATGCATCCGCCCACTCCCCCAACCTGTCCAAGTCACCCTGCATTCTCACAGCATCCTCCTCACAGTTCACACTGCAACCCAGCTTTGTGTCCTCTGCAAATTTGCTAATTTTACTTTGAATCCCTTCATCCAAATCATTGATGTATATTGTAAATAGCTGCGGTCCCAACACCGAGCCTTGCGGTACCCAACTAGTCACTGCCTGCCATTCTGAAAGGGACCCGTTAATCCCCACTCTCTGTTTCCTGTCTGCCAACCAATTTTCTATCCATGTCAGCACTCCACCCCCAATACCATGTGCCCTAATTTTGCCCACTAATCTCCTATGTGGGACCTTATCAAATGCTTTCTGAAAGTCCAGGTACACTACATCCACTGGCTCTCCCTTGTACATTTTCCTAGTTACATCTTCAAAAAATTCCAGAAAACTAGTCAAGCATTATTTTCCCTTCGTAAATCCATGCTGACACGGACTGATCCTGTTACTGCTATCCAAATGTGAGGCTATTTCATCTTTTATAATTGACTCCAGCATTTTCCCCACCACCGATTTCAGGCTAACTGGTCTATAATTCCCTGTTTTCTCTCTCCCGCCATTCTTAAAAAGTGGGATAACATTAGCTACCCTCCAATCCACAGGAAATGATCCTGAGTCTATAGAACATTGGAAAATTATCACCAATGCATCCATGATTTCTAGAGCCACTTCCTTAAGTACCCTGGGATGCAGACCATCAGGCCCTGGGGATTTATTAGCCTTCAGTCCCATCAGTCTACCCAACACCATTTCCTGCCTAATGTGGATTTCCTTCAGTTCCTCCGTCACGCCAGATCCTCTGCCCAATACTATATCAGGAAGATTGTTTGTGTCCTCCTTTGTGAAGACGGATCCAAAGTACCTGTTCAACTCATCTGGCATTTCCTTGTTCCCCATAATAAATTCACCATTTTCTGTCTTCAAGGGTCCATCTTTGGTCTTAACTAATGTTTTCCCCTTCACATACCTAAAGAAGCTTTTACTATCTTGCATTATATTCTTGGCTAGCTTACCTTCGTACCTCATCTTTTCTCCCCATATTGTCTTTTTGGTTATCTTCTGTTGCCCTTTAAACATTACCCAATCCTCCTGCTTCCCGCTCATCTTTGCTACTTTGTACTTCTCTTTTATTTTTATACTATCATTCATTCTTAATACAAATTATATTTTCCAAAAAATATATTTTATTCATGAGCTATACAATTAAACAATCCAGGACATTCATCTGCCATCATGCTGTGTCCCAAGCATATAATTGCCAACAATTTTTCATTCACAAACATTCCATTCGTGAGTTTATTGACCTTTGAAATATCTTTAATTGGATTTTATCTTGCACTAAATGTGGTACCCTTTATCCTTTATCTGTACACTTTGCGCGGCTTAATTGTAATCATGTGTAGTCCTTTCTTTGACTGGAAAGCTCGTAACAAAAAGCTTTTAACTGTACCTCGGTACACGTGACAATAATGAATTAAGCAAAACTAAACTACATATTGCTTCAGTGTGTCATGGCTGGTGGATGCTAAACTGTGGGCTTTCTCCTTAAAGACCTTGCAGTGTCTGAACCAAGCTTCAATGCATTCCTCAGTATGTACTCTTGACCCTTTGAATATCCCAGTTTGCAGTATTTGATTGTGGACAGCTCCTTGCACTGTTAGACCAGAATGTGTTTGACAGATCAAAGCATATCATTTGCTGAGTTAATAATCTTGCAGCAGCAGTCAACATTTATCTCAGTATGTGTTCCTGGGAACAGCCCATGTTACACAGATCTCAGAATGAACATCAACAACAATTGTTGCATTCCTTGTCAGATCTTGTTCGCAGAATACATACTGCGGA
The DNA here is from genome assembly GCA_963514005.1 of Raja brachyura. The sequence continues at coordinate 9,889,557 of OY740808.1, forward strand.
AGGAGGTGGATAACCGTCTTATTTGCACTGTGACCACTCCAACGGGAGCACAGAGACTCATTGTGCATGTGGGATCTGATGGAAGGGGCCTTTTTACACTCGCTAACAAACCAGAGTCTCCATGTGTGATTGAGGCATTCTGCCAAATGATTTTGATATTCACTTATAGAGTCATAGAGTCATAAAATGATAATTTGGAAACAAACCCTTCGTCCCAACTTGCCCACACCATCCAACATGTCCCAGCTACAATAGTCCCACCTGCCTGCGTTTGATCCATATCCCTCCAAATCTGTCCTATCATATTGGGCAGTCACGGTGGAGAAGCGGTAGAGTTGCTACCTTACAGCGATTGCAGCGCCGGAGACTGGGCTCGATCTCAATTACAGGTGCTGTCTGTACGGAGTTTGTACGTTCTCCCCGTGACCTGCGTGGGTTTTCTCTGAAATCTTCAGTTTCCTCCCATATTCCAAAGCCGTACAAGTTTGTAGGTTAATTGGCTTTGAAAATGTAAAAATTGTCCCTAGTGGGTGTAGGATAGTGTTAATGTGAGGGGATCGCTGGTCGGTGCGGACCCAGTGGGCCGAAGGGCCTGTTTCCGTGCTGTACCTCTAAACTAAACTAAACTATCCAGGTACCTGTCTAACTATTTCTTAAATGTTGGATAGTTTGAGGAAATAGGATCCACTGTCTCCTTTCCCCAAAGACTTGAAATCCATTTACTTTCAGCAGTGAAAAATAGTCATATTTCAATACACTGAATTCCCACTATATCTGCAAGTTATCTGGTCAGTAATTTACTCATTTGACCCAGAACTCTTAAACGTTATCTCTCTACCTCTTTCTATTCCTCACCAATCCATACTTAATTCCTCATTTAACACCAACAAGCCCTGGTTCACTGCAGAACTCAGACAGCTCCAACAGTCTAAAGAGGAGGCTTACAGGAGCGGGGATGCAGACCTCTACAGGCAGGCCAAGTACAAGCTGTGAAGAGGAATCAGAGCTGCCAAGGAAAGGTACTCTGAGAAGTTGAGGAGCAAGTGCTCAGCGAGTGACTCTTCTTCAGTTTGGAAGCGCTTGCAAGAAATTACCAGCTACAAGAGGAAAGCCCCCCGCTCTTTGGACAATCGTCAGCTGACCAACAACCTGAATAAGTTTTACTGCAGGTTTGAAAATCAGAAACGTAACCCTGGTACCCCCTCCCCAACCAACACAGCCAGACCCCAGTCTACAAAGAATGGACCCGACACCATCTCCTTCCCATTCACCACTTCACACCTACTTAAAGCAAGACTCCAGTATGAAAAGACTGGACCATTTCCCATCCCAACCAACACTTCACACCCACTCACAGCGTGACCTCAGTCTGCAAAGACTGGGTCCTTCTACACCCACCCCCCTCCAATCATCACTTCACACCCAATCACCCACACCCTCTGTGCTGCAAAACATCACTTATCCAATATCAACAATAAAAATAGAGGAGGTGGAGAGGTTTTTCAGAGGACAGAAAAGCCGGAAATCTCCAGGACCTGACAATGTTTCCCCCTCTACTCTTAAGCTCTGTGCCAAACAGCTGGCACCAGTCTATACAGACATTTTTAACCAGTCCCTGCAAACATGTACTGTCCCTGCTTCAAAGTCCCCACTATTGTCCCTGTATCCAAAAAGGCAAGGATTACTTGTCTTAATGACTACAGGCCTGTCGCACTGACCTCTGTAGTCATGAAGACACTCGAAAGGCTTGTGCTGGCCAAGCTTAAAAATATCACAAACTCCCTGCTGGACCCTCTGCAGTTTGCATATCGGGCAATAGATCTGTGGATGATGCAGTCAACCTGGGCCTGCACTTCATCCTCCAGCACCTAGACCTCCAGGAGACCTATGCAAGGATCCTGTTTGTTGATTTTAGCTCTGCATTCAACACCATTGTGCCAGAGCTACTACACTCCAAACATTCCGAGTTGACTGTGCTTGAACCCCTCGGTCGGTGGATCACCAGCTTCCTGACAGACAGGATGCAGCATGTGAGGCTGGGAAAGCACATCTCGGACGTGGAAATGCTCAGCATAAGAGCACCGCAAGGCTGCTTACTCTCTCCTCTCCTCTCCTCTCTCTACACCAACGACTGCACCTCCACAGACACCTCTGCCAAGCTTCGCAAATTTGCGGACGACACAACCCTGATTGGACTGATCCAGGATGGGGAGGAATCTGTCTACAGACAGGAAGTATCACAGTTGGCGTCCTGGTGCCGTCGCAACAACCTAGAGCTCAATGCTCTTAAGACAGCTCCCCCTCCCCTCACCCCACTCACCATCAACAACACCACAGTCACATCTGTGGAGTCTTTTACGTTCCTGGGAACCATCATCTCCAAGGACCTTAAGTGGGGGGCTACCATCAACTCAATAGACAATAGGTGCAGGAGCAGACCATTTGGCCCTTCGAGCCAGCACCGCCATTCAATGTGATCATGGCTGATCATCCCCAATCAGTACCCCGTTCCTGCCTTCTCCCCATATCCCCCGACACCGCTATTTTTAAGAGCCCTATCTAGCTCTCTCTTGAAAGCATCCAGAGAACCTGCCTCCACCGCCCTCTGAGGCAGAGAATTCCACAGACTCACCACTCTCTGTGAGAAAAAGTGTTTCCTCGTCTCCGTTCTAAATGGCTTACTCCTTATTCTTAAACTGTGGCCCCTGGTTCTGGACTCCCCCAACATCGGGAACATGTTTCCTGCCTCTAGTGTGTCCAAGCCCTTAACAATCTTATACGTTTCAATGAGATCCCCTCTCATCCTTCTAAACTCCAGTGTGTACAAGCCCAGCTATCTCCAGAACCAGGGCGGAGCACCAAGGCAAATTCCTTGTATGTGAATACTTGCCCAATAAACTTACTTACTTACTTACATTTATATACTTCCTGCAATGAATATAGTCATACCATCAACATCATAAATACTACGCCATGATCACAGTGAATGACGGTGCTGGCTGGAAGGGCCGAATAGCCTACTCCTGCACCTATTGTCTATTGAAACTAACACCTGTTCAAATAATGTTAACTCTCCTCCATTATATATGCTGTAGTTCCAGAACCAGTAGACTCTTTACCTCGTTGATTTTTTTATTATTTTCTATTAGCATTAGAATTGAAATAAATTAAATAAAATGGCTTGGAGAAGGGACCAAGATTATTGCTATTAATTTATTATAGTCATGTCTATCAGAGTACGGTGAAAACATTGTTTTGCGTGTTATGCACGCAAATCATACCATTCATCAGTACACAGGTTAAAAGAGAAAATAAACAGAATGCAGAATAGTGTGTTACAGCAGATAGAAAATGTGCAAGGCCACATTGAAGTAGATTTGAAGATCGGAAATTCCTCCTTAGCGTACATGAGATCCATTCAAGAGTCTAATTTCAGCTGGAAAGATGTTCTTGAATCTGGAGGTACATGCATAATTTGCCAGGAGGGATAGGGACGACGTGAAAATGGTCGGGTGTGAGTGGTTCTTGATTATGTTGGCTGCACTATAATATAACAATTGGAGCATAAAAAAAACATCTCATTAATATCAGCAAGAAAACTAGTAGCAGTAAAGACAGATTTATGTCCAGCATGTGATGGTTTCAATCCAGGCTTTTAAAAATAATAAAGCGACCAACCACCTTCTTTTCCGGTGTGTATTTGCTAAGAAGATCTGATGATGCTGTACAAGACAAATTGTTGGTGATTCATGTTATAGAGACATAAGTTGCTGTTCACGTTATATAGATTCAAAAAGCTGGAGTAACTCAGTGGGTCAATCAGCATCTCTGGAGAGAAGGAATAGGTGACGTTTCAGGTCGAGACCCTTCTTCAGACCGAGAGTCAGGGGAAAGCGAAACGAGAGATATAAACAATGATATAGGGAGATTTAATTAAACAAATTAATAAAAGATATACAAAAATTAATAGATCAAAGAAAGGTGGAGCCCACAATGGTCCATTGTTGGCTGTTAAATGGTTGATAACGAGTTGTAAAGATAGAGAAACTTAAAAGGTCAACAGTGAAAATAGTATGTCAATGGAGGGAATGAGAGAGAGAGAGAGAGAGAGAGGGGATGCAAGGGTTAGATGAAGTTGAAGAAATCAACATTCAAACCACTGGGTTGTAAGCTGCCCAAGTGAAATATGAGGTGCTGTTCCTCCAATTTGGGTTTGACCTCACTCTGACGTGGACTTGGCCCAGGACAGAAATGTGCAGGAAGGAACTGCAGATGCTGGTTTACCCAGAAGGTTGACCCAAAATGCTGAAGTATCTCAGCGGGTCAGGCAGCATCTCTGGAGAGAAGGAATAGGTGATATTCTGAAGAAGGGTTTTGACCCGAAATGTCCTTCTCCCCAGAAATGCTGCCTGACCCCACTGAGTTACTCCAGCATTTTGTGTCTATCCCAGGACAGGAAGGTCAGTATGGAAAGATAGATACAAAATGCTGGAATAATTCAACAGGACACGCAGCATCTCTGGAGAGCAGGAATGGGTGACGTTTCGGGTCGAGACCCTTCCTCAGACTGAAAGATGGAACAATGTGTACTAATATCTCTTGTTTCCCTAATCCCCAAAAGGTCTGAAGAAGGGTCTCGACCCGAAACGCCACCCATTCCTTCTCTCCATAGATGCTGCCTGTCCCACTGAGTTTCTCCAGCTTTTTGTGTCAATCTAGTCTGTAATCAATGCCTACTAAGTTCTGTTGTGCTGAAGCAAAGCAAGAATTTCATTGTCCTATCAGCAACACATAACAATAAACTCTGTTGAATCTTGAATCTATCTTCAGTTAATACCAGCGATGTGGCCACCGACTCCAACATCGAGGAGCTGTGGTGGCGGCCGTCCAGCCGCGGGCAGCGCTGGATTTAGGATGCGAAGCCTGGGATCCGGGATCGCCAGAGTTGGACCTCCAACCGACGCGGCCTGGGGGCTGCAGGTGTTGCAGTCTACAGGGAGGAAGCGGCCGCTCCAGACATTTCCAAGCTGCTGAGGAGTGTTCACCCGATGCAGGAGTTCCAGCTTTCCGGCAAGACGGCCTGAAAACATCGGACAGGCTGCGGAGGCCACAATAGGCCCGACTATGGGTGAACAGGTAATGGGACTAGACTATGCTGCCTTCCCCCACAGTGGGAACCATTGTGGGGGGATGTTTTTATGTTGTTAAATTCTTTAATGTCATCACTGCCTTATCTTTATTCGTGTGCTGCATTGGCAAGACAAATTTCACTACACCATTTGGAGTATGTGATAATAAATGTCCTTTGTACCTTTGCATCTGTTGTGTAGGAAGGAACCGCAGATGCTGGTTTACACAGAAGATAGGCACAAAAAGCTGGAGTAGCCCAGTGGGACAGGCTGCGTCTCTGGAGAGATAGAGAGAATGAATGAATGAATGAGTGAATGAATGGATGGATGGATGGATGGATGGATGGATGGGGCGACGTTTTCGGGTCAAAGACCAAAGATCTTTGCTTCAGACTGAGCAGAACAGAACAGAACAGGCAACAGTTGACCCCACCCAGAGAGGCTGGAGACCGAGACCACGCTGGTTGGACTACTAGCGGTGGCGCGCACGGCCGGACCAGCAGCAGCAACGGCGGCGCGCACGGCGCGGACCACCACCAGCAGCAGCAGCAGCGGCAGCGGCGGCGCGCACGGCGCGGACGCGGGCTCGGCGGCGCGCACGGCGCGGACGCGGGCTCGGCCGCGCGCATCTTCCCGCTGGTTGAAGTTGAAGCCGCTGCCGGGGCCACACCGCCCCCGCGCGACCGCTCGTCCGTCCGTCCGTCCCCAGCACAAGCGGCGGGAAGCAGCGTCGCCGAGGTGGGCATCGCTCGGAGCTGCGGCCAACGCGCGGAAAACCCGGGTAAGTGGCGCACGCTCGGCTCGACTTGTCTTGGCTTCTGCGGCCATTTCGGGCGGGGGGGGGACTGGACCGAACCGAACGGAACCGGCATGGCGGGGAAAGGGATGCCGTCGCCCGGCCTCTTTAGTCTGGCGAGGCCCGGCTCGGCTCGGCTCGGCATGGCGGGGAAGGGAAGGGAGGCTCGGTGAGGCAACGCCGCTGAGGCCCGGTTGGTGCCGGCATGGCATGGCGCGGTTTGGGCTGGGCGGGAGGAAGGTGGGTGGGTAGGTGTTCACTGTCCTTGATCGGCCTCATCTGCTTGCAGGCCCCGCATTGTGAGGGGGGTAAGATGTCGGGCGGCTACCGATGGGGAGGCCCCAGCGGCGGCGAGAGCCGGATCTATGTGGGCAACCTGCCGACCGACGTGCGGATCCGTGACATCGAGGACATCTTCTACAAGTACGGCAAGATTCGGGACATCGACCTGAAGAACAAGCGCGGCTCGGCGCCCTTCGCCTTTGTCGAGTTCGAGGACCCGAGGTAAACGGCGGAGCCGCGGCCCGGGACATGGCGCAGTCGGTCTCTGGTGATCCCGGCCCACGGACCCCCTTCTTACTGACCGTGAACCGGGACCTCAACCCCCCCCCCCCCCCATCCTCCCCGCTTACAGCGAGTCGGGGCCGAGTGCTCCCACCCCTCCTCGTGTCCCAGGATCTCCACCTCCCCCACCGGGGCCGTGTGCTCCTGGGACCTCTAATCCCCCCCATCCCCACAGAGGGTGCTCTATCCCCCGGTCACAGGACCTCCAACACCCCCCCCCCCAACGGGGCCGTGAACCCCCTGCCCCCCCCCTCTCTCCAACATAGAAAATAGGTGCAGGAGTTACAGGCTATTCGGCCCTTCGAGGCAGCACCGCCATTCAATGTGGCCATGGCTCATCCAAAATTAGTACCCTGTTCCTGCTTTCTCCCCATACCCCTTGTTTCCCTTAGCCCTAAGAACTAAATCTGGCTCTCTTTTGAAAATTTGTGTCCCAGGACCTCTAATTCCCCACCCCGTCGACCCGGGGCACCCCCCACTTCTCAGGAACCTTCCCCCAGCCCCCCCACTGTAAACCTGCTCGAATCTCTTCTGCTCCCTGTGAAATGGGCCGTATGCTACCAATCCCTCCACCCCACCCAACAGGGGCCGTGTGCTCCCTCCCCCGTGTCCCGGGACCTAAAAATTCTCCCACACCGACCCCCACCATGCCGTGGACTCCCATCCTCTCCTCCACTGTGCCCCAGGATCATGCCCTCCCACCGTGAACCTTACAGTATTTCTTCCCCGTCTCTCCACCCCCCCCCCCCCCCCCAGTGAACAGGAGCCTGCACCTTAACCCCCCGCATCACCTTCCACTATGAATGGATCAGAATTTAGTTGTTGGTGCCAATGTTCTTTATTCAAGATCTAGTTGAATGCAACATGTGTCCTGCACATGTCGTTTAACAGTTTGTCTCGCTCGCCCTCTAGTCTTTAACCATTCCACTCAAGGGAAAAGGTTCTGACTCCAGAGTAAACGAAACAAGTTTTCCAAACTCTGTTTAGGTAATGATCTCTTATCCACGTAGCATTCTGGTAAACCTCTTCTGCACCCTCTACAAAGCCTCCACATCCTTCCTGTAATGGGACAAACAGAACTGTGCACTATGGACGTGGATCTCAAGATCACTATAAATCAATGCCGTCACGGGACTTGCAATTAACTGTTTCCTTTACCCTTACATTCGACCTCCCAAAGTGCAAAATCTCACACTTGTTCCAAAAACTCCACATGCCATTTTCCCACCCATTTCAGTAGTTGATCTACATCCCGTTGTACACTTTGACAGCCTTCCTCACTGCAAACTTACTAACCAATGTGTGTGTGTATATATCTATATCTATATCTATATCTATATCTATATCTATATATATATATATATACACACATACACACACACAAATGGAAGTCCCAGCACAGATCCCTACTCTGGTCACAGACCCCCCCCCCCCCCCCCCCAGCCAGAATAACACCCTTGTGCCACAACACATGGTCTATAATAAGAATCTATAAGGAAGCCAGTTGATTTATTTATATTACTATTCTAAAATAATAGTTTCAAAATTTTCCTAAATGCAGCAACATCTATCCAGTTTGGAGCTTTGGAATTGGGAAGAACCTGAAATTTCTTCTTGTTGCAAAGGACAGTTATTTGCATTCAAGGGTGGGCAGCAAATAAAATTGTTGACCTAAAAAAAATGTAACATTTAACCACTTCTCCTTTACTACTTTCCTCAACAGTTGGAGAATCATTCCTGAAGTCTCATACGTCTACAGCAGCTTTCTAAACTAGTTTGTGACCTCTTGTTATTTCCTGGTCCTCATAACCTACCCATGTGTCTGATTACTCTCAGCAAGCCATTGTGCCTTGATGGTCTGGGCGAGTACCAAGTTGTAAATGGGCTAGCTAGGTCGTGCCCAGATCTTTTTGGTGATTGTAGCACAAATCAAATTGAATTCTGATGGATCTGGACTGTGTTATACTAGACATACGGTTGACCTAACAGAGTACTTCTTCATGTCTTAGCTTGATGCATTCTGCAAATCTGTTCATCTTTGTGCTCAAATCTGAAACTTCGTTTAAAAAAAATATGGGCTGCGAATATGGCAGGTGAGGCACATTAGAAAAATTATTTGGTCCAAGTCCCTGCCATAAGAGTCAGAACGAGGAGCTGTGAATTCATGCAACAAAGACTGGATGTAGTTTTAACAACAAAAAAACTTCAGCTGCAGTGATCTGTGTGCTCTAGTATCAATATTTTTATACTTTGAAATTAGTCTTATTAGTTCATTTCCAATTAGGAGTTTTATTTATTTATAACTTTATAATTAAAACATGAATGAATTTTCATGCAAGCTGTTGAAGAGTAAAAGGGAACTGGATTTGTGTCAAAGTGGGTCATTTCTATCTGGCATTTCTGGCATCTCAAGCTTAAAACCGTGCAATTGGTTTTATTCTTGCAGTACCTACTATGTTATACACAGTTGCAGAAAGGGTAATAATGAGATTCGCAGGGTAATCTTTTTTGGGGAAGATGATATTTTAAGGACTGTGAGCTGTGGCCAATCTCCAAATGATATCCTTCATTAATCTAAACAGTGGAATGGGCAAATGGAGCCTGCATTTATTATCAATCTGAGAAGACCATACTTCCTCAGAATTATGTTTGATTATCTTTGTACATTATATGAAGTATTGCTGTGGAGCATCAATTTCTTGCTTGGTTAAGATCAGTTGTCATCAGTTGTCATCTTGGTATCAGTTGTTCAAGACTTAAGACAAGAGAGAGACAGGGTGGAAACAGGCCCTTTGGCCCACCATTTGTGCTGGCCTGCGATCACCCCCGTAAACAAGCACTATCCTAAACAGTAGGGACTTTACAGTGGCCAATCAACCTACAAGCCTGCACGTCTTTGAAATGTGGGAAGAAACCAGAGCACCCGGAGAAAACCTAGGTGGACACAGGGAGAGTGTACAGACTCCGTACAGACAGCACTCGTAGTCTGGATCGGATCCGGGTCTTTGGCACTGTAAGGTGGCAACTCTACTGCTATGCCACATTGCCACCCGTTTAAAGCTGGTATTGTTTGAGCCTTCTCAACCAGTTTTGTTTTCGGGCTTCATCTAACCTAAACCAGGTTAAATTAAATTTTGTTCAGCAAATAAGAAACACAATATTCAAACCATTTTCCAGCTGTCCAGATTTGCCCCGTTTTCTCCCTGCAACTTTGCAATATTGTCTTCTTGCCTTTCTAATGCCTTTCTAAAGGTTCCAATGGAATTCAATTCTGAAAAATGTTGTAACCCCTCATTTACCATGTTTTGCAAGTTATTTCAAATATCTGATCTCAGGTCATGTAGTATTTCTGAACCAAAGAGGAAAAACCTTGGGGAGAAGAAGACAGGATGCCTCCAAGCTTAGTTAGTAATTTGTAAACCTGATCCACACAACTTGCCCTGAAAATCCAATGACCACCTTTGCAAAAGTTCTACTTCAGCTATCCATGAGATGGTTATGGAACAAAAACTGAAGCTTAGGACAGTGAATGATTTAAACACCAGAAGTCCAAAGTTTGATCCACAATTTCATACGGTTGCAGAGTCATTGCCAGTTGACGCTGAAACACTCCACATCCAAGTACTATTTATGTTGGGGTGTGTTCAAGATATGTGAGAAGGAATCCATTACATGATATTTACTTGTAAGTGATCTCTTAAGCAATCTCGGTTGCATAATAAACTGGTAACTGTCTTCTTCGCATGCAGTAAGATCCCGGTTCAAGTTGACTCCAAGACTGTTGGAAAATATTGACTCCTTTATTGAAATAATGTTAAATATATAAATAGGAGTCTCATAAACCCGCATATTGCAGGGAACTATTTGAGAACTAATTTTGATTTTTACAAGATGCTTTCACTGGGGGCTCAGATTACATAAATCAGTTTGAGACCAAGTATTCTTGGGATGTGTTGGTCTTGGGTACGTGAAATGAGAAACCACCTACCTTAATCTTCTGTATATTTACGTGGTTGCATCCTTGTTTCACCCCATCAATCAAGTCTTCACTTTCACTTCTACTTGATTATTTTATGTCTGGCATTCCAAATGCCATCCTTCGTCAACTTGAGATCATCTAAATCTCTTGGTTCATATTTTTCAGTAAGGACTGTTCCCTCATCATTCTTGCTCTTGCCTTCTTTGACTTGATATGGCAATGTTATTAAATTTATCCGTCTTGTTTGCATATTCTTGTACATCTATTTTAGATGCTCGGGTAGCGTTCAAGTATCTCTCAGTCCCACTTCTATTGTCAGGCCTCATTGTTCAATATATCTTTCCCAACTGATGTTTATAGTTATACTTATTGGGAAATAATTGTTTAAGGTGGAAGCTGTCTGGGAAAAATGTTTTGTGCACTGCTGAAATTGACGATTGAAAACACCAAGATTGTTCCTTTAACCAATAATTTTCAATCTAAAGTGCAATTGAAAAGCCTGTACATTTGCATTTAATTACCAACTAAGTGGGTATAGCCCCCCACCCCCAAAAAAACCATTTAGGTCCTTTAAGTATGCAATTTTCCAATAAAATATTTGTAGTCATGCTGTGTTGAGTTATGTGGGCTCATGTAATTTACAGTGTGCTGGGCCTCTTTTACTCTCTAGTAAATGGTATGGACCAGGAGTGGGTTGCTTATTCGCCTCATTTAAAATAATATTTTGATTAAAATATTAAATTTCCTGTTTTTCTCCAGAAGCATTGAATAATTTTAAGATCTTGTAAAGGGTTCTTGAGATTCATATTCATGTCTTAGATTTCTACTTAATCTAAATGCAAATTGAACGGGATTAATATGACAATAAAATTGAATATGTGGCTCGAAGTGGTAGAAATAGGTTTCAATTCATGGGCACAGTCACCAGGCTCCATTTGCTGAGAAGTTGTGAAAGAAATTGGATGTTGAAAGATGTTAGTTTTAAGAGTGACCTGGGTATTCTTGAACACAAAGGTAATACGCCAGTACATAAAGAGATTACAAGGCAGGTGTGGTATGTTGCCCATTGTTACAAGGAGATTTAAGGACTAAAGTAAAGATGCGTTGATGGAATTCCGTGGACTGCACATAAGATATTGCTTGCAGTTTGGTCTCTATCTGAGGGAAGATATATTTAAAATAGAGGGTAAACCAAGATTGAAGGACTTTGCAGATGCAAGAGGTCGAATGCCTCCTATTTCTACTCTGTGCCTGTAGAATAATTTACTACAAAGCAAAATGCATATTTAAAATAGGAATTTACAGTGTCTTCCATAATGATAGGGACAAAGACCCATCATTTATTTATTTGCCTCTGTACTCCACAATTTGTGATTTGTAATAGAAAAAAGTCACATGTGGTTAAAGTGCACATTGTCAGATTTTAATAAAAGCCATTTTTATACATTTTGGTTTTACCATGTAGAATTTACAGCAGTGTTTTTACATAGTCCCCCCATTTCATGGCACCATAATGTTTGGGACACAGCAATGTCATGTTTAGTATTTTGTTGCATATCCTTTGCACACAATGACTGCTTGAAGTCTGCGATTCATGGACATCACCGGTTGCTGGGTGTCTTCTCTGATGATGCTCTTCTTCTTCTTGCGTATGGCGTGCACAGCCTAAAGTTGTCGGACAACTTGTTCTATTTGATCTTATTTGATTGTGCACGCCGGGTTGATTGCATTTGTCGAAACAGGGCGGACAACGTGAAGGTTGCAATCTCCCACCCCTGATGATGCTCTGCCAGGCCTGTATTGCAGCCATCTTTAGCTTATGCTTGTTTTGGGGGCTAGTCCCCTTCAGTTTTCTCTTCAGCATATAAAAGGCATGCTCAATTGAGTTCAGATCGGGTGATTGACTTGCCACCCAAGAATTGACCATTTTTTAGCTTTGAAAAACTCTTGTTGCTTTAACGGTATGTTTGGGATCATTGCCTTGCTGTGGAATGAACCGCCGGCCAATGAGTTTTGAGGCATTTGTTTGAATTTGAGATAGGATGTGTCTGTACACTTCAGAATTCATTATGCTACTACCATCAGCAGTTGTATCATCAATGAAGATAAGTGAGCCAGTACCTTCAGCAGCCATACATGCCCAGGCCATATCACCCCCACCACCATGTTTCACTGATGAGGTGGTATGCTTTGGATCTTGGGCAGTTCCTTCTCTCCCCCATTTCTCTTGCCATCACTCTGATATAAGTTAATCTTCGTCTCATCTGTCCACAAGACCTTTTTCCAGAACTGTGGTTGCTCTTTTAAGTACTTCTTGGCAAACTGTAACCTGGCCATCCTATTTTTGAAGCTAAGCAGTGTTTTGCATCTTGCAGTTTATCCACTGTATTTCTGGTCATGAAGTCTTCCGCAGACAGTGGTCATTGACAAATCCACAACTGACTCCCGAAGAGTGTTTCTGATCTGTCAGACAAGTGTTTGGGGATTTTTCCTAATTATAGAAGGAATTCTTCTGTCATCAGCTGTGGAGGTCTTCCTTGGCCTGTCAGTCCCTTTGTGATTAGTAAGCTCACCAGTGCACTCTTCTTAATGATGTTCCAAACCGTTGATTTGGTAAGCCTAAGGTTTGGCTGATGTCTCGAATAGTTTTATTCTTGTTTCTCAGTCTCATAATGGCTTCATTGGCACAACTTTGGTCCTCATGTTGATAAACTGCAATAAAAATTGCCAAAGGTGATGGAAAGACTGGAGGAAAGACTAGGTGCTGAGAGCTCTCTTATACCTGCATTAAGGAGGCAATTAAACACACCAGAGCAATTACAAATGCTTGTGACCTGAACAATATGGAGGGCACTGTAACTACAAACCTTTACTGACCAAATGAAATTAAATACCAGTGGAATTGGCTTGTTGACTGGACTGACTTGATCTTGTACACCTAGCCATTTGACTAGTAAAATATTTTATTGAACTAAATGAATGATGTAATCTTTCTGCCACTAGTCAAACCAGACTTGCAAGTACTACAAATTTGCATTAGCCCATCCATGTATAAAACGCAACATACACCCCTGCATCATTTTTCTACTCGTGTTGCATTTAGTAATCAGCTCTTTTGGGGAATTGTGGGCAACTGGGAGCAAATGGGAAATTGGAACTGAGGCCAAGATTAGATTGGTCATATGGGGGAATTGGGGATGAGGGATATGGGGAAAACTACAACTAAAAGTGCCCTATTATATACTCGTATTTGATACTCCAGTAGAATTTTAAAGTAAGCTCCACTTTTTAAAGACTTTATATGTGACATCATTATTATTATTTGAAGCTCCATCAAGCAAGATTTGCTGTTTCTTATAGCAAAATTGTACATAGTACCTGAATGCTTTGCGAGGGTATCTTCAGAATTAGAGTTTGGCAAAATTTGAGATTTGTTTAAAAGATATTTGCAAACACAGCCACGTTCAAAAACAAAAAGGAATAATTGCAGACTTAGTAAAGCTCCATTATTTATTTTAGTGATTCTTCATTTTCTCTCATGTAATTGTGAACTCCTTTCGTTTTTAACACTTTTTAACCATTTTGCTTTCAGTCCTTTATTGTCACGACACATCCAACTAATCCCATGAACAAGTGATTATAGCTTAACAAAAAAAACACTTGTTAACATTGGAAGAAAAGTGAATGAAAATGTTAATGCCTGTTTATTGCAGAGAGGCTTTTAGAGGAAAAAAAGTCATAAACAGATTTTATAGAAAGCGTTCTGGGACTCTAATTGGTTAAGATGTAAAACATATAAGAGTTAATTAGAAAAATTGTTCAGAATTTCCAACTGGAAATGCTCAGCAGCTATTGGCCACCACATGGAGATCACCAGTCATGAGTTTGGCTAGACAGTGACACCCCTTCATGGACATTTACTTAGTGACATCTTCCTTTCATGAGTTAGCACATAAATCATGGCTGTTTGGGTGAGGTACTGGAGATGTATGTTACTTTGGATTGATTGCACAGAAAATGAGTCCGTATTCTGAGGAGCAGAAAACTGCATTGAGGACATTAGCAATTCACTGGCTATTAAATATCATGTGAAATATAAATGATGCTATTCTTTGACAGATTGTGAGGCGGATGAGTCATGGTGTAGGGAACGTAACAAGTTAGGCTGTGTGCTCTATAAAACCTTCTTAAAAAACGGTGTTTTTACTGAAATGCTGCTGAGTGAGTTGTTAGCATGAACTGACAATCCATACCCAAGTAAAATAAGAAGAACATTGAATTCACCAGTAAATAAAAAGAGAAAAAGACAGAATTCCGAATTTAAAATTAACCTGCTTTTTTCTTCAGATGCTGAGTAATCTGCTGTGCACTTTGGACGTTTTTATTTTGATATTTTAAGAATTTGCTTCACCTGGTTCAGGTTCATTCTGGTTCAATTATTCAGGTTGTGCTGCGTACAATGGCGATTTTGAATCATGATTGTACTGTGCCAAATGACTTGCCCTGGAATAGTTGCATTGGAAACTATTGGTAAGAGTGCTTTGGTTAAGAACAAAACAATTATCAGAAGTCTCCAATTGTATAAGTTATGATTCACAGCAGCAGTACTGTACTCCAATTTATCACTTGACCACCGAAGGACATCTTCCAATCCCATAAGAAAGTTTTTAATTGATAAATGCACATATTCTCTCTTGATTGAGCTACAACCATGGTTTAGTGTTCATTTGCCTGTGTACTTTTTGCAGCCTGTGAAACTGCAGCCAACAGGACCATCCGTAAACATCTCAGCTGGGCATCCTATGAAGCATCTGAAATAAATAGAGCAATTATAGAGCTCCTGTTGATGTCACCAATGACTGGATCCTCTGTTGCATTACACATAAGGAAGAAATTTCCAAATAGGAAAACTGTGGCTTAACTTCTTCCTCCCCCCTTGCATTGGCAGAGATGCACAAGACGCAATCTATGGAAGAAATGGGTATGATTATGGAGTCTATCGCTTACGTGTGGAGTTCCAGAGAGGCCGAGGAATTGGCGGAGTCGGCGGTGGATCTAGAGGAAGACCAGGACCACCAGCTCGCAGATCAGATTTCAGGGTCATTGTCTCCGGTGCGTTTTTGTTTTCCGTTTCATGTTTGACAGCCAATGTTTTGTTCTAAAGACCTGCTTAGAGTTGGAAAACCATTTAGTGTAGCGTGTCCCAGTAAAGCTGGGGTATTCGTATGATGACCGACAACCTTGGCAATGCAACCTAGGAGCCCAGGCAACCTACTTTCTTTTCACTCTGGTATGCTCATATGGTTTAAATTTGGTGACCTGGGAGGCTTGGAATGGGCTATTTGTTGATTAAACCATCCTTGAAACTATCTGCATCTGTTAAACCCTGCAAATTAACCGGAATACCCATGTAAGCTTTGGACCCCAAGGATTTGTATGTGCACCATGAAATAAGATTTGGACACTGCTGGTATCAAGCAACTTCATATGTAAAAGGATGAAGATCATTGGCATAAGCAGCTTCATGTGGAAATTTACATTTCCTTATTCTGCGACTGAATGCACTGCGTAGCAAGTGCAGTGTTTCTGCCTTCCCATGGAATCCTCAAAGTGCACCACCACAGTAGGTTTAGTTTAAAATCATGCACTTAACCTAATATGTCTGATTTTAAAGTATTTTAATGGAAATTTTCCTTTTTAAATCTCTTCCATTATTCTTTGCCAGCTCTCTGTACCACCCAGCAGTCTTTGATTACTTGCAAAACCGTGATATCACAGGAGTCCTCTAGTGTCTCACCAGAACAGCCATGCATTTTGAGATGAGCTCGGCCAGCCACCTGTTTGAAGGCCATGGTGACTAAGTATGATCCCATCCTTGTCCAATATCCAGATCCAACATTTTACTGTGAGAATCACTTGACTGGAAATCCTGATAATTTTCTCCCCTCTAGGATTCTTACAATTCTCAATTGTAAAAACACATGAAAAAAAGCCGGTTAATATTTCAAAACGATTCACCTCAAGGCGGGACTAATTACTTGGAGAAAATCAAAAATCATGGATAATAATGGATCGAAGAGAAAAAGCCAAACAATCCTTTTCAACCATGCTGACTGATCCCCATTTGGGTTGTTATTTCTCCCCCTTATTTCCAGAATTTATTTTAATTCTGTTAATTGATATTCCTGGACCGATGCTTCAGACTTCATGGAGAGAACAAGGATACGAGGCCCATTCGTTTTGAGAATGTTGAAATAAAGCACATTCTTTCTGGATTTATATTTCGATAATGGTGGACACAGAATTTTCTTCTCCATTATTGATTTAATATTTTACTGGCCTGTAACCAATACGTCCTGAACTCAGCCCATTGTGTACTTGGGTCGCTTTCTCTTGTGGAATGAGCTGAAAGCTTTAAAAAGATACGATCATGGAATTGAATCACAAGTTCTGGGTGGGAAACTAAGAGCAGCTGAAATCAGATCTGGCATCTTCAATACCCTGGAACACAATGCAAAATTCAGGTACTTGGACAGCTATTAATACTGCATTCAACAGGTCTCAGAACTTGCCCTACGTATTTCAAATAAACTTTTTGTGGGTGAAGATATGGATATTTCATCAAACCCCGTCCTTAATTAGCTCTTAAAATGTGGTTAGATTTGTTGCTTCAGCGTTCACTACCAACCTGACGTGCAAATGACCACATTAATGCTGGTTTATGACGTAGTCGGATGCCATGAGAATTTATGATTAACTAAATGTACTTATTCAGTTTTTTCTGTAAAAATCATGTTCCGGAAGTGATTTATTTGTGTATTCGCTTGTTTCTCTTTTGTAATTTCTCCATTTTTGCAGTGTTCTGAGGTAAACACCATTGATGCTTGCACATTCTTTACATCGCAATCCGCTTCTTACGGTTAACACGTATTTTATCCCTGTGTAGGGCTACCTCCCTCTGGCAGCTGGCAGGATTTGAAGGATCACATGCGAGAAGCTGGTGATGTTTGTTATGCAGATGTTTTGGGGGAAGGTGCCGGAGTGGTGGAATTCCTCCGCAAAGAGGACATGGATTATGCAGTAAGGAAGCTCGACGACACAAAATTTCGCTCTCATGAGGTTCGTTTTTATTGACGTTCAAGTGTGCTTTAGAAATGTTTACCACGTTAACTTGTTATAGTGATGCTGCTTCCTGACAACTCTGCTGATAAGTATAGCAACCAGTATGAATCTTGGGTCCAACAGATCCTAATGATCTTCATTGATTTAAGTGCCACCCATGTTTCACTTGTTGGATTACAGAAATGTACCCTTATGGAACACACAAAATCACCACCCAAAGTTGAGGGGGATATAATAAAATTAACTCACGGAATCTATGTGGAACAAATGTAAATTAACAAAAAAAATTTTTGTTTTCAACTCGCATTTCTTGACGCATGTACAGATGGCATGGCTTTGTATTATTGAACATTGCAATGTGGACTGTTTCCCTAGAACACATTCCCCTGAAATGCAGGGTCACCTGGACTTCTGTCTAAATTAGAAATAAAATTGCGTTAATTGCTTCTGATTTGGCAATGGATAGGCGAGCCAGCTGGGACGAGTCTTATTGTTGGCTTTTCAAACTCAAATATGGATGAATGCTAAGATTACAATAGGAAACTTATTTTGTTTGCAAAACACCTGTCTCAGTCTAATTTGACCAGTATTGGCTTTGAATGAAGCACTATACTAGCTGTGAACCTTAAGGATCAGCAATGGGAACATTACCAATGTAGTCTGGAAAAGTACAGAGACATTCAACATTGATTCTCTTAAAATATTGTTTATTGAGTTTGCATGAGAAACCAAGTATTTTATGAGCATTTGAGACTGGGTATACAGCAACTAGATGTGCCATATAATATCAATTTAATTAGAGAGCAGCATCAGTGGTGAAAGCTAAAAGTGATGGCTTCCATCTGAGTGATGTTAAACCAGAGAAACCTACTTTCATCCATGACTAGATATCAGGCAAGCAAATTGACCATGCAAAAGTAGTATTGCAGTTGTGTGGCATTGGTTATTAAAGGAAAATTAGTCTCTTGTCCGAGGATGATGCTGTGGAAATTTTGGGAGATCTCAAGGATAGTGATGCAGATGAGGTGTTTTGAAGTTGAATTAGCCAGGAATGGAACAAAACTTGGAACACTACAGCGTGGAAATAGATATTTGGCTTTTAATGTCAAGTTAAACCAATTTCCTCTACCTGCACATAATCCATCTGTCTAAACTGACAAAGGGTTCCTTAAAGCTGGATATTAAAGAGAGACTGAAGATGCTAATATGAGATTTTGATTGGGTTGGGTAGTTGATATGTCCATTAATGAAATATTTTCATGGGGATGGGGGAAGAACCAATGGATGTTCAATCAAAATCTGTTTGTGACAAAACCATTTGATTTTGGAGAAGCAGAGATCCATGAAGTTTTAAGACTATGTTTGAGATGAGGCTGGAGACATCAGAGAGACACGGGACACAAGAGGCTTAGGACACAGTGGGTCAATGAGAAAATGGACAAAAAGCTTGGCATTATCCCAATCTTCCAGTATGTTGCTAGAGAAAAGCAAGCGTGTTGGGTCATCCAAAGCAGATCAGGTGATTGTGGATTTATTATTTAATGTGCTAGACCATACAGCTTTTCATGCTTACTCTACCATTTAAAGATCATGCATTAACCCCAATATACAGAAATATATTGCTTTTTGTATTCAATATTCTACTATCCTGGGTTAGAGAATTTTGATGATTTGCTGCCCTCTGGGTGAATACATTTATTTTAATCTCCGTTGTGATTGCCACCCCCCCCCCCCCCCCAATTTTGAGACTGACGCCTGGTTTTAGGCATTCCAGCCATGGGAAATCCATCACTCTTCCATGTATTTTGTGTGGTTTCAATTAGATGATTTCTTATTCTTCTAAACCCTAGAAATTATAAGCCTAGTCTGCTTAAACTCTGACGGTAATGGGCCAGTCCAGGAATCAACGTGGTGAACGATTACAGCATTCCTTCTATCAAAAGTATGCCTTTCCTCAAACAGAATCTGTTCATAATATTCCAAATGAGATGTCACCAGGGCACTGTACATTTGGAACAAGGCGGTTCTAGAAATCCTCTTCCATGAAGTACTATTTGCCTTCCTGCTTGTGGTAGCTGAATGGTAACTTTCAGTGATTTACAGATAAGGTCACTCGTGCCTATGGCCATCAATGACTTGCACTCACATTTTAAAAAGAATACTGACTTTTTTCTACCAAAGCGTTTTAATTTTTTTTCTCCGCAATTGACCAGCCTATTAACCTATTGTAGCCACCTAACTTTGTATCAGCAACAAACCTAGGCCTATTACACATGAGATCCCCATATTCAACTAATTATTAAAGATTGTGGGCAGTGAGATCCACAGTACAGATCTTAGATTTGCCCCATTAGCCTCATAACCAGAAAATCGCCCCTTTATTAATGCTATTTTCTTTTGGTTGACTTGTTCTCAATCCAGACATTTTAATTGTTAATACTCTCTTATGCAGCATCTTGCCGAAGTTCTACTTAATGTTTAGAAACACCAGATTGTATCATCTTTTCCTCTTTTCCACTAATTGCAATCTAGACCTTTCTTACAATTATTACACGTTTTATTTTCCAATTTTGTTTCCCTTTTTAAAATAATTAGTTGGGTTTTTTGTATGTGGACCGTAGCCCGAATCCTAAATGTTTATATGACAAAGCATTATTCTTATCATTCAATCAAATGCAGCAAAGACCACTGGATAAAAGGCAGAGGCGTGGGATTACACAGTCTGATTCTAAATCCACTGTCACTCTTTAGGTAGACTGAGAATCAAACCTGACACATTTTGTTCTGCTGGCCCAGTTACATATTGGCATTACCAGCTAAACAATATAGGAGCTGGTCGAGTTTTCCTCTAATTTATTGCAAATGTATTTTTTCAGATATTAAATGTTTGCAATAATCATACACCCAGAAACAGATTAAGAACAATTCTGCCCCAATTGGTTGCCTTATTTCTAAATTCCCAAAATAGTGCAACAATGAGAACTTATCCAATATCTATCTTTAGCCCGTCTTGAGATCCTGTTTTACTGATGCAGTAAATTCTTCCTGCCCAATGAATTGTTTATTGTTGAACCACTGGTTATGAATTCTGATGTTAATCTTTTTTCAACCAACTCTTCTCTTGACTAATGCACATCATTTCTTTTCCAGGGAGAAACTGCTTATATTCGAGTTCGTGCTGACAAGCCCAGAAGTTCTAGTTATGAGAGATCAAGGTCAAGGTCCATTTCCAGAGGTCGTTATTCTCCCTATCAAAGCAGAAGCTCTCCTCGATATTCACCGAAACCCCAATATAGATGAGGACTTGGTAGTCAAAAATTTCTTTTTAATCCACATTCCATCACTGGCGGTTAGGTTTTATCTTCAGTTCTATATTTCATGCGATGCTTTGAATAAACTTTTTTCCTTTTTATTATTGACTTAATCTTTTCTGGCTAACTAAACACACTTTCCTTTTTTAAAATAAATAAAGTAGCCAGGGGACTGGTGTGTTTAATTTCTGAGCCTTTAATCCTCAAACACAGCTATTCAGATATAGTATTAATAATACCAAACGAAATGAAAATAAGTTAACAGTAATTAACTTTAATTATGTTGAAAGCTCATTTCAACACAGAATGAGCTCCTGAATTCAAGTTATGGAGGGTATTGGAGATGGTGTAGATGCTTGTCTGTTTAGAAGATGGTAGCACCACCAGTTGATGCGAGTCTCCAAACTGGCATTTCAGTGATAGTAGCGGGCTAGCAAAGAGCAATGTTGCCTTTTGGATGAGATTTTAAATTATGTCTTGCAAGTGTTCTTGAACATCTTCGAAACACTTTCAATGAAGTTTATCTGCAGTTCCGGGGATGACTCATCAAAACTGGGCCACAGCATCTTTCATTTCACCCTGGAACACTCATTTTTTGGATCTCAAAAATAGACTAGCTAGTTTAGCAGTGTGATACTCCTTCAGAATCATGCAAGTGTTAGTCTAGATCGGGGGCCTCCAAACTCTTCAGCATGAGGGCCACATATATTTGGCACATTTTTGCAGGCCGTAGGAAAAAATAAAGAAATGTCACACATACACATAGAAACGCACACGTGAACTCCCACATACCAAAACAGACACATAGACCCACAGACAGACACAAACACATACAGACTCCTCTCTCACACACATGCACCGTGATCACCCCTCAGGCACATTAACAAAGACCCACGCATAATGCTCACCCATCGGGCACACACACAGACAGCCGGCTGCCAATCTCCGCAGGGCTGGCGGGTGGGAAGAGAGGAAATGGGGAGAAAGAGAGAGGGGGGAAGGCAGGGGAGGATTCCTCTGGCCGCACCGGCACTTGTTGATGGAGACCCTGTTAAAGGGTCTGGGTCAGTGTGGTGCCCGGAGCGGGTGCTGTTCACGGGTCATCCTCACGGGGGCAGACTGCTACACACCGACCCCATCGCCAACTAGCACTCCCTCACTCCACCCCACCCCACACTACCACCCTGCACAACTTGCCTTTGCAACACAGGAGGAGTGGCACAGTGGAGGAGTTGCTGCTTCACAGCGCCAGAGACCCGGGTTCCATCCTGACTATGGGTGCTGTCTGTACGCAGTTTGTACCTGCGTGGGTTTTCTACGGGTGCTCTAGTTTGAGTTTGGATTTGGTTAATTGAATTTGTCCCAGGTGTGTCTGGGATAGTGCTAGTGTGTACGGGCATTGCTTCGATGGGCCGATCGACCTGTTTCTGCACTATCTCTAAAGCTGCGCTACCACAGTACTCGCTAAATAGATCGCCACATGGAACATGTTAAGAACTTGCTGCAGGCTGAATAAAATCTCGTGGCAGTCCAGATGTGGCCACAGTTTGGAGACACCCCCGTTCTAGATGTAGCTCTGGATTCCTACCCACAGCTTTCTGCCTCAGGCAAGAATGCTTTCAAGGTGCCAATGCTTTTCTGTTTTTGTCTTAGTAGACCCTATGTGGCATTTAACAAAAATAAAATGTTGACAACAGAAACATTATGCATGAATAGATTAATATATGATGGCATTGCCCTTCAACATAAAGTTAAACTGAAAATTTTGTTGACTTGGTTCCTCAGTGGATCAGATATGATCTCCCTGAAGCAGTGTTTTCTGTGATCTCAATATCTGTTCAAAAGCAGTCGGTCCATGTTTACCATTTGGAAGGTTGAAGAGCATCTCTCTCCTCTTTCCGTGGAAGTGGAATGTTTCCTGAAATTAAAACGTGTTTTGTTATATTGTGCAAAATGCAATCTTATTAGACAGTGGGAAAAAAGTGGTCTAAATATTGAATGCTCATTTTCACTACTTCTAGGCACTTAGCAGATAAGGATACTTGTTAAATCATTATGGTCCTTGGGCCCTATGGCTTTCCTGTTGTGAATGGGGATAAATCTCAGCCATGAAAAATGTGCTTTCCACTTGATGGGTCATTGTTTAAGCTGCTCTGATTTTATTGTTACAATCCAATCTGGAGAAATGGACAATCCTTGACTGATTTTGACTTCATGGCACAGAACCACACCAGCGATCTGCTCATAGCATTCACATTTCTTGTGAATCTATGAAAGACTAGACAACCTCAATAACATTGCAATTTTATTCACCTGAGCCCAGCTACAACACCCTATCATGGTTTCAAAGTTAAGAATCCATGCATCTTGCAGTTAAAGATGCATGTTAAAAGGTGACAAATTCTTATTATCGACTTGTATTAACATTAGTTTGTCAATGGAAATAATGACAGAATACAGGCCCTTTGGTCCAGCATGTCCATGGTCTGTAGCCTACTGTGACTTGGAACTTTACGTGTTCATCCAGATGCTTAAATGTAGTGCCGTACTATCACCACGTGACTGAGTGCCAGATTGCAATTACTTTTCTGGATGAAAATATTATTCCTCGACTCCCCCCTAAGCATCTTATCCATCGATCCCTTATCTTAGACCCCTTTACAATGGGGAAAAAAACTTTTTTACAATCTACCCTATGAATACCTCTCATTATTTTCTATATCTCACAATTTTTCCCCCTCATCTCAGAGGGGAAACAAAACCAAGTTGTACAGTCTCTCATAACAGGTATGTTCCAAGCAACATCCTAGCTCTATGCATTATCAGCCACTTCAAGATCTTCCATCACCAGGTTAGAAGTGGGGATACTCTGATGATTGCACAAAATGTGTGCCTTGTCAAATGTAGGCTACAGGTAACAAAACTGCAAGCGTGGATGCTATCAAAAATAGTTAAGCAGTGCTTGTGTTTCCAAACTTTTAAGGACTTTGAAAACAAGATCAGGAAGATGTCAAGTATATTAGTTAAAATGCATGGGTGACAACTGGAGAAACAAAACGGAATTTAGAAATCTCTGAACTT
Source organism: Raja brachyura (assembly GCA_963514005.1). Next base: position 9,913,539 of record OY740808.1, read on the forward strand.
TTTAAACAATGTAAAAATATTGCACTTATAAGCTGCATTATCTTGGGTTGAAGGAAAGTAAAAATAGCCATGACTCCCATATATTAATTTTTTCCAAGTACCCATATGTGAATACTTGAAGTCAAAATCACATTTTGTCTGGTAAATATTCTACAAAATCTTTTGAATCTAAGAAAGCAAACAAGCTGTAGCCAATGACACTGCAAATCCTGCAACAGGTACGATTCAGTAGAAAATATTTTTAATCATTGAGCGGATGGTAGCTAAACCATGTCATTTTTATAACTAGGAAACATGCTGAAAATCTAGCTAAACGTTCAGTAAGGATGACTACCAAAGTAGTACCAAGATGGCAATGTTTACCTGGAGGTGCCACAAAGTATTCCTCTTCAATGCGCCTTGCATTGCTCAAGATCGCCTCGGTACAGTACCCATCCGTAACCTCATCTGCACGCAAATACAAACGCCTGTGTGGGTGTAAATAGAGCAAAGTTTTTGTAATATAACATCTAGTACCTGTCTTCGTAGCTCTTTTTTTTTTGTTTAGAGATACAAAGCCAACCTTTGGTCAACCCACTCAGTGCTGACCAGTGATCCTCGCACAATAACACTACCCTACACACACGAGGAACAATTTACAATTATACCAAGCCAATTAACCTACAAACCAGAGAAAACCTACACGGGTCACGAGGAGAATGTACAAACTCTAAAGACAGTACCCGTAGTCGGGATTGAACCCGAGTCTGGTGCTGTAAGGCAGCAGCTGTACTGCTGCGCCACTGCTGCCTCACGTTGGCTCAGCTTCCATATACCGCAAGTTAAGAACAGTAAGGTCACTAACAAATACTCAATGTGTTGACCTTATAAATTACATTTTGCCTCTGGGTAGTATTGCTAACATTAAAATGCCTACATTCGTACATTAACGCCTTGCATTCGTAACCACAAAATATACCGTGGGAGGAACGAGCAATAAGTCAATGTAGTCAAAATTAGGTACTGAAGCAATGACTGATGATGTCAAGAATAATTAAGCAGTGTTTTTCCTAAGTACGATTTGCCCTTGGAGACTGCAAGTCAGGATCAGAGGGCATTAAATACATTAGTAGACACCAAGACAAGATAGCTCAGGTGGAGACATTTCAGGGGAGGGTTATCTCTATGAAGACATGTATACATTGACCATCCCAAAATATCCTCCAGTAGGCAACAACGTGATTTTACAGTAGTGGCAGGTAGTAGTCACATAGTCCTTGAGCCTGCTCCACCATTTGCTTCATGACTGATCTGATTCTAGCTCCCTGTATTTGCTGGTTTCCCATTATCTTCCATTTCCCAATACTCCAAAAATCTGTTTAAATACATTTCATGACTCAATTTCCTCAGCTCTTTGAGGTAGAGAATTTCAAAGATGCATGATCCTCTCCGAAAAGGTTCCTCCTAAATTGGTGACCTCTAAAATTGGTAACCTAATCTAAATCCCCATGACGATATAACAATGCCAGTGTCCAACAGATGAAAGATTAACTGTTTCTCTCTGCACCGATCATAATCATATTCAAGTATGGTTTGCAACATACGAGGAATTTGATTTGCCATACAGTCATACGATTAAAAAGATTAGAACATGGAACAGTACAGACAGACACAAAAATGCTGGAGTGACTCAGCAGGACAGGCAACATCTCTGGAGAGAAGGAATGGGCGACGTCTCGTGTCGAGACCTTTCTTGGTCTGAAGAAGGGTCTCTACCCAAAACGTCACCCATTCCTTCTCTCCAGAGGTGCTGCCTGTCCCGCTGAGTTGCTCCAGCATTTTGTGTCTTTCTTCGATTTAAATCCGCATCTGCCGTTCCTTCCTGCACATAGCACAGGCACAGGTCCTTCATCCCACAATGCCTGTGCCAAACATGAGGCAGACCAATTCTTATCTGCCTGCACACAATCCATATCCCTGCATTCCATGGATATTCATGTGTCCATCCTTAAGTCTCATAAATGCTAATGTCACACTTGGCTCCACCACCAACCTGTTCCAGGCACCCACCACTCTGTGTAGTGTTAGCAACCTGACCCGCACATTTCATTGAAACTTTGCCTTTCTCAACTTAAAAGTTATGCCCTCTAGTATTAGATATTTCCATCCTGGGGAAAAGGTTGTGGCTGTCTATGTTATTCACTTTATCCTGTATCTGTATGCTGTGGACAACTTGATTGTAATCATGAATAGTATTTTCGCTAACTGGATAGCACGCCAACAAAAAAAAAAGCTTTTCACTGTACCTTGGTACGCATGACAATAATAAAATTAACTAAATTACCGGTCCTCCAGCACTGAATCCATGGGCTCCACACCATCTGTGTCAACACCATGCAGCTGGTTGGCAAACAGTATGGCACTTGCCAGCCTTTGCACGCCCTCCTGGTTCTGAAAATCTACAAGTGCCAGGCGTTCTAGATGGTCAATCATCTCCAAAGATACCTGCAGATTTTTCATGTAAAGATATACAACTCATTAGTACATCATCCACATTAAAAAAAAAATATATATATATATATGTACAGCATGGAAAAATGTCCTTCAGCCCACTGAGTTCATGTCGACCATCAATCACCCGTTCACACTAGATCTATGTTAGATACACTTTCACATCCACTCCCTGCACACGAGGAACAATTTACAAAGGCCAATTAAATCTACAAACCCGCAATTTGGGGATGTGTGAGGAAATCGGAGCACCCGGAGGAAACTCACGCAGTCACAGGGAGAGCGTACAAACTCCACACAGGCAGCACCCGAGGTCAGGATCAAACATGAGTCTGTGAGGCAGCAGTTCTACTGTGCCAAAGATCTGATGCTCTACTGACTGAGCTATCCAACTTAACTCCCTCCCATTGAAAACTGTCCCTACTTTGATCATTGTTATGTATTGAGCTGGCACAGTGCAGGTTGAGTTTGCCTGGTCCCACACTCGTACAGCACAAAAACAGGCCCTTCACCCCACCATGTCCATGCAACCCTTTTGCCATTAGTGTACTTATGTACTGCTGCTGTGAAAGTTGCTGAATGCAGCAGCAACTGGTTCGATCGTCAGGTGTCTTCCATCCCCTCCTGTACAAGTGGTCTTCATGTGATGGTCTGGACAGGCAGCATCAACAGGCTGGCAGCAGAGACCGTATACAAGGCAGTGATTTAGCTTAGTTTAGAAATACTGCACAGCCCGCCTTGTCCATGCTGACCATTGATCAGCCGTTCACACTAGTTCTATGCTATCCCAATTTATCATCCTCTTGGGGCAATTTACAGAGGCCAATTTGTCTACAAACCCGCACGTCTTTGGGACAGCAAACCAGGTCAGGATCGAGCCCGGATCTCTGGCGCTGTGAAGCAGCAGCTCCACCAGCTGCGCCACTGTGGGATCAACAATGGATACACTTTCAATCATTCAGTTCCATCCTCATTAACAAGGACCTGATGGTAGCAATCCTGTCCCTGCCGCAGAAATGCCCCTTGAAATTCCTGCCCTCCGCTGCACAGAGCTGCCTATTCTACAGCCGAGCCAAGACTGATAGGTGCCAGCTATTGTCAAATCCAACTGGTCAATTCACAATTGCTTGCTTACCTCTGGAGACTGGCTGTGTTCAACGGGCTTCCAGGTTGGACTCTGGGGCACCTGCAAAGATTAAGAATACAGATTTAAATAGCAGAATAGCAGTTGCAAGCGTTTGCAGTTAAATGGTTGACTAGCCCTTGCTGCCTGCCACAGGTATGACAGCGAGTAGAAGGCTCCAGGTGCTTCTGCCTTGTGTAGCAGTAGAGCCCAACAATAGTTTGAAGATGGACACAAAATGCTGGAGTAACTCAGCGGGACAGGCAGCATCTCTGGAGAGAAGGAATGGATGAAGAAGGATCTCGACCCGAATCATCACCCATTCCTTCTCTCCAGAGATGCTGCCCGTCCTGCTGAGTTATTCCAGCAAATTTTTTCTTGCTTCTAGTTCCTTCCCCAACAATCAATGTGAAGAAGGGTCCCGACTTGAAACGTCACCCATCCATTTTCTTCAAACCCGCTGAGTTACTCCAGCATTTTGTGTCTTTCTTTGGTATAAACTAACATCTGCAGTTAATTTTTATTGCATTTAAATGAAACACCAATGGAGTTAATGAAATTGGCCCACAAGTGCTTTTTCAATCCTGCTATTGAGTATTTTGTGGATTGGATGAGGTGCAACACTGTTCCAGGAACAGAGGAGAAAACGACAAGACAAACCTGTCACACTAAGACTAGTGAGACACAAGGAAATGCAGATGCTGGCACCTTTAGTAAAACACAAAGTGCTGGAGTAACTCAGCGGGTTAGATAACATCTGTGGAGGGAACGACCTGCTAAGTTCCTCCAGCATTTGTGTTTTGCAGCATCTGCAGTTTCTTGTCAGATCCAATCTCAGTGCAGACTGGCCTCAAGCGAGGCTGTGTAATTATCCTAGTGCATTCCAAATCGTCCCAGCCACAATGCTCCATTTCACCTCCACAAAGCATCTTGCTGGACAGGAACCCATCTGCACGACCATTCAGTGAATGTTCAACCTATGTTGCCTCCAGTCTACAGCTACGTTTGTCTCAGCCCCAGTAGCTTTCACTGTAGTGTACTGGAGACATGTGTCAACGCATCTCCAGAGGTCAAGTTCCAAGACATTGATGGCTCATTCACCAAACCATCTGAGAGGAATGGCTTTGACGATCTGCTTGCATATCCATATCCCATATTCTCCGTATATCCATGTGTTCATCCATTAGTCTCTTAAATGTTACTGTCCTATCTGGCTCCACCACCAACTCTGGCAGCATGTTCCAAGCACTCGCCACTCTCTGTAAAAAAAACTTGGCCGGCACATTTCCTTTAAACTTTGTCCCTCTCAACTTCATTGCTCCAGCTCAGACTTTGCCAACGGAGCAAAAAAAGTATTTGAAAACCAAGAAGCCAATACTAGGACAGGGCCTCATGATCTACTACTTGATCTCTTCTATATTCTTCTGAAAAGGGTAATAAATAGTAGGCACCTCGAAACACTGGCAAGGTTACATCAATGCTATCTCCACAATATTTTCCATATCTACTTGCAGGATAAGCGAACCGATATCAGAATCTCTCCCATATTTATACAGCATTCAGACTCGCATAGCTCAGTCAGTTTTGTGGTGTTGGATATATTGAATGTACCCAATGTCTGAAGTACAAAGCAGTTCTTCTACTATAAGCTCTATCAATGGGAAGAGATCACTAGCCAAAAGAATGATTCAAGGATATACTCAAAGCCTCTTTAGAGAATTTCAACATCCTTGTGGACTCCTGGTTATCTCAGGCCCATCCCTGCTCAAAGTGGCAACGGAGCATTTGTGGTGGTATTGGGAACCCAGTTGCCATTGATTGAAGCCATGCATGACCCAGATAAATTAGCACGCTAGCTCCCCAACCACACACCACCACCTGACCATCCACCCTTGGATCAGCCACAGTCCATCTTAACCAACCACCACCTCCTTCACACCAACAAACTCTCCATCCACCCACCACCTTCTCACCATCCGCCATCACCAGTCACCCACGACCCCAAAATAAATACCTACCACCTCCTCACCATCCACCCACCATCTCCTCAACCACTCCCCAACCTCCTCCCCCCAGCATCTGTTGATCAACCACTTGCTCACCATCTTATCTCCAACCACCCACTACCTCAACGACTCACCGCTTCCGCAACCCCTCACCATCCCCTGATCAACCATCCACCAAGTTCTCACCACCTCCCGTCACCGCCACCTTCCCAAGCCCTCATCATCTCCCCAACGCCCCACCACCTCCTCACCAACCCCCCCACCATCCCCGATCAACCATCCACCAGCTCTTTAACCTCCCCGATCACCACCACCATCTGACCATTCACCCACCATCTACAAACCAAGTGCTCACCACCTCCACAACCATCCGCCACAACCCCTCATCAACTTCCCAACATTTCCTCAGCCTTCCATCATCCACCCACTATCTCCAAACCAAGCCCCCATCGCCTCCACAACAATTTGCCATCTCCCCCACCGCTCATCAACCACCCACCCACCATCTCCAAACCAAGATGATTAGTGGTGGTTCAGGAGATGGTGGGTTGAGGAAGTGATGAGGGCTCTCTCCTCTCTCCTCCTCAACCCATCTCCTGAACCACCACTCATCATCTCCACACCAACCAAGAATCCACCACCTCCATCCACCCACAACCATCCACCACCTCCACAACCATCCATCACCACCTTCACAACCATCCACAACCACCCACAACCACCCACAACCATCCACCACCTCCAGTCCCACCAGTAGCGGGGTCTGTGGTCCCACACTGGTCTCACCAGACTCTGTGGTGGAAACAAGGCCTCCCCGACCCCTGGAGCCGGCCCATGGAGGTGGCACAAAGTGACCCCCGAGTCCGGGAGAGGAGGTGTGTCCAGAGATGGTATATCTGGGCGTGTGCGTGTGTGACCGCCCCGGGACGGGCCCCATCCCCATCCCCAGCCTCTACCTTACTCCGCCTCCGTCCGGACACCGACCTCTCCGCCTCCTCGCTGCCGGGCGGCCGCGCTCCTCCAGCGGCCCGGCGACTCGCCGCTCCGAGAGGCCTGAACCAGGCCGAGGGCGGCACCGAGCGGCCCAGGGCCCACATCCCCGGCTCCCAGAGAGGACAGGCCCGGGCTCCGGCACCGAGACAGGGAGGGAGGGCAGGCCCGGGCTCCGGCACCGCCCCCCGGGGAGGGACCGCGCTGAGCCCGGGGCCTCCGCTGCTCAAAGCCCGCAGCCCCGGGGACGGGTTCCAGTTACTCAGTGACCACCAGACTGCACCAAATAACCCCCACAGACGCTAGTCTCTGGCCGGTGCTCTGGATTAATAATCCCGCAGATTTTAACCTACTATCAACAGATTTGTCCAATAATCCCACAGACCACACCAGCAAACTGGATCGATAATCCCACCTGCCTTCATTTATAACCATCTGACGGGATCAATAACCCCAGAGACTCTTACCTACAGCCAAAAGACTGGGTCAATAACTCTACAGACCTATTTTATAACCAATAGACCAGGATCAATAATCCCACTGACCCTAATCTGCAACTACCAGAGTCACAGAGTGATACAGTGTGGAAACAGGGCCTTTGGCCCAACTTGCCCACATGTTGCAGCTGCACTAGTCCCACCTGCCTGTGCTTGGTCCACATCCCTCCAACCTGTCCTATCCATGTACCTGTCTAACTGTTTCTTAAACCAGGCCGAATCAATAACCTCAGACCCTAATCTATAACCAGCTGTGAATCAATAACTCTTCTGACCCTAATCTGATCAGATCAATAATCTGTAACTACCACCAGATCAGTAACCTCTCAGACCCTAATCTATAACCAATAGATAGGGATCAATAATCCCACAGCCCCTAACCTATAACTGCCAGACCGGGTTAATAACCTCAGACCCTAATCTATAATCAGCAGAATGGATCAATAACCCCACAGATCCTAATCCACAACTAGCAGAGCAGACCCATACCTAAGATACACAATGAATGGCAGGGCCCTGGGGTACGAATAGTTCACTGAAAGTGGCAGCGCCTTCATTGGTCATGGCTGTGAGTACAAGACGTGTCATCACGTTACAACTGTATGTGATGTTGGTGAGACTACACGTGGAGAATTTATTTATGCAGTTCTGGTCTCCAAGCTGTAGGAAGGATGTAAATGAGATGGAAAGGGTTCAGAAAACATTCACAGGATGTTGTTGGGATTGCAGGACTTGACATAAGAAAAAAAACTGGGGCCTTTAACCCTGTGGTGCAGTGGACTGATAGGGTGAATTAATAGAGGTTTATAGGATCATGTTGGGGCATAGATAAGGTGAGGGAAAAGATTTAAAGGTAACGTTTTCACACAAAGGCTGGTGGATATGTGGAACCAGCTGTCAAAGGACGTGGAATTTTTCTGTGACATGCTACACGTGTTAATAAAGTATCATTCAATCAGTTAAACAATCAAGTGGTGGTGAAGGCATTTGGCACACTGGCCTGCACCAGTCAGGGCATTGAGTACAGGAGTTGGGACATTATGTTGCAGTTGTACAAGATGTTGGCACACTTGGAGTATTCTATATAGTTTTAGTTACCCTGCTTTAGGAAATAGGTCATTTTCTCTGGAAAGAGTCCAAAGAGTATTTACGAGAATGTTGCCCGGATTTGAGAGGCTGAGTTATGTTGGGAGGATTGGACAGGCCCTCGGCAAAGGTTCCTTGAAGTGGAAGAGTCTCAGGAGTGGTATCATAAAGGTGATTAAGATCGTCATGGTCACAGATGTGGTATAGATGAGAGTATCGGTTTAAGGTGAGAGGAGAAATTTTAAAAGAAACCTAGGGGCAACTTCACACAGAGGGAATGAACTGCCAGAGAAACTGGTTGAGGCAGGTACAGTAACATTAAAAAGATTTGGACATGTACAGGAACAACTTAGAAGTATTAGGGGGCAAATAGGACTAGCTTAGGTGGGCATGGACGAAGTGGACCGAAGGCACTGTTTCTGTGCTGTATTTTTCTCTGAATAATAACTCCACAAATCTGAGTTCCGATCAATAATTCTAGAGATTCTAATCAAAGACTAATAAATATACCAATTAATCTTCTCGTAGACCTTGGTAAATAGCATTTTGTGTTCCCATTGCCATGCACAGATGCACTGATCTGGCCAAGACTCTCTTAGAATGGACACTTGGAAAATCCTACCGAAAATTGTCAAATATATTTTTAAAACAGCTGGCAATAAATCCGGGAAAAAGTTAAAACTAACCTGAAAGAAGTTTGCAGATAAACGGATGATTCACCTATTTTTGATGACATTACTAAAATGTTTGAATATTTTTTACCATAGTCATTCTTGTCAGTCACTGGGAGCATTGGCGTTTGTTGCTCCTAGTCAGTTGAGTGAACAATTGAGTGATTTGTGAGGAAATGCGGCCATTTCAGAGTCAGGCACAGATAGACACAAAGTGCTGATCAGGCAGCATCTCTGGAGAAAATGGATGGGTGACATTTCAGATCGGTACCCTTCTGCAGACTGGAAGGGTAGGTGACATTTTGGGTCAGGAACTGTCTTCAGACTGGGTCAGGACACTTTCCCAGAGAAGCTGCCTGACCCACTGAGTTACTCCAGCACTTTGTGTCTATCGTTGGTTTACAACAGCATCTGCAGTTCTTTCTTTCTACACTCAGAGTCAAGCACTTTGAGTGTTGGATGGACCCACATGCAAATTGTAACAAGTAAATATTTTCACAAACTAAATCCAATTCCAATTTTCAAAATGCTTTTAATTCCCATTTCCCTAGGTGCAATTTATGAAAGGAATCCATTGCTGGAAAATGTCTGATGAAGCAGAATTTTGTAAATTGTAACGGCTGAACGTGATACATGCTGGTGGAATGTATCCATACGTGGAAAGAGCAGCACATTATTTGGTACGGCAGATAATAACTTCATGAATCTAAGCCAAAAGGATCAATAGCATTCAGATGAAAATTCATAAATCAAACATTTGAAAATCAAGGAATTATTAATCTACAAAAGTGGATGGGATTGTATGCATTCTTTATACGCAAGATGACAAGACTCGTGTTCCCCCCCCCCCACCACCACCAAATCCTAATTGCAGTTGAGAAGGTCACAGTGGCCATTTTGAGAAACTGCTGCAGTCCTTCTGGTGAAAATAGTCCCAGTGCTGTCAGGTAGGGAACTCTACGATGTATTCATTTATGAGAAAATATTATTTATACGAGTAGAAGGCAAGTCTCGAGCTGGTAGTTTTACGATCTACTTCATCTCCATGTCTTTTTGGGTGTGTGATTTTTGTTGCAAGCTCCCTAAGCCTCTGTTCAATGGTTCTTTATTGTCACATGTGACCGCATGGGTTTTCTCCGGGATCTCCCGTTTCCTCGCACGTTCCAAACATTACAGGTTTGTAGGTTAATTGGTTTTGGTAAAATTGTGAATTGTCCCTGGTGTGTAGGATAGTGCTAGTGTGCAGGGATCGTTGGACGGCATGGACTCGTTGGGCCGAAGGGCCTGTTTCCGTGCTGTGTCTCTGAAGTCTAAAGTAACTCAGCAGGTCAGGTGGCATCTCGGGAGAACGAGGCAAGGTGACATTTTAGACACGATAATGGGTCAGCCCGCTACATAACAACAATGGTTTGTGCATTGAAGTCTACACATACCTGTAAAATTGAAGCAAGACGGCAAAAACAGATTTAAGGGAATATATTAAAACTTTGTGTTACAAAAAAACCCTCTTATACATGATGTAGTTAGTTGGAGCTCAATGCAGAAATCTACACATTACCATAGCATATTCTTATTTTGAGCATCTGAGTTTCACATGAACCGTCAAAGATCAATGTTAGAAAAAACTGTACAAGGGAATTGCAAATTCACCAACTTCAAGTCATGATTTCTTTGTAAGTGATTCACAGCTGCTATTCCAGAAAATTAATAATCAAACAATAATTAGAGCCTAACAGCGTTGTATCAAATCCTGCCTCCTGCATCTCCTGTGCTATCAGGCTGTACAAATGGATTTTTAAGTTCAGAGAAGGAATAATGGAGGCAGGAGTCCAGTGTCCTCGTCACATCATGATGATCCGGCACTTCCATGAGGGTTTTCTCTCCTGTGGCCCATGAACTCCAGCCCTTCAATCGGGATTTCCTTTTCTTTGATGGCTTTCTGCGATAAAAATAAAAAATAAAGAACCTTTTAAATTTAGAAACCCATGGTTAATGTCCCCCGTAAATTAGTGAGAGGGTTTCTCCCACCACAAAGCCACGCTGGCTATCCCTGATTAGTCCCGGCCTTTCCAACTGTACATAGTTAGATTTTGTCCAATAATTTCCCTACGACTGACATACCGAGTCTCACTAACCTTTAATTGCATGATTTATCCCTGCTGCCCTTTGTCAATGAAGGAATAACACCAACTATCCTTCATCATTGTGCGGCATGGTGCCGCAGCAGTAGAGTTGCTGCCTTACAACCTATACGATCTATGCTTACAGCACCAGAGACCTGGGTTCGATCCTGACCATGGGTGCTCGTCTGTACGGAGTTTGTGCGTTCTCACCGTGACTGTGTGAGTTTTCTCCCACATTCTAAAGCAGTGGTTCTTAACCTGGGGGTCGTGACCCCCCCCCCCACCATGGGAGTCGTTTGGGTTTTTTCCAGGGGTCATAAATAACATCAATCTGTTGAGCCCATTTTTAGGAAGCTAACAAAGGACATACCACACACAGAATTTTGTTCACATATGTGATTACGTATACGCACAAAAAACTGTTTGTGTTGTGAAATCTGTCTGCCAAGAAGTGCACGCGTAGCGAAGCATTTCTCAAGTTCGGCTTCACAAGCATTGTTCAATAATCCGTGGTCAAGCAGCAATGTGTTTTCTGTGCCAAGGTTTTGAGCCACGAGAGCGTGAAGCCCAGCAAACTGAAGATCCATTTGGAGTTTTGTCACAGTGACCTGGCGGGGAAGGGCGTGGAATATTTCAAACGAAAAGAGACCGCACTCAAGGGTTTCCGCGTCGATTCGACGGGTCACTGCGTCGTCAAAATGAAGCAGCGCTGGAGGCTTCATACCGGATTGCTTATCGAATCACGCAGACCAAGAAACCTCGCACCATCGATGAAGAGTTTATCAAGCCGTGCCTTCTGGAAGCAGCAAAGTTGGTGCTGGGGGAGCAGCAGTCAAACAAGTTCAGGCAGATTTCCCTTTCGAATGACAGTCAAAGGTCGAATCTCGGATATGAGTAATGATATTCTGCTGCAAGTAGTGAGCGCTGTGAAGAGCAGTCCAGTGTATTCACTGCAACTGGACGAGTCAACGGATGTTGCTTCATGTTCCCAACTGCTAGTCGACGTTCGTTACCTCGATGGAGAAGCCAAGAAGGAGTACCTTTTCTCAGAGCCATTGTGCCACTACCACTTGCCGAGAAGATGTGTCCAGAATGCTGAAGCCTTCCTCATCAAACATGAGCTTGGCTGGGCACGACTTGTCGCGGTGTGTACGATGGGGCACCTTCCATGGTCGGATGCAGATCCAGCTTCCAAGCCTTCATGAAGAATGTCATTCCCCATGTCTCCTTCACCCACTGCATGATACATCGCCATGCTTTAGTGATGAAGACTCTCCCTCCTGGTCTTCGAGAAGTGTTTTCTGATGTGGTGAAGATTGTCAACCCTATTGGTGGGAGCGCAACAAACTCAAGAATCTTCAAAGCGATGTGTGAAGAAATGGGCGTCGATTTCCCTGTCCTGATATTCCACACAGAGGTGCGCTGGCTATTGTGTGGTAAAGTTCTCAATCGTGTGATTCAACTTTGATAGGAAATAACGCTGTTCTTGGAGAGAGGGTGGACCGAGAAGCTTCATGAAAAGATGCAGGATGAACTGATGAAGTTTGCTTACTTGGCTGACTTCTTCGCCGAGGTGAATTCCTTGACCCTGTCACTTCAAGGAAACCTCCAAATGCTACACACGGCTCGAAACAAAAAGTGGCAGCATTCAGGAAGAAGATTCACCGTTACCAGAGAAGAGTCCAGGACGGTGACACGACTATCTTCCCTGAGATGACGACTCTCCTGGATGCTACGCCAGATGCTGAATGCCACTTCGACGAGGAGATATCAGCCCACCTTCTGGCAGTTAGTGAAGCAATCGAACGTTACTTCCCCGGACTGGACGACCGCCCTCGTGATGAGTGGATCGTCCGACCCTTTTCCGTTCAAGATGGTGCCATCAACGATACTGACGTGGTTGTGAAGGTTGAATTTTACCAAATTTGTGACGATGCGCAGCTCAAGAGTGACTTCATGGCGAGCTCGCCACGTTTTGGCTGAAAGTGAAGGACTGTCCTTTCGAAGAGGGCCCTGACCCAATTGGTCCAGTCCCCTCAGCCTATCACTGTGAGGCTGGATTCCCAACCATGATAACTCTGAAAGCGAAGGCACGCAATAGGCTTGTGATTGACGCTGACATGAGGTGCTGCCTGTCGAGCATTCCTCTTCATTTTGACCACCTGATGGCTGCAAAGCAATTTCAGCCGTCCCATAGACTGAGTATTGGCAGACATGTTTTAATAAATCGGGCTGGGTTTTTTTCAATTTTTGTTTCGGGGGTCACGGTACTGACCAGTCGTGGGGCCACAAAGGTTAAGAACCACTGCTCTGAAGGCTAACTGGCTTCGGTAAAATTGAACAGCCATTAGGGAATCTGAACTGTCAGATTATCCCACCCTCTCCTCATTCCTTCTGCCCCCCCCGCCCACTCCTATCCCCACCCCTGCTAATCCTGCCCCCCCACTCCTATTCCCACCCCTCTCCACATCCCTACTGCCCCTTCCCCTCCTTTCTCTATCCCCTCCCCATCTCCATCCCCCACATCCATGTGCCCTCCCCACCCCTCGACTACCCCCATTCCCCAACCACTCTCCCCTCTCCTCCAGCCCTCTTCCCAACCCTATCTATCCCCTGTCCCCCGGCCTCACCTTCACGCACTCCTGGTACAGTTTGAAGAGCTCGCTGCACGGATCCGGGCTGCGCTCTCCCTTCAGAAACTTCTCTGCGAACCATCGGTTGAAGCAGAGGTCGTAGCCGCGCTTCAGCTCCAGGCACTCGCTGCCCACACTGTTCATGGCGGTGCCGCTCCCCTCCCCTCCCCCACCGGGGCGCTGCACACCGGCGTCATCGCCAGGCGACGCAGCGGACCGCGGTGGGGTGGGGACGCCATGTTTGATGCTGGCAGTTGGACTCGTGTCTGGCGCGCCATGTTTGATGCTGGCGGCCAGGTTTGTGCATGGCGCGCCATCTTTGATGCTGGCTGTTTCGTTTGTGCATGGAGCGCCATCTTTGATGCTGGCGGCCAGGTCTGTGCATGGCGCGCCATGTTTGATGCTGGCGGTCTGGTTTGTACACGGCGGGCCATGTTTGATGCTGGCAGTTGGGCCAGGCGCGCCCCCTGCGGTACCGCCCGCTTCCTGCACCCCCCGCGCCTACACGAGGCAGTTCTCCAACGCTCCGCGATCGGCCTCTTCCACCGACTGGGATGGACCAGATTCAATGCTAATTGGCATTGGATCAATTTAATATATGATAAAACACAAAAATTAAAAAAAACACAAATAAAAAGCAACCGCCCGAACAGGGACTTGAACCCTGGACCCTCAGATTAAAAGTCTGATGCTCTACCGACTGAGCTATCCGGGCCCTGAGTAAGGGGAAGGCGATAGTTAATTTGGAGCATTCTGACCAACCTTTTGCAGCTAGTTTTTGATGGCAGGTTCCTTTGCCTCTTCAACAATCTCTTTTTTTAATAATAACTGCGCAATTATTTCTACTGTAGACATTACATTCTTACATAATTGCATCATCTCTCCATCTCTCCAATGCATAATTGCAATGTTGCACAACTATTTTTAGTCACTATCATGCAAGCAGTTCTCAAAGATTGAATTTAAACCGTTCTGAGACTTAACTTGCAATCCTTGACACATGCATTTGTTAAATGGGATTTTGTGCTTTAAAAAAAAAGTTTCACATTGAACAATTTCATGACAATCTTTTGTGTGTCACTTTCCCTGAGTGGTGTATATTGTTATGTAGTTTTATTCATCTTAAAGCACCATGGCTTATAATGAGGCATTTCAGTGGTAAGGGAAATAAATTCATCTGCTTCTGCAATTGCTAAACAGGTCTGCAGGTAAATGCATTTATTGATAAAGTGAAATTATATAAATGGAGTAAAGTTGCAGAAAAATGTCTGTAGTGCGCCAAGTCAGAATTGAGGTGTTGTTGCTGGAGTTTGTGTTGAACTTCAAGACATACACAAAAAGCTGGAGTAACTCAGCGGGACAGGCAGCATCTCCAGAGAGAAGGAATGGGCGACGTTTCCATTCAACATCTGTCGGTCCTTCCTGCACATTCAATGGACCATATAACTGGACAAAGACAAAGAGGTCACTGCCCCAGGCTTCAAGACCTCACAGTGAACTTAACAATTTTAAAGGATGTTGAACAGTACAGCACAGCATAAGATCATAAGTCATTGGAGCAGAATTAGGCCATTTGGCCCATCAAGTCTACCTCTCAACAGGCCATTTGATGCTGGCGGCCTGGTTTGAGCAGGGCAGGCCATGTTGGGGCCAATGCCAGGGGAAAATATGATGCCAAGTTACATAGAAACATAGAAGCATAGAAAAATAGGTGCAGGAGTAGGCCATTCGGCCCTTCGAGCCTGCACCGCCATTCAATGTGATCATGGCAAGTTAAACTGATCTCCTCTGCCTGCACGTGATCCATTTCCCTCCATTCCCTGTACATTCATGTGCCTATCTAAAAGCGGTGGCGCAGCAGTAGAGTTGCAGCCTTACGGCGCCAGAGACTGGGGTTCGATCCTGACTACGGTGCTGTCTGTATGGAGTTTGTACGTTCTCCCTGTGACCTTGTCCATTTTCTCCGGGGTAAATGTGAAATGTCCCTAGTGTGTAGGACAGTGCTATTGTATGGGTGATCGCTTGTCAGAGCTAACTCGGTAGGCCGAACGCTATCTCTAAAGTCTAAAGTCTCTGAAATGCCCCTATCATTACTGCCTCTACCACCAACCCGAACAGCATTTTTCTGTGTAAACAACTTACCTCGCCCTCCTCCTTTATTTGTTAACCCCCTAAACTTAAAGTTATGCCTTTGGTCTTTAGAGGAGATGTGCGGAACAAGGCTTTTTACCCAGAGTTTTGGGTAAACCAGGGCATTGAGTGCCCTTGCTGTATGTACTGTTCTATGTTCTATTTTTTTACTTCCTTGCTATAAAATTCACAAAGGGTCACAGCATGGAAAGAGGCCCACTGGGTCCAAGCTGACTTACATTAGTCCCATTACTTTACTCAGTCCCATTTCTTTTAGTCTCCCCTCATCCTCAACTGTCCACAGATTGTGACACAGACCAGGGGCAATTTACAGCGACCAATTAGCCAACCTGCTTGCTGTTGGGATTTGGGAGGAAAGTGGAACACCCGGGTGAAACCCATAAAGTGACAGGGACAACGACAGGCGGCATCCAAGGTTAGAAAATAACTGTGGTGTCAACTAGCTGTGGGGCAGCAGCTCTACCAACGGAACCACTCTTACCTTCTCATTTAGTTTAGTTTAGATATACAGAGGCCCTTTGGCCCACCGACCAACATCACCCATACATTTTTTCTGTCCTATAGGTCTTAGGAGTGTCGTAAGGCAAACCAGAGTCATATAGAGAACTTACAGCAATAACTGGTGCTGTAAAGCAGTAACTCTAGCACTACGCCACCCTAAAAGTAACCGCCCGAACAGGGACTTGAACCCTGGACCCTCAGATTAAAAGTCTGATGCTCTACCGACTGAGCTATCCGGGCTCTCTAAAAAAACTCTTCTGGTATTTCAATTTCCTGCCTTCTTTATCTTTCTGCTCTAAACACATCTCTACTACTCTCTACCAGCCAGTAATTACATCACCAAGCCTCTAACAGACCTCCGTCTTGCTCTCTCCTACACCTCCTCCTACGCCTGCAACCTGCAACTTAATACTGATTTTCTCCATTTGAAATGAAATCTTTCAACCATTTTGCTCTCCACAGAAGTTGTCAGTACATAAAGTAACCAAAAAAGCCAAAGAATTCTGCCAATTATATCTAGAGAACTGGAATGATGAAGTTCTTCAACTGAACACTTTTTCAACTGAACACATAGACAGACAGACAGACAGACAGACAGACAGACAGACAGACAGACAGACAGACAGACAGACAGACAGACAGACAGACAGACATATATATATATATATATATATATACAGACAGAGTGCTGGTTACGTTATCCTCAAGTAGACAATAGTCAATAGGTGCAGGAGTAGGCCATTCGGCCCCTCAAGCCAGCACCACCATTCACTGTGATTATGGCTGATCATCCACAATCAGTTCCCCGTTCCTCCCTTCTCACCATATCCCCTGACTCCGCTGTCTTTAAGAGTACTGTGATTACCTCTGGATACCAAACATTAGGAAGGATGTATGAGCCTTAGCGTATAGGAAGGAACTGCAGATGCTGGTTTAAACCAAAGACAGACACAAAATGTTGGAGTAACTCAACGGGACAGGCAGCATCTCTGGAGAGAAGAAATGGGTGATGTTTCGGGTCGACCTGTCCCACTGAGTTACTCCAGCATTTTGCGTCTATCTTTTGTACGAGCCTTAGAGCAGATGCACTATAGACTGGGCAGTATTATATCTGGATTCCAAAGGTTAGGCAGAGACAAGGAATTCTAAGCTAGAATCTTGCATAGAATATGAAATGTAACTCAGTGGGTCAGTGAGCATCTCTGGAGGACACAGATAGGTGACATTTCGGGTCGGGCCCCGTCTTCAAACTGATTGTAGAATGAGAGACACTGAAAAAAGGTGGAGGTGAGTGATATAGTTTCATTGGTAGATGGGTGGACAAAGGGCAAAGATGAAAAGGTGACAAAAGTGTGTGAAAAGGAGATAAAAAGAGTAAAGGTGACAAAACTGTGTCAGAGGAGAGAAATGCAAAGCCAGAGGGAGTGTTATAGGTGGAAGGGTACAGGAGTCAAGGGGTGGAGTGCTGGGAGAAGTCGCTAATGGGGATAGGAAGGGGAGTTAAGATGGTTAACAAGCAGGAGATGCAGCAGGCCTAGACGGACCAAGCGCAAGTGTTCGGCCAAACGGTAACCGAGTCAACACTTGGTCATGCCGATGTACTGGAGGCCACATTAGGAACACCAGATGCAGTAGATGAGCTTAGAGGAGATGCATGTGAACCTCTGTCTCACCTGGAAGAACTGTTGGGGACCCTGGATGGAGTGAAGGATGTGTGTGGGGTACAGGGGAAGGCCGGTTGCAGGGGGAAAGTACCTGGGGGGAGGGTGGATTTCTGTCCTGGCCCTTCACACACAAACCGGAGGCACATCACCTCATATTTCGCTTGGGTAGCAATGTTGTGATCATTGTATTTTCCAGTGTTAAGTAACAGTACCCCCCCCACCCCACCATCTTCTTTTCACATTTTTTTCCTCCCCTCTTTCCTGTGAGCACATCCCTCTGTACACTCTGTCCAGTAAACTATTTATATGAAGGGGATGAGAATTCAAGGGAGTAAACATAATTATTTTAATTTTTTTAATTGTATTTGTCTAATTGCACTATTGTTTGTTTATATATATATATATATATATATATATATATATTGATGTACAGTGGCTTGCAAGTTTTCATACCCCTTGAACTTTTCCACATTTTGTCACGTTACAACCACAAACGTAAATGTATTTTATTGGGATTTTATGTGATAGACCAGCACAAAGTGGCGCATAATTGTGAAGTGGAAGGAAAATGATACATGGTTTTCAATTTTTTTTACAAATAAAAAAACTGAAAAATGTGGCGTGCAAAAGTATTCAGCCCCGATTTGTGGAGCGCACGACTAATGGTTGTCCTGTGGACAGATTCTCCCACCTGAGCTGTGGATCTCTGCAGCTCCTCCAGAGTTACCATGGGCCTCTTGGCTGCTTCTCTGCTCAATGCTCTCCTTGCCTGGCCTGTCAGTTTAGGTGGACAGTCATGTCTTGGTAGGTTTGCAGTTGTGCCATACTCTTTCCATTTTCGGATGATGGATTGAACAGTGCTCCGTGAGATGTTCAAAGCTTGGGATATTTTTTAATAAACTAACCCGGCTTTAAACTTCTCCACAACTTTATCCCTGACCTGTCTGGTGTGTTCCTTGGGCTTCATGATGCTGTTTGTTCACTAATGTTCTCTAACAAACCTCCGAGGCCTTCACAGAACAGCTGTATTTATACTGAGATTAGATTACACACAAGTGGACTCCATTTACTAATTAGGTGACTTCTGAAGGCAATTCGTTTACTGGATTTTATTTAGGGGTATCAGAGTAAAGGGGGCTGAATACTTTTGCACGGCACACTTTTCAGTTTTTTATTTGTAAAAAAAAATTGGAAACCATGTATTATTTTCCTTCCACTTCACAATTATGCGCCACTTTGTGTTGGTTTATCGCATAAAATCCCAATAAAATACATTTACGTTTGTGGTTGTAACGTTACAAAATGTGGAAAAGTTCAAGGGGTATGAAAACTTTTGCAAGCCACTGTAGATATTTATATATAGAACTTTCATTTATCATATGTTTACAGAGTACTTTGTTTACATATTCTGTTGTGCTGCTGCAAGTAAGAATTTCATCCTTCTGTTCGGGACATATGACAATAGAACACTCTCAATTACTGCAGCTATAGAAAGCACTGCTTAGAACACTTATTAGTAATGAGTGATATCAGTTGGTAAAAATATCATAGGCTCTGCACTTTAGCCACTAGGGTGTAATTTCAGTAGAAGTGTGGACCAGGAGCCACAGAATGGTACATTCAACTTTATTAAATTCCTACATATGAAGGAAGTGGAGGTCAATTCACTGGGGAATTTCCAAGAGAGTCTGATTTAGCTCTAAGGGCTAAAGCAATCAAGGGATATGGGGAAAAAGCAGGAACAGGTTACTGATTTTAGATGGTTACACAAAAAGCTGGAGAAACTCAGCGGGTGCAGCAGCATCTAAGGAGTGAAGGAGATAGGCGACGTTTCGGGTCGGAAGAAGGGTCTCGACCCGAAACGTCGCCTATCTCCTTCACTCCTTAGATGCTGCTGCACCCGCTGAGTTTCTCCAGCTTTTTGTGTAACCCTCGATTCTCCAGCATCTGCAGTTCCTTCTTTAACACTGATTTTAGATGATCAGCCAAGATCATATTGAATGGCGGTGCTGGCTCGAAGGGCCAAATGGTCTAATCCTGCACCTGTTTTCTGATGTTTCTAATGCGTTCAAGATAGTTTCTTCAAGGTTTGAAGTACCAAGGTTATTTCAACTATTTTGGAGATAAATACATTTCAGTCACAGGCTTAGTTCAACCCAATGAACTGCATGAAGCTTTCCCCATCAACTGCCTCAGCATCTAAACTATAACACGTTAATCGTTTGCAAATTGACCCTGGAGGACAACAGGATATCAGTGGTTTGGAAAGGAGTTATAATTTAATATCATTAATACAGTGCTGACAAAGGGTCATTGACACGGTGTTTTTGCACAGATACTGCTTGCTCTGAGTGTTTCTGACTTATTTTATTTCCAACAATTACCATTTACTTTTTCAAGAAATTAATGTTACTGGATTTATAGTTAAATTACCGGTTTGGGTTTATTCTTACATGCAGCAAGGTATATTGAAAAGCTGACTTGTCTGCTACCCAAACAGATCAATCAGTTCAAACTAAAGTACAATAGATGGGGCCTTGATAAATTAGAAAATTAAAGAACTGTAGGCTGCTGTTAACAATTCCAAGGTATGGACCAACTATATTTACTTTTCTTTTCTGAAATGTTCAATTACTTGATTTGGATGTCTTGATGGAAAGGCTTGTATTCATTGTTCTTTGCTAAATGCAGTTCAATTAATGTGAAAAATTGATGTGCAACGACATTATTTCTGGTGAAGGTTGAACATTATATTTCCAAGTCAGGAAAACTTATGTAGGGAGGAACTGCAGATGCTGGTTTAAAACAAAGACCGACACAAAAAGTTGGAGTAACTCAGTGGGTCAGGCAGCATCTCTGGAGAAAAGGAATAGGTGACATTTCGGGTGAAGACCCTTCTTCACCTATTTCTGTTCTCCAGAGATGCTGCCTGACCCCCACTGAGTTACTCCAGCATTTTGTGTATGTCCTCAGGAAAACCTATAGTTGGTTTCCTCAGACACCCAAAGCAGTGTTGGTACCAAGTCGTTCGCTGATGCACTGTAAGATTTGGTAGTGGTGCTGGATAAGAAGAGAAATCTTTTAGTGAATCTTTTGCCAACAGAGCTTATTATCCAGCTCCACTGCTAAACCCTAACAATGCATCAAAGCTTCATAGTGGAATGGTTTCCTACAACATTAAGAGCTGGATTTCTGGCACTCAATAATGCGGAACGCCTCAGATCCTGACGAGTCATCAACCCAAAATATTAACGGAGTTTCTTCCCACAACTCAGCCAAACTTGCTGAGTAATTTCCACATTCAGCTTTCATTTCTGATTTCCAGCATTAGCATATATACATTTTCAATGAAAAGCAGCCAACACCATCCAATTTTTCGTAATATATTTATTATGGTGTTAGCTCAACAGTGGTCAACACTCGATTCTGGTTTCTGCACTTTGTTGGATAACACATTTATATAATTAGGCTCAAACAAATGATCCATAATCTCTGGAGCGTTCTTCTTTGCTCCGAAAATTTCAGTGGTCGTCATTTTCTTCCCAGCCAGTGGGCAGAGGATTAGAATGGGGATTGTGGAAGAGACTGTGGTTACCATCACCCCAAGGGAATGGCTGTGAAACAAAATGATAGACATGCACATTAGTACTACTTTTCCACATTAGTACTACTTTTCCCACCTCTCCTCCCCCCGACATCAGTCTGAAGAAGGGTCTCGACCCGAAACGTCACCCATTCCTTCTCTCCAGTGATGCTACCTGTCCCGCTGAGTTACTCCAGCTTTTTGTGTCTATCATACATTTTCAATGTCTGAACTCCCATAGATTGATAGAGCCACTCCCCATTCTTCAAACCCAGCATAATTAAAGCAACCTTCATAACATCATAAGAATTCATGGACAGCGTAGTGAGACGACCTTGAGTGTGAATTGACCACCTCCACCATGCCTCCTGAGTAAAGCAGAGGCTTACAAGAGGTTTACAAGAATGATTCCAGGAACGAGTGGGTTAACCTATGATGAGCGTTTGATGGCAATGGGCCTGTACTCGCTGAAGTTTAGAAGAATGAGCAAGGGACCTCATTGAAACTTACCGAAGAGTGAAGGGCTTGGAAGAGGATGTTTCCACTGGTGGGAGAATCTAGGACTAGAGGTCATAGCCTCAGAATTAAAGGAGATGAGAAGGAATTTCTTTCGTCAGAGGGTGGTGAATCTGTGGAATTCTTTGACACAGAAAGCAGTGGAGGCCGTCAATGGATATTTTTAAGGCAGAGATAGATTCCTGATTATTAAGTGTCATAGGAGATAGATCAGCCATGATTCAATGGCAAGTGTAGACTTGATGGGCCGAATGACTTCATTGTTTCCTCTTCAACAGCCAAACATAATCTTTATTCCTCCTAGCGGCCCATATCATAGTGGGTTGTAGTTATTACCAGACTACTGTGTCCAGAGTTGGGGTACTTGGAGAGAGCTGGAAGTTTGAGAGGATCTTTTGGTACTGGTGTCCCATTTTATTGTACTAAATATCTGCCTATGATTGCCAATCTAATGTCCAAAACTGTTTAGCTTCCATCAAATACACTGAAACCCAATCTTCAATTAATGCTAACCTCTTGGGAAATCATTTCATCTTATTGCCAGCAATGGAGGTAGCTTCTCAATGGTATAGGCTCTCGACGGTCTAAATTCTACTGTTTAGCCAAAATGAATGCAGAATTCAGATGGCACAAACTACATGGAAGGAAAAACTTGATGTTGACCTCTCACCAAAGCAAGGTTCTTCTCCACCAGTTTGAAAAGCCCTGGGTAACTAAAAGAGCCACATTCAATCCAATAAGTAATTAGCACTTCAGGTATTGTAGGTGAGTTGCTAATATAAAATTTCATTTCACTTGTAAAAGTGCCAGGCTGTTTTGATTTTTGATACTATATTGCATTATGGGTTGTAGAACACTCCCTGGCTATTAGGAGTAGCTTTAAGGTACGAGGGGCAATGTTTAAAAGAGATGTTTTGGGCAAGTTATTTCTTACATAGAGGGTGGAGGAAACATGGAAAGCGTTGCCTGGGCTGATGGTGGATGCAGACACGATATGGTGTTTGAGAAGCTTTTCGATAGAGAGTGGAGGGATATAGAACACGTATAGGCAGATAAGATTAGTTTAAATTAGCATTGTGTTCGTTACAAACATTGTGGGCCAAAGGAGCTGTTCCTGTGCTTGCACTTCTCTCCATACCTTCTCTCCAGAGATGTTGCCTGTCCCGCTGAGTTACTCCAGCATTTTGTGTCTTACCTTCAATTTAAACCAGCAACTGCAGTTCTTTCTTACACTGCACTGTTCTACGTTCTGTCGGCCCTCATTTGAAATAATTGTAGTACTTACTTTGCTCCTGATGCGAAGGTGGTCATAAGCAACAAACTCGCCCTTCTCGTGGCTGTGTTGCTGCGCCTTCAAGTAACAGTTCAGCATACAGACGGATACTCCCGGAAATGCAACAACTAAAGTCAAGATTTTCCACATGCGACCTGTTGAATGAGAATGAATATGGGGTAGGAGATTGTAACCTTCACGTGGTCCGCCCTGTTTCGGCGAATGCAATCAACCCGGTGTGCACAATCAAATAAGATCAAATAGAACAAAATGTCCTACAACTTTAGGCTGTGCACGCCGTATGCAAGGAGAAGAAGAATAAATACCACAGCTAAAGCCATATATAATACATTAAGACTATGTTTCTACAATAGCCTTGCTGCCATTACAAAGCAACAATAGTATACAGTGTTGGTCTGGCATCAGTTCTGTTCTGGCATCTCACACACCTACCACTTGGTAGTTCTTCCATTACAGATGTATACTTTCCCATGACGTTTTGTGGGGACTTTAGGCGTTGCAAAACCGAGGTAAAGATCAAACTCATCTTATTAAGTGAGCAGGCGAAGATCTGGCAAATGGAGGAATTTATAAGCAGTGCATGATTCACAAAGGCCAGGATGCAGGTATGCAAGAAGATGGGAAAGATAACAAAATATTATCATAGAAGGAGATATATAGCACCACACTTTTGGATACAGGTTTGTCAAGGCATCATCTGAAGCACTGTGTACTAGTCTCTTTATTTAAAGGAAGGATGTTAATATTAATAGGTTCAGAGATTGATAGGTTCTTGATTAAGAGTTACGAGGAGAAGGCAGGAGGAAGGAAGTTGATGGTCGAAAATAGATCATCCATGATTGGATGGAGCAGTAGACTTGCTAAGGGGGTGAAAAAGTTGCCAGGGTAGAAAACAGACTTGATCTTATTAAATAGCACAGCAGGCCAAGGTGTTTTGGATCTAAATGTAAAGTCTGTACATACCATTTTGTAGTGCATGGCCGAGGTAAATGAAATCTGAGATAACCAGTGAAAGTGGTTGAGGCAGATACAATCAAATGTCTTTTAAATGTTCTTATGGACACAGATTGGGAATGTTTTGCGCGATGCGGACCAGAGGCAGGAAAGTGGGACAGAAAGTGCTGGAGTAACTCAGTGGGTCAGGCGGCATCGCTGAAGAACATGGATAGATGACATTTTGGGTCAGGACCCTGCTCAGTCTGAAGAAGGGTCCCGTCACGTTACCTATCCACATTTTCCTAGAGATGCAGCTTGGCCCGCTTTTGTGTCTTCTTTTGTAAACCAGAATCTACTGTCCCTTGTTTCTACAAGAATGAGACAGGCAACAAGGACAATTTGGGTTGAGGACATTGTTCCCATCCCATATTACTCTCCGACCTTGACTACCACACAACATTCTGCAATCCTGAAACTCTATTTTGGGAACGTTGCACCAGTCAAAATAATTTGGAACATTTTTTTACAAACATTCCTTTCAAAACAAAACCCAGATTATAATTGAGGGCAGGTCTCACCCACCTATCTGCCACCATAGACACTTTGGCCTCAGTAATTGCTTACAGTAACAGACTGCAGCAGTGGGACTGGGCAAGAGGCACTGACTGGTACACCCAGGTTATTGTTACACGGGAGCCCAGCCCCAGAACCTCCTCCATCCCTCTCTCACAAGCATGCAGGGCAGCTGCCTCAGGACACTATTCAAGAACCCTCCCCACCCCAGTGAGTTGTCGATGTGGCTAAATCCCTCACACAGAAAGACCTGACTTCCCACCATTGACTGCATCCACACTTCACACTGTCTTGCAAAAACAGTCGACATAATCAAAGGTGTTCCACCCCAGTCATTGCTTGTTCTTCCTATCCCCATACAGAAGCTTTGATGTGCATACCAGACTCAGGAACAGCTATTTCCTCACCATTATCAAGTGTCCTTCCATAACCTAAGGTACTGTTCGATACAGCTCTACCCCATTAAGGACATTGGACTTTGTATATGGGACTGCTGTGCTACAGTGCTGAGAACAATATTCTGCACTTTGTATCTTCCCCATTGCACTTAACAGGGTCAAATCCCACCCCACCTGTAACCACCATAGACACATACCATGGCATCAGTAATTGCTAGTTATAGAACAGGACATGCCTGGGTGTGCAGTATTGTGACTGGGCAAGAGACACCGAGTACAGCCTGCACGCAAGAGTTCAGGCCCACAACTCCCTCCATCCTACTCTCTTCCCTATCTGTTACTTGAAAGCAAGCACCACTAGATTGAGGGACAGTTTCTTCCCCTCCATTATCAGGCTTCTGAACCATCCTTCCATAAGCTAGGGTACTGTCCGATTCACCTCTGCCCCATTGAAGACATTGGATTTTGAGGAGGAAACTGCTGTGCAGCATTTTGACACAAGGCACAGCAGAGGTGCAGCCTGTCCCGCTGAGTTACTTCAGCATTTTTGTGCCTATCTCCAGTATATGGGCAGCATCTACAGTTCCTTCCTACAATGCTGAGAACTATATTCTGCAGGGGCAGGGTGGCAGTAGCAGCTGCCTGAAGACACTATTCTGAACTGATTGGATCTGATGTGTTAAAGAAGGAACTGCAGATGCTGGAGAATCGAGGGTTGCACAAAAAGCTGGAGAAACTCAGCGGGTGCAGCAGCATCTAAGGAGTGAAGGAGATAGGCGACGTTTCGGGTCGAGACCCTTCTTCAGACTGGTGTTTGGACCACGAAGCGTTTCATTGTACCTCAGTATACGCGACGGTAATGAAATCAAAGCGAAACCAAGCTGTTCCCTCCCTGCAGCCGAGGCCGAGGCCTGGGCCCGCAAGGTCACAGCCCAACACCGCGCTCATTTTCTTCCCCTCTCTCCCTAGGGGTGGATTTCTCCCCCTCCCCGAACGGTGCTCACCTCCCTGATGCTCCTCAGCGCCGGCGGCCGCCGACAGTTGCCGGGCGCCGCTGTTGAAGGTCCTGCGGATGAGCCGAGTCCACACCGCCGCCATCTTACACTGCCGGGCCTACTCGTCAGTGGGCGGCCCGGCCCGGCCTGGCCTGGCCCCGCCCAACTCAGCCAGGCCCCGCCCAACCCCGGCCAGGCCCCGCCCAACCCCGGCCAGGCCCCGCCCAACTCAGCCAGGCCCCGCCCATCCCGGCCAGGCCCCGCCCAACTCAGCCAGGCCCCGCCCAACCCCGGCCAGGCCCCGCCCAACTCAGCCAGGCCCCGCCCAACCCCGGCCAGGCCCCGCCCAACTCAGCCAGGCCCCGCCCAACTCAGCCAGGCCCCGCCCATCCCGGCCAGGCCCCGCCCAACTCAGCCAGGCCCCGCCCATCCCGGCCAGGCCCCGCCCAACTCAGCCAGGCCCCGCCCAACTCAGCCAGTCCCCGCCCATCCCGGCCAGGCCCCGCCCAACTCAGCCAGGCCCCGCCCAACTCAGCCAGGCCCCGCCCATCCCGGCCAGGCCCCGCCCAACTCAGCCAGGCCCCGCCCAGCTCAGCCAGGCCCCGCCCAACCCAGCCAGGCCCCGCCCAACCCAGCCAGGCCCCGCCTCGACAACAACATCATCACCAGGCGCTGGGAAGCGAAGATCTCAACCAAACATTATAGAGGAGCAAGATAGGCCACTCCTCGGAAATCCAATGGACTGGTGTGTAGTACTTAACGGAACGGCTACAGAGCAGTTGCAAACAAAGATGATAGAGGCGCAAAATGTATTAGAAAGTTATTAGATTTATTTGTAATAGATCTTTACTTGCCTCTCTATCCCTCTCTCCTCGCTATCTCTCCTTATCCCTAGCAATGTTACAAAATTTTGAGATTTAAAAAATCAAGTCTGCAATTTATCCCATCAGATAAAACATAAAAATAAGTTTAATTTGACACCTAATTCACTTTCATATCTTCAGTATTAAAAAAGTTAGGGCCATTTTCATACTCGGAAATTAGCATCTTGCTTCCTATTGCTTTTCTATTGACTTGTCACAAAAGTTGTGATCGAGGACAGTCAAAAGCCCATAACTTCCTTAAAATTTAAGAGAACTGAAATAAATTTTCAGTTATTATAGATTGAAGTATTCTGAAACAAATAGGAAACAATCTTATTTGGATGACCTGAAATGAAAGCATATAATTAGTTAGTTACCCAATTGTAGCCAATTACAAAATTCAATTACTAGATCTAAACATATATCAATTTCTTAAGAAAAAATGTTTTAAAAAAATTAAAGCCTAAGTGTCCAATTAACAGTCACACAATAATTCACAATAAAACATGATTTTTAAATCTAATTGTCATTAATTTATAGGCCAAATTGAAGGAATTCAATGTTTAATGCCTGTAAATTAATGGGCATTTTAAACAGCTTGCGAGTGGGATTTTATGGAACGCGCTGCATTGGAACGTTGCGGTGAATTTAAACCCCATATCAGCAGGAAAAATTCTGACAGTTCATATGGGGGCTAAATCACCGTTTCGCAACATGAAATATTGATTAAAGTCCCCTAAAAAAGCAGGTTTATATGAAAAAATAAACAGCTTTCACTTACCTGTCCCCTACGTAAAATCGGTCCCCGTTGTCGGCGTTCACGGCATTGGGAGCTAATTTTTATTTTACTGCAGCAATTAAATAGTCGGACGATTTATTCTTAAAAACGGACTTACTGGCAGTCGGAACGAATCTCCAAAAATAGAACTCCGAGAAAATCTCCAAAAAAAACTCTGAGAAAATAAAGCTCCGGATTGCAAGGGAAAAACCGCGTTTCAACCCCGCCCCCCCCTTAAAGGCGCCAAAGTCACGCACACGGCCAGCGGCAGAACTCCAGCACCGCTAAAGGTAAGTTTTGTAACATACCTATTATCCCCTCCCTTATCTCGATCTTTCTCTCCCTCTCTTTCGATCCCTCTCTCTCCCCTCTCTTCTCTCGATCCCTCTCTCTCCCCTCTCTTCTCAATCCCTCTCTCTCCCCTCTCTTCTCTCGACCTCTCTTCCCCTCTCTTCTCTCGACCTCTCTCTCCCCTCTCTTCTCTCGATCCCTCTCTCTTCTCTCGATCCCTCTCTCTCCCCTCTCTTCTCTCGATCCCTCTCTCTCCCCTCTCTTCTCTCGATCCCTCTCTCTCCCCTCTCTTCTCTCGATCTCTCTCTCTCCCCTCTCTCTCCCTCTAAGAGAGGGAGATAGCGAGAAGAGAGGGGATCGAGAGGCAAGTAAAGATCTATTACATCTAATAACTTTCTAATACATCTTGCTCCTCTATAATCTTTGCTTGCAACTGCTCTGTAGCTTTGGAGCGGATTACACAGCGGGAGATCGAGAGACAAAGATTATAGAGGAGCCTAGTTTCCCAATGATGTAGACGCCATAGTCGACGCCATCTTTGGTCGAGGCACTCCGCTAAAATGGCGTCGACAATCACACATGTGATACTACGCCTTTTCCACTGAGTGGCGCATCTTGCTCCTCTATAATCTTTGATCTCAACCGCGTAGGGAGGAACTGCAGATGCTGGTTTTACATAGAAACATAGAAAATAGGTGCAGGAGGAGGCCATGGTGGAGCTGCAGACAGTGAGGGGGGGGGGATGTCTAAATATACTGCGGGATAACGATTAGCTACAGCAATGGGTGGAGAAATGGTAGATGGAATTTAAATTGAGCAAGTGTGAGGCGTCGCACTTTGGGAGGTATTTTTAAGGCACAGATAGACAAGTTCTTGATAAGAACGGGTGTCAAGGGTTATGAGGAGGAGGCAGGAAAATGGGATTAGGTGGCGTAGATTAGCGATGATTGAATGACAGAATAGACTCGATAGGCCAAATTACATAAAAAATAGGTGCAGGAGGAGGCCATTCAGCCCTTCGAGCCAGCACCGCCATTCATTGTGATCATTAACTGATCGTCCCCTATCAATAACCTGTGCCTGCCTTCTCTCCATATCCCTTGACTCCACTGGCCCCTAGAGCTCCATCTAACTCTCTCTTAAATCCATCCAGTGATTTGGCCTCCACTGCCCTCTGTGGCAGGGAATTCCATAAATTCACAACTCTCTAGGTGGAAAAGTTTTTTCTCACCTCAGTCTTAAATGACCTCCCCTTTATTCCAAGACGGTGGCCCCTAGTTCTGGACTCGCCCAACATTGGGAAATTTTTTCCTGCATCTAGCTTGTCCAGTCCTTTTATAATTTTATGTTTCTATAAGATCCCCCCCCCCCCCATCATCCTTCTAAACTCCAGTGAATACAAGCCTAGTCTTTTCAATCTTTCCTCATATGACAGTCCCGCCATCCCAGGGATCAATCTCGTGAACCTACTGCCTCAGTCACAAGGATGTCCTTCCTCAAATTAGGAGACCAAAACTGTACACAATACTCCAGATGTGGTCTCACCAGAGCCCTATACAACTGCAGAAGAACCTCTTTACTGCTGTACTGAAATCCTCTTGTTATGAAGGCCAACATCTAAGATAGACACAACATGTTGGAGTAACACAACAGGTCAGGCAGCGTCTCTGGAGAACATGGGAGTCGAGAGTCAATGTGAGGGGAAGGAAGCAAACTAGAGGTGGAAAGAACAAATGAATTAAAGTCTGAAGAAGGGTCTCGACCCGAAAAGTCACCCATTGCTAGAAACATAGAAAATAGGCGCAGGAGTAGGCCATTCGGCCCTTCGAGCCAGCACCGCCATTCATGGCTGAACATCCAAATTCAGTACCTCAATCCTGCTTTTTCCTCCCCATATCCCTTGATTCCGTTAGTCCTATGAGCTAAATCTAACTCTCTCTTGAAAATATCCAGTGAATTGACCTCCACTCTTCTGTGGCAGAGAATTCCACAGATTCACAACTCACTGGGTGGAAACTTTTTCCTCATCTCAGTCCAAAAGTGCCTTCTCCAGAGATGCTGCCTGTCCCGTTGAGTTACTCCAGCATTTTGTGTCTATCTGCCCGTCATTTAAACCTGCATCTGCAGTCCCTTCCTACACAAAGGCAAGCAAAAGGACAAATCAAAGCCAGCAACAGTGCTAACATAGCTTGATGGCTGTAGGAACAGTGATCAAGGAAAGCCTGAGTCCACAATGCGTTGGGAGGAACTGCAAATGCGGGTTTATTGGAAGATAAATGCAAAATGCTGGAGTAACTCAGCAGGTCAGGCAGCATCTCTTGATGATATTACAAGGATGTTGCCAGGACTAGAGGGTCTGAGCTATAGGCAGAGGTTGAGTAGACTGGAACTCCATTCCTTCGAGTGCAGGAGGATGAGCAGTGGTTTTATAGAGGTGTCTAAGATCATGAGAGGAATAGATTAGGTAGATGCACAGAGTCTCTTACCCAGAGTAGGTGAATCGAGGACCAGAGGACATGGGTTTAAGGTGAAGGGGAAAAAATTAAATAGGAATCTGAGGGGTAACGTTTTCACGCAAAGGGTGGTGGGTGTACTACTTAAGAAGCAACTAGACAGGTACATGAATAGGACAGGTTTGGAGGGATATGGAACAAATGCTGGCAGGAGGGACATGTTGGCCGGTGTGGGCAAGTTGGGCCGAAGGGCCTGTTTCCACACTGTATCACTCTATGACTCTATCTCTCCGTATCCTTTCTGCCAAAGTATATCACTCCACTTTACATTTTATTTGCTAGTTTTCACTGGTTCCTCACTGTTTTCCTCTCTAACAAGCTTCATGTCACCCACATGTCTACGTCATTGATAGAATGGTGCATTTGTTGCACCATGATAATGATAGGTTAGAGAGGGGGAAGTCTTCTCTTAAAATTGCCATTAATAGTCCTGTTGAAATCACGTTTAAAACAGTGTGCGTAGAACAGATCCCCAATGCATGAACATACGAAACCTGGGACCCCTGGAACAGGATATGCCTCTCCAAAAGCATTTCTTCCAAGCACAAGTAAAATAACTGCCTAGGGCATATACACCCAATGCTAGAAACCTAGAAAATAGGTGCAGGAGTAGGCCATTCGGCCCTTTGAGCCAACATCGCCATTCAATATGATCGTGGCTGATCAACCAAAATCAGTACCCCGTTCCAGCTTCCTCCCCATATCCCTTGATTCCGTTAGCCCGAAGAACTATATCTAGCTCCCTTGAAAACATCTGGTGGATTGGCCCACTCTGCCTTCTGTGGCAGAGAATTCCACAGATTCACAACTCTCTGGGTGAAAAAGTTTTACCTCACCTCAGTCCTAAATGGCCTCCCTTTTATTCTTAATAAATATAAATATATAAATAAATGAAGGTAAATTCCACAAGGTTGTATTCCTAACCTGGAGTTGAACTCGGTGGGAATGTGCACATTCCATTGCAGATAAATCCACTTAGACTCGAGAGATGCAGCATTGGTACTGACCCTTCGGCTCACTGAGCTCATGCTGACCATTGATCACCCGTTCGCTCCACTTTTGCATCCACTTCTAATGCACCAGGGGCAATTTGCAGAGGCCACTTATTCTGTGAGCGCTGGATTTGGAACCCCCTGCCAAAGCATGTCAGGGAGATCTGATGAGGGGGCTTTACCTTGTCACCATCTCCACCTCACTCTCCCTCTCTTGTATATGGAGGGCCTGTGCGATCAACTGGCCTGATTTAACGTGGGCCTGCAGGGACCAAGGGGTGCTCTTCAACTTCTGCAAGGCCTGGACTCCAGGCCTGCCGCACTCGCTGGAGTTTAGGATGAGGGGGGGGACTTCATTGAAACTTACCGAATAGTGAAAGGCCTGGATTGAGTGGATGTGGAGAGGATGTTTCCACCAGTGGGAGAGTCTAGGACCAGAGGTCACAGTCTCACAATACCTTCGGAAAGGAAATGAGGAGGGGATTTCTTTAGTCAGAGGGTGGTGAATCTGTGGAATTCATTGCCACAGATGGCTGTGGAGGCCAAGTCAATGGATATTTGAAGGCGGAGATTGACAGATTCTTGATTAGGAAGGGTGTCAATGGTTATGGGACAAAGACAGGAGAATAGGGTTGAGAGGGAAAGCTTGATCAGCCATGATTGAATGGTGGAGTAGACTTAATGGGCCGAATGACCTAATTCTGCTCCTAAATCGCATGACCGTATGACTCCAATGACAGTGAAACCATTGTCCAGATTTGTGATTTCCATTTAAAATTTCCATTTGTATTAAAATTCCATTTTAAATGGTGCCGCACGGTGGCGCAGCGGTAGAGTTGCTGTCTCACAGTGCTTGCAGCGCCGGAGACCTGGTTTCGATCCCGACTACGAGTGCTGTCTGTACAAAGTTTGTTCGTTCTACCTGTGATTGAGTAGGTTTTCTCCAAGATCTTCAGTTTCCTCCCTTTCTCCACAGGCGTACAGGTTTGTAGGTTAATTGGCTCGTTGTAAGTGTAAATTGTCACTAGTGTGTGTAGGATAGTGTTAATGAATGGGGATCGCTGGTTGGTGCGGACTGGGTGGGCTGAAGGGCCTGTTCCACGTTGTGTAAACTAAACTAAACAAAATAAGTCATACAAACTATTACAAAAGTACCATTAGAGGATGAGAAATAAGAACAGTAGTAGGCCATTCGGCCCCTCATGGTTACTCCACTAGTTAGTAGGACCGTTTGTCATTTTTAATGCCTGAACTACTTTGCTGCACAAACTCCACCTATCCCAACTCCCTTAATGAGCAAATATGAGGTAAGAGGAGGGATAATCTTGGAGTTTGGGAGTGAATGCAGACTTAAGAATATAGTGTGGATACTGGGTATGTGCGAAACACTTGCTCAGAGTGAGTCTAGGCTGATTTTAACGACAAGACCCTTTTCAACAAATTATAATGGAGAAAGCATTACAAACCGCAACAGAAAGCAAAAAGAAAGGCGTCACGATGGCACAGCGGTAGAGTTGCTGTCCCACAGCGCTTGCAGCACCGGAGACCTGGGTTCGATCCCGACTACGGGTGCCGTCTGTACGGAGTTTGTACATTCTCCCCGTGACCTGCGTGGGTTCTCTCCGAGATCTTCAGTTTCCTCCCACAGTCCAAAGACGTACAGGTTTGCAGGTAAATGAGTTGGTATATGTGTAAATTGTCCCTGGTGTGTGTAGGATTGCGTTAATGTGCAGTGTTCGCTGGTCGGCACGGACTCGGTGGGCCGAAGGGCCTGTTTCCACACTGCATCTCTAAACTAAACTACAACAAGCACGATTTTAAAACAGACACAATTCCGAATGTGATTTCAATATTATTTATTTCAAAGCAGGTCATGCACGGAAACAGCTATCATACTGAAAGATGCCATTTAGCAGCAGGGTGGGGGGTGAGGTTAGGGGAGGTCTGAATTTTGGGGTGCTGAGGCCTGGTTTTGGTTAGCAATGGCGATGCCCTCAGGAAGCAGAGATGCAGTAAACATCCTGGCGATTTGATGGTTCCAATGTTAAACAGAGTGTGTCAGAGGATGAACGAACAGTAGTGTTGGTGAACGGTGCAAGGAGGTGCACAGGCATGTTTCTCTTAAGCTTCTTTTTAATCTTTCTCAGAAATAGCTGCAGCTTCAGGTTTACCAGAACGGTGCCCGGATTAGAGGATATTAGCTACAGGGAGAGGTTGGACAGACCTGGATTGTTTTCTCTGGGACGCCGGAGGTTGCGGAGAGACCTGATAGAAGTATTTAAACTTACAAGAGGGATAGATCGGGTAGACAGGTAGAACCTTCGTCCCAGCATGGAAAAGTCAAATACTAGAGGGCATAGCGTTAAGGTGAGAGGGGCAATGTTTAAAGGAGATATTAGACAAGTTTTTTAGGCAGAGTGCCTGGAACGCGCTGCCTGGTGTGGTAGTTGAGGCAGACATGATAGTGGCATTCTTCTTCTTCTTCGAGTCCACACACAAGATTAGAAGTTGTCCATCCAGAGCTAAACACACTTCTCGGCATCTGCACTTCTTGTGCGTGGTGGTGGAAAGATTGGTGAAAACAGGGCCGCGAGTGAACGCTCT
Source organism: Raja brachyura (assembly GCA_963514005.1). The sequence goes on from OY740808.1 coordinate 9,947,810, forward strand.
TTCCTTGACCCCATAGTGGCATTTAAGAGACCCTTTGGATAGGCATAGAGATATGCAAAAAATGGAAGGATATGGGTTATGTGCAGGGAGATATGGGCGGCATGGTAGAGCAGCGGTGGAGTACCAGAGAACCGGGTTCCATCCTGACTACCGGTGCTGACTTTACGGAGTTTGTACGTTCTCCCCGTGACCTGCGTGGGTTTTCCCCGGGTGCTCCAGTTACCTTCCACTCCAAAGACGTACAAGTTTGTAGGTTAATTGGCTTCAGTAAAATTGTAAATTGTCCCTAGAGAGTGTAGTATAGTGTTCGTGTGCAGGGATCGCTGGTTGGGGCGAACTCGGTGGGCCACAGGGCCTGTTTCTACGCTGTATTTCTAAACTAAACTAAAAAGATGGTATTGGCATTGTGTTTGGCAGAGCATTATGGACCGAAGGGCCTGTTCTTGTGCTGTACTGTTCTATATTCTATGTTAGGCACCTGAGGGGGATTTCTAAAGGGCAATTGGTGCAGGAGTGGAGTTATATTTTGAGCAGGCCGGGTAAGGTTCGCTGGCTCCCCTCTCTGACGGACGAGCAAACCAGTTAGAATTTTAACTGGAATCTAAAAGCATCGAGCTCTCTCTTAATGATGCCAGCATTTTGTTTCCAATTGTAAAAAAAAAAGAGAGGGAGGGCAAATTCTGGATCCTGACGTCCAATGTCAGAGCTGCGAACAGCTGTTAAAATTTTATTACAATTCAGTTAAAACCTATGGGGAGTTGTTGTGTTAGTCTTGGCTCAGCTATACACCTAAACATAACTACTGATTGCCAACTGTTTGGAATAGCTTTCAAACTGTGGGGATATAAATTGGGCCATCACTTGTATTTTCTATTAAACTCTCAAAACCCACGCAGATATTCCCGGGAGATGTCCTTAACAATGTATTTCCTCTTCAGTTGATGTTACAACTTTGGCTCAAAGCCTGGGCTCTGAGTTAAAATGGAATAAGAAGCGGCTAGTCGGCGTATGTACAGTGGGTGGAGCTGTTGGACACTTGCAAGGAGACACAAGGAGCTGCAGATGCTGGAATCTTGAGCAAAATTCAACAGGCCGGCACAGTGGGGCGGCTGGTAGAACAGCTGCCTAACAGTGCCAGGGACCCAGGTTCGATCCTGACCTCGGGTGCTCTCTGTGTGGAGTTTGCACGTTCTCCCTGTAACCGCGTGTGTTTCCTCCGGGTGCTCCGGTTTCCTCCTATATCCCAAAGACGTGCGTTAATTGGCCTCATGTAAAATTGCCCCCAGTGTGTCGGGAGTGAATGAGAAAGTGAGATAACATGGAACTAGAGTGATCGATGGCTGGTGTGGGTTCAGTGGAGCAGAGGGCCTGTTTCCCCGCTGTATCTCTAAATTCTAAACTCTCTGAAAAGACAAAGTGCTGGAGGAACTCTTCTTATTCAGAAGGAATATCGAGTTGGAGCAAGATGGTGCAAAGATAAAACATCAGCCATCATCTTTACCCATGGTGCAGCAGAGGTTCTTGTCTGCACCTGCTTGATTTTCTCTTGGTCTTATGATGGAGCCACTTTCATCATTCAAGGGAACACTAGCCTGGGCCATGCAACCTGCCACCTGCCTTCAAGTTTTAATCTGGCAGACCAAGTAACTTTGGGTTTAATCCACAATGTAATGAATGCCAGGGCAAGGACTATGTTTAGTTTAGTTTAGCTTAGAGATAAAATGTGCAAACAGGTCCTACGTCCCACTTAGTCCGCACTGACCAGCGATCCCCGCACATTATCACTACCCTACGCACACTAGGGACAATGTTACATTTATACCAAGCTAATTAACCTACAAACCTGTACATCATTGCAGTGTGGGAGGCAACCGAAGGTCTGGGAAAAAACGCAGGTCATGGGGAGAACATACACACTCTGTACAGACAGCACCCGTAGTTAGGATCGAACCCGGGACTCTGGCGCTGTAAGGCAGCAGCTCTACCGCTGCGTCACCGTGCCGCCCTATTCTTTCAGAGGTGCAGAGCCAGAATGAATGCTCCAGGTGAGGGAGACCTCATCAATGCTCTATGCAGCCAGAGGGATGCCCAACTGCATGTCGCCTCTCTCTCTCCTGGCATGGCACAGTAGGCAGCCACAGGCTCCGGCGGATCAGGAGAAGGTGGTGCCCGCACAGATCGATATTCCCAAGGAGGTCGTGAAATCCCAAGGTATTTAGCCAGGTACATGGATCGGACAGGTTTAGAGGGATATGGGCTAAACGCAGGCAGGTGGGACTAGTGTAGATGGGGCATGTTGGTTAGTGTGGGCACAATGGGCCGAAGGGCCTGTTTCCATGCTGTATGATTCTATGACTTTCTATGACTCTATGAAATACAGAAAGACCTAAAGGGGGATTGCTGTTACCAGGCAACTGAACCATCCTACCACAATGAGAGACCAGTCCTGAACTACTATCTACCTCATTGGAGACCCTTGGACTATCTTTGATTGGACTTTACTGGCTTTATCTTGTGCTAATTGGCATTCCCTTATCATGTATCTGTACACTGTGAATGGTTCGATGGTAATCACGTATTGTCTTTCCACAGACTGGTTAGTACGCAACAAAATCTTCTCCCTGTACCTTGGTACATGTGACAATAAACCAAATCAAACTAGCCATTTGTATTAAACATTAGCTGCCGGGGGGAGGGGGTGGGGGGGGGGGGGTGGGTGGGGGGGGGGGGGTTGTGGGCAGCTTAAGTTCTTCTAGGCCTGCAGTGATGTCAGCTCCCAGCTCCAAGAGCCAAATTGCAGGATGGGCCATTTGCGTTACAAGATCAAAGATCAGATGGAGCGGAGCCACTGGTTTGCATCATCATCTGTGATCAGTTAACCGAGGTTGAATTGGACACATTCTCGGCCCGAGTGAGAAGGCTGGACTTGTGCCAGAGATTGACTGTGCAGGTGGAATACTGCACTGTCGGGTGTTCTGCCATTTGGACGGGACATTAAGCAGCCACCTGTCCCACCAGGTGGGTGTGAATGGTCCCAACAGACTATAACATGAAGAGCAAGGGAGTTCTCTCTGGTGACCTGGTCTCATCCAACGTCACCCCGATAGATCACCGTCACATTACTGTTGAAGGGCAGCTGGTACAGCTGCTTCCTCACAGCTCCAGAGACCCAGGTTCAATCCTGACCTCGGGTACTGTCTGTGTGGAGCTTGCCCCTTCCCTCTGTTACCTCAGGTGCTCCGATTTCCACCCACATCTCAAAGACAAGCAGGTTGGTAGATTAGACACACAAAGATTCATGAGATTGATCCCTGGGATGGCGGGCCTGTCATATGAGGAAAGATTGAAAAGACTAGGCTTGTATTCACTGGAGTTTAGAAGGAAGAGGGGGAATCTTATAGAAACATATACAATTATAAAAGGACTGGACAAGCTAGATGCAGGAAAAATGTTCCCAATGTTGGGCGAGTCCAGAACCAGGGGCCACAGTCTTAGAATAAAGGGGAGGTCATTTAAGACTGAGCTGAGAAAAAACTTTTTTACCCAGAGAGTTGTGAATTTGTGGAATTCCCTGCCACAGAGGGCAGTGGAGGCTAAATCACTGGATGGATTTAAGAGAGAGTTGGATAGACCTCTAGGGGCTAGTGGAGTCGAGGGATATGGGGAGAAGGCAGGCACGGGTTATTGATAGCGGACGATCAGCCATGGTCACAATGAATGGCGGTGCTGGCTCGAAGGGCCAAATGGCCTCCTCCTGCACCTATTTTCTATGTTTCAATGTTTCTAAAGCTGGAGTAACTCAGCGAGTCAGACAGCATCTCTGGAGAAAAGGAATAGGTGACGTTTTGGGTCGAGACCCTTCCTTCTGTCTGAGAGTCAGAAGAAGGGTCTTGGTCCAAAGTGGGAAGATTTCAATTCTCTCTGGAGCCACAAGGTGGAGCAGCGGACTATGAAGTGAGCACATTGCAGGCCAATGCAGAACAAAGCAGCAGGTGAAGTACTGGGCCTTATGGTACAGATGGCAGAGTAAAGGGCCTGTCCTACAAGCATGCAACTCCATGCGATGAGTGCGACCTAACGAGGTCGCTTGAGCCATCCGGCGTCGCGGGGCCAGTCCCACTTCGTTCGCCGGAGCCGTGCGGAATTGTGCGGAGTTCATCCCGACATCGCGCGGGGCTCCGAGAAACTGACTATGTTCAAAAATTCCGCGCGGCAACGGCTTGTCGGCTCGCAGTCCCCTCGACGCATTACACACCGCCCCGACATCGTGCCTCCGTGAACCTATCTGTAGGTGCCTCCGTGACCCTCTATGTGTGTGGCTCCGTGGCCCTGTGTGTGTGTGTGCCTCTGTGCCCCTCTCTGTGTGCCCCTCACTGTCCTGGCGAACTTACCTTAGACTTCGCTCCAAGTTCACCTCACTTTGCGCCGCGTTGCGCCACTCACCCGACCTCCGCGCGGCCCCTACTGCCGGTTTGGTCGCGCTTGCCGCATGCAGGCGCATGCTGGTGGGAACGGCCCTGTACAGGGGATCACCCGACCTCCCCGCGGCCCCGACTGCCAGTTTGGTTGCGCTTGCCGCATGCAGGCGCATGCTGGTGGGAATGGCCCTGTACAGGGGATCACCCAACCTCCGCGCGGCCCCCGCATCTAATTTGATCGCGTTCATCGCAGAGAGTTGCATGCTGGTGGGACAGGGCCTTAACATTTTGTGGAGTAGATTTATCAGTTAGAAAGTTCAAGCTTCTTTCCCTTGTGTTTGTGAGTAGGATAGTGCTAGTGTGTGGGAATTGCTGGTCGGCGCAAAGTCGGTGGGCCGATGGGCCTCTCATAGCTAAACTAAACTGAACAAAGGAAAACCTACAGGAGGCCAGTTGTCCCACCAACCCGCATGCCTTTGGGATGTGTGAGGAAACTGGAGCACCCAGAGGAAACCCATGCGGTCTCAGGGAGAACATGCTACCCCCAGTACCCAGGACCTGGGATTGAACCTGGGTCTCTGGCTCTGTGAGGCAGCAGCTCTACTAGCTGGGGCCACTGTTCCTCCAACATATCACAGCTGACTAGTTACTCCGCCACCACCGTACCTTCAGGCGTCAAGTGCTACATTCTCTCTACCCTTGGGATGAAAACCCATGCCCTCTACAATTCTTTGCTTTAAACCTGTGGCTTTTACTTACTTTAATCTCCCGACGGAACTAGATCCTTTCCATTAACCCTGCCTACATGATTTTATGCACCTCGATTAAATCTCCTTTGTTCCACAGCAAGCAACCCTAGCTGAGCGGTTCTGTCCCTGTGATTGTAATCCCCAATCCTGGCAACATCCTCGTAAATCTGCACTCCACCATCCTGCAGGCTGCCACGTCCTTTGCTGCAATACGGTGACCTAAACTACACACAGTACTCAAGTTGTGATTAGTATGGGTGTCGGGGGTTATGGGGAGAAGGTCCAGAATCAGGGGCCACAGTTTAAGAATAAGGAGTAAACCATTTAGAACGGGGACGAGGAAATACTTTTTCTCACAGAGAGTGGTGAGTCTGTGGAATTCTCTGCCTCAGAGGGCGGTGGAGGCAGGTTCTCTGGATGCTTTCAAGAGAGAGCTAGATAGGGCTCTTAAAAATAGTGGAGTCAGGGGATATGGGGAGAAGGCAGGAACGGGGTACTGATTGGGGATTATCAGCCATGATCATATTGAATGGGGGTGCTGGCTCAAAGAGCCGATTGGCCTACTCCTGCACCTATTGTCTATTGTCCATTGTCTAAGACAGGAGAATGGGGTTAAGAGGGAAAGGTCGATCAGCCATGAATGATTGACGGGGTAGACTTGATCAGCCTTATGACTTCCACACCTTATCGCTTATAAACTTATGAATTAAACCTGTGCTTCATACTATTCAACTGTGACCTCCCCAGTCCTTTTGCCTCAACCATGTGTTCCAGTAAAATCTGCAGGAATATCCGTGTTACTGCCTGGTCCAGGAATCTCATACGTCCTAGGAGCAGAATTAGGTCATTCGGCCCGCCAAGTCCACTCCGCCATTCTATCCTGGCTGATCTATCGCTCCCATGCAACCCCATTCTCCTGCCTTTGCCCCCAGAACCCTGATACTCGTACTGATCAAGAATCTTGTCAATCTCCACCTTAAAAATATCCATTAACTTGGCCACCACAGTCATCTGTGGGGATGAATGCCACAGATTCACCACCCTCTGGCTAAAGACATTTCTTCTCATCACTTTTCTAAAGGTATGTCCTTTTACAGTATCCCGAGCCTATGCCCTCTGGTCTTGGTCTCTCCCACTAAAACTAAATGACAAACGACACTTGGATCATCTGAGAATTCATTTCCCAAAGGAAGAATGTGACTGCAAATAGGCTAAAAATAAATAAAATAACGATTCACTGCCCTCTGACTAAAGACATTCCTGCAGCGGGACACTTGAATGACGTACAGCATACGCTGAAGGCCCAGGCGATCTTCACTTAACTCCCTTACACACAATGTACAATAAACTGTGCCCCTGGCATTATCCAATGTTCTTGAGAATAGTAGTTACAGCACGTGGGACTCAGAATGTATCGTGAAAATGTAAACCTGCCTGTGATTGCAGGAACTGCAGGTTCCAATCTGCTCGGAAATCTAAAATGAAATGAAATATTTATGTACACAAATAGAATCTGTACAGCAGCCGGTAAACAACCTGTCTGAAGAAAGCTCCCCACCCGAAACGTTGCCTGTCCATGTCCTCCAGAGATGTGGCCTGACCCGCTGAGTCCCTCTAGCAGTTTGTGTCTTTCGCTCAAGTTTCCAACTTCTGCAGTTTAACTTTCAGCTTTTCAACCATGCTAAGTGTCCAGCTAACTTTGGGGTGTATTAAGTTATAGGAGTAAAATTAGGCCATTCAGCCCATCGAGTCCATTCTGCCATTCAATCATGGCTGATCTCTGCCTCCTAATCCCATTTTCCTGCCTTCTCTCCATAACCCTTGACACCCATTCTAATCAAGAATAGTCTGATGTCTATGCAAAGATGCTTTCTGGACCTCTGAAGAAGGGTCTTGACCTGAAACGTCACCCATTCATTTTCTCCTGAGATGCTGCCTGTCCCGCTGAGTTACTCCAGCTTATTGTGTCTGTTCCTCTGATCTTCTTCGATTTATGGTTATGCATGCAGCAAGACTAAGATAACACCCAGGCATGTGTTTATATGTAGTAAGTAATATTGATGTTACCGATTATCTCAACAAGAGAGAGATCTACCCACTTGCTCTCGATATTCAATCTCATTCCCATCACTAACTTGGTGTTGGTTTTGGTTTATTATTGCCCTGTGTGCGGAGATACAGTGAAAAAAAAAGTTTTGTGCGTTATCCAGTGAAACCGTGTTGTACATGAGTACAAGCAAGCCACGCGCAAGTTCAACAGGAAGTGCAAAGTGAAAAATAACCAGGGTGCAGAATATCATGCATTGCAGTGTTAAAGCTACGGAGAATTCATCATCATTGAGAATATTAACAATGCAATGGTGCTGGTTTCCGATGGGAACGGTGACGGACGCACCATACATCTCTGTCCTCCAGTTCCTGCGGACTCCCGCCGCTTGAAGTATAGGATTTTGGTGTGTGTGTGCTTTATCATCATTCCTTACAATGCCGTGTACAACAGTGATCGCAACTTCTACTGAAGTGTGGATGGCCGTTGGCTCGCTAGAAGCTCATCCGCCCTTGGACAGGTTCTGCTGGGGCTCCAAAGCCCCCTCCTCACCTGACAAACCAGGTGGGGGAGATGGATAGTCGCCGCCTATACGACCATGGAGCCGGTATCACGGGATTACATGGCAACCGTGGCAGGGGGAACACCCCCCCGACCTGACCTGAAAGTGACGATTTAAAAAAAAGAAAAGTGCAAGGACTGAAGTGATATAGGTTGGAAGATCGGGACAACACTTTTAGCTTATGAGAGATCCACTCTGATGCACAACGGGGAAGAAGCTGTTTCTGAAACTGGTGATTTCATGTTTTTGCATTTTCTGGCTGAAGGGAGAGGGGAGAAGAGGGAATGACCAGGTTTAAGTGGTCCTTGACAGACACAAAAAGCTGAAGAATCGTCTTGACCCGAGACGTCACCCATTCTTTCTCTCCAGTGATGCTGCTTGACTTACTCCAGCATTTTGTGTCTATCTTCGGTTTAAACCAGCATCTGCAGTTCCTTCCTACACATTAAGTGGTCCTCGATTACGTTGGCTGCTTTTTCAAGGCTGCGTGAAGCGTAGATGGAGTTGATGGAGCAGAGGCTGGTTTGTGTGATATGCAGGGCCGATTCCACGACTCTCTGCATTTTCTTGTGGTCGTGGGCAGAGCAGTTGCCAAAACCAAGCTTTGATGCATCCCGAAGATCGACACAAAAAACTGGAGTAACTCAGCCGGATAGGCAGCATCTCTGGAGAGAAGGAATGGGTGACGTTTCTGGTCGAGACCCTTCTTCATCCTGATAGGATGCTTTCTGTGGCACATGTACAGAAATTGCTAAGAGTTTTTGGAGACATGCCAAATTTCCTTAGTCTTTGGAGGAAGTGGAGGCATTTGTGTGCTTTGCTTCCTTGGCAGCGGCACAACATGGTTGCTCCAACACACAATATTGGTGATCATTGGGAAGTGCTGTCTCAAAAAGGCAGCTAATACCATCAGAGGCCTTCACCACCCTGGCCATGCTCTCATCCCACTGCTGGCATCAAGAAGGTGCAGGAGCCCATGAACCGTGACCTTCAGGTTTATTCCAGGCTCCTGAATCACACTGCACATCCCTACCCACAACGCTACCTCACCATCGACCCACCTTGAAATTTGTTTCAGTTGCACTTCATTCTTTGGTTTTTGCATTATTATGGTCTGGTTACCTGGTTTTACTGATTATTATTGCCACGGTGGCGCGGTGGTAGAGTTGCCGTCATACAGCGCTTGCAGCGCTAGAGAATGTGGGATGCCATGGCACGAGTGTGAATAGATAGTTGGACTGGACTCAGTGGGCTGAAGGTGCTGTATCCATGCTTCGGGTAGCACAGCAGCGCAGCGGTATAGCTGCTGCCTCACAGCACACAGAGACCTGGGTTCGATCCCGAGTTTGTACGTTCTTACCGTGACCTGCATGGGTTTTCTCCGAGATCTTCGGTTTCCTCCCACACTCAAAAGACGTACAGATATGTAGGTTTATTGGCTTGGTGTACATGTAAACTGACCCTAGTGTGTGTGTGTGTCTGTGTGTAGGATAGTGTTAGTGTGCAGGGATCGCTGGTCGGTGCGGACTCGGTGGGCCGAAGGGCCTGTTTTCTCGCTGTGTTTCTAAACTGAAACGAATGCAGAAAGTAAGAATTTAATTGTTCCATTTCTGGTGCATATGACACCCTTGACTCCCTTTTACATCCAGGTTGTGACTGTATGAAGTTTGGGACTTTCCTCTCCCAAACTCCATTGATGCTGAGTGGGGCCTGTACACCGCCCTGTTTCCTGAAGTCAGTGACTAGCTCCTTTGTCTTGCTAACATTGAGGGAGAGGTTATTGCCTTGACACCATGTTACTAATCTTTCGTTCTCCTCCCTGTACTCCGTCTCATCAGCGTTGGAGCTCCAGCTCGCCACAGTGGTGTCATCTGCAGACCTGTATATGGAGCGGGAACAGAAATTGGCTGCACCGTCGCGTGGGAGGAAACCGATGCAGTCACAGGGAGAACATACAAACTCCACAAAGACAGCGCCCGTGGTCAGGATCGAACCCAGGTCTCTGGTGCTGTGAGGCAGCAACTATACCACTGCGCTGCTGCTCTGCCTTAAGCATGGATACAGCACCTTCAGCCCACTGGGTCCAAGCCAACCATCCATTCACACTCGTGAGATGGCATCCCACATTCTCATCAACTTAGTACTCATTCAGGACAATATTAGATGCCAGTTAATCCACAAACCCACACGCCCACATCCCATAATTAATCTATGGAATTAGATTGAATTTAGGTGGTGAATCTATGGAATTCATGGCCACAGAAGGCTTGTGGGGCCCAAGCCAATGGATATTTTTAAGGTGGAGATTGATAGATTCCTGATGGTGTCAGGGGTTATGGGGCAAAGGCAGGAGTATGGGGGTGAAAGGGAAAGGTAGATCAGCCACAAATAATTGGCGGTGTAAACTTGATGGGCCGAATGTCCTTATTCTGCTCCTCGAACTTATGAACTTATGAAACAGGAGTACCGGAGGAAAGCCAGGCGGTCACAAGGAGAACATTCAAACTAGACACAGGTCAGGATTGTACCCAGGTCTCTGGGGTTGTGAGGTAGCAGCTCCACCAGACGCACTACTGCGCCGTCCAAATAATACACGCCGGACTTGGCAGCAACACCTAGATCAGAAAAAGATTTTTTAAAGAGAAATTACATTCATTGGGCCTTCTCTTGGTTTGTTTGTCCTATTTTGAGTATGTCATAAGCTGTGAAATGTGATATTTAAAGTCGTGTCGTTAATTTGTTCCAACTGTGTAGAGTGTATGCATGTATGTTTGAAGGGTGCCTTTAAGAAATTGGATTGTATCGCATGGTATGACTCTTGAAACACTGTCATTGGGTCATAGTCATACAGTGTGGAAGCTAGCTCTTGTCCAACTTACCCACGTTGACCAACATGCCCCATCTACACTTGTCCCACCTGCCTGCGCTTGGCCCATATCTCCTCTAAATCTACCCAATCCGCACCTGTCCAAATGTTTCTTAAATGTTGTGATAGTCCGTGTCTCAGCTACCTCATCCGGCAGCTCGTTCCATACATTCACCATCCATTGTGTAAAAAAGTCACCTCAGGTTCTTATTAATTTTTCCAATCTTACCTTGAACCTATCCCCTCTGGGTCTCGATTCCCCTACTCTGGTCATTTACCCAATCTATTCCTCTCATGGTATGGTGCACTTCTATGAGGTCATCCCCTCATCCTCCTGTGCTCCAAGGAATAAAGTCGTCGCCTGCTCAATCTCGCGCTGTAACTCAGTTCCTCAAGTCAATAGACAATGGACAAGAGGTGCTGGAGTAGGCCATTCGGCCCTTCGAGTCCTGGCAACATCCTCGTAAATCGGCTCTCCACCTTTATCTAGATAGTGTGGATTGGTTGAGATTCACTGTCTAAAATAAAAATGTCCAGTTTATAGTTCAATGATTCAATGTTACTTCTATTTCCACTTATTTAGGCAGGAACAACAAAAGATCCAAGGATGTTACAACCTTTTATTTCATCAATGAGTGCTCTGAATTAGGAACTCTTGATGGTGAATTGATCCATGCAATGCATGAGTTCAGTGGGTGACTCCTCAGTGCCTGACTCCATTCATACGTCGTCACACAGCCTCGGCAAGGCCAGCATCAGAATCAAGGACCAGTCGCACCCTGGCCACTCCGTCTTCTCCCCCCTCCCATCGGGCAAAAAGTATAGAAGTGTGAAAACGCACACCTCCCGATTCAGGGACGGTTTCTTCCCAGCTGTTATCAGGCAACTGAATCATCATATCACAACCAGAGAGCGGTCCTGAACGACTATCTACCTCATTGGTGACCTTCAGACTTTCTTTGATCGGACGTTACTGGCTTTACCTTGCACTAAACGTTATTCCCTCATCTTGTATCTATGTACTGTAAATGGCTCGGTTGGAATCGTGTAATGTATTTACGCTTCTTCTTTCACAGCCTAAAGTTGTTGGACAACTTGTTCTATTTGATCTATCGTTTTTGCACGTCGTGTTGATTGCATTAGTCGAAACAGGGCGGACCACGTGAAGGTTGCAATCTTCCACCCCGTCTTTCCGCTGACTGGATAGTACACAACAAAAGCTTTTCACGTGACACTAAACTAAACTGAACCGAGCTGAGATAATCATGACTTTTTGTTACAATTGGCCAACACTTGTTTAGCCATTGGCCTTTTGTCACGAGACAACCTGGATAGCAGTAATTCATATCAGAGGAAATCCGCTGCATTAGGACAAGTGCCATATGTACAGAGCGCTACTTGACCCTCGTGCCCCAGGTGGCACTATTCTGGGAGGGCACACCAGTTGTTAGATACTTGGCTTTATACCCAAACCTGCTAAGCCTAATTCTTTTATTGTGAGCTCATTTGATTTGGGTTTAAAATGCAGTAACCCTCCATTTTAAAGACCCATCCAATTCAACACTGTGTTAAAATCAAGTTGTGAAGAGCCACATGTATTTTGATCTATGGATAACCAAGAAATCAAGGGGTGCGGGGTTAGTTCAGGAGAGTGACACCGAGCTCTAATCTTATCTGATGGTAGAACAGACACAATGAGCCGAATGGCCTATTTCTAAATTTATGTGACCTTTTATCCCAAGTGGAGCCCAAAGCATGTTTATTTTTCAGTTAATTTTGCCTGAGTTTCCAAAATAAAGAGCACTGTCTTGAGTTTACAGGGGGTAGGCTGCTGAAAGGTGTCCAAAGGCAGTGTGGAATGTGGTGACTGGTCCTCCTGTTACAAATGCATCAGGATCAGGAGGAAGCCTCTTGGTCCCTTGAGGCTGTTCCACCATGTGTCCGCCGTGCCTGATCTGACTGCAACCTCAACTTCAACACCACACTCTCATCTACACTGTAAACTTTCACCTCCTCGCAAATCTGGTATCTCCTCTGTCATTAAAACATTGCAAGTCTCTGCTTCCATCATCCTTTGGGAAAGGGAGATTTGAAGATTCGCAATCTTCTGAGAGAAGAGATTAAACCTCTTCTCTATTCCTCTTCTTCAGAGATACTGCCCCTGACCCACTGAGTTACTCCAGCATGTTGTGTCTATCTTAGGTATGAACCAGCATCTGCAGTTCCTTCCTACACAAACCTCTTTAGTTTAGAGATACCGCGTGGACACAGGCCCTTCGACCCACCGAGTCTGCGACACTTTTTCTCACAGAGAGTGGTGAGTCTGTGGAATTCTCTGCCACAGAGGGCGGTGGAGGCAAGTTTTCTGGATGCTTTCAAGAGAGAGCTAGATAGGGCTCTTAAAAATAGCGGAGTCAGGGGATATGGGGAGAAGGCAGGAACGGGGTACTGATTGGGGATTATCAGCCACGATCACATTGAATGGCTGTGCTGGCTCGAAGGGCCGAATGGCCTACTCCTGCACCTATTGTCTATTGTCTATTGTCTATTGTCTCTGCGCCAACCAGTGATCCCCGCACATTAACATTATCCTACACACACACATGGGGAAAATTTAGACTTACACCAAGCCTGTTTACCTGTACGTGTTTGGAGTGTGGGCGGAAACGGAAGATCTCGGAGAAAACTCATGCGATCACGGGGAGAACGTACATACTCCGTACAGACAGCACCAGTAGTCAGGACTGAACCCCCGGTCTCCGGTGCTGCAAGCGCTGTAAGGCAGCAACTCTACCGCTGTGCCTCTGTGACGCTCTAACTCTTCTCTGCTTTAAACGGCCAACCCATTATTTCAAACAACGACCATTTGTTCCAGCCTCTCCCACAAGAGGAAACATCCTCTTCACATCCATCTGTAAAGATTCCTCAGGATGTTACTTGTTTCAATCATTCCCCTCTCACTCATCCAAACTCCACCATGTGTAAGTCCAGAGAGAGACACAAAAAGCTGGAGTAACTCAGCGGGACAGGCAGCATCTCTGGAGAGAAGGAATGGGTCGCGTTTCGGGTCGAGACCCTTGTTCAGACAAACCAGCATCTGCAGTTCCTTCCTCCACATGTCTAAGACCAGCTTGTCCAACCTTTACTCACAAGGCAACCAGCCCATCCCACAGTTGGTGCCACAAGAGTGTGGACCAGACAGACAGTCAGAGATCCTGAAGCTCCCATGTCCCAGATTCCCACAGCTCTCAACAATCTGGAAGAGAAGAAAAGACTTGAATGTACACATTGCAATCCCTTATAACAAGATGATTCTCCAGTGGCGTTTCAGGCCTGTTTTCACCTTTCTAGTTGCCCACTTGGGTGCTTTCCTGCTTACTTTATATTGCTCAAAGGCCCTGTCTGATTTCATCTTTTAAAATCTTACATATTAAGAGGATGTTGCCAGGAATTTTACGAGGATGTTACCAGGACTAGAGGGTCTGAGCTACAGCGAGAGAGTGAGTAGGATATTGACCTAACGCGAGCAGGTGGGACTAGTGTAGCTGGGACATGTTTGCTGGTGCGGGCAAGTTGGGCCGAAGGGCCTGTTTCCACTCTCACTGACTCCTTGATTCTATGACTCCAAAACAAGTTCCTGCTTAGGTGGAACTATAGATGGGACATTTTTATTTTAGGTAGTAACTCTCGCACTATCCAGATACAGTGATTTTTCAAATCTTTGACCATAATGGCAACCTCTTTGGTCATCCATGTTTCCCTCACCATGTTTCCATGCTTATCACTCCTCCTTTCTGGAACAAATGAAGTACTGGTGAAGAGTAGTCTTTGCTGCAAAGGAGGATACGTGGCAGCTGAGGTTAGATATATTTAATGTGGAGATAGATAAATGCAGGCAAACCCCGGTTTGGGTTGTTGAGATTTGCCCTTGCATAATTCACCAATAACTACTGTGGGGCGGCACATAGAGCCACATTCTACATGGTAGACCCGGGTTCAATCCTGACTACAGGTGCTGTCTGAGTTGAGGTTAGTTTGTTATCATGTGTACCGAGGTACAGTGAAAAGCATTTGTTGTGTGCTAACCTGTCAGCAGAAAGACAATACATGATTACAATTGAGCCACCCACCGTATACAGATACATGATAAAGGGAATAACGTTTAGTGCAGGATAAAGCCAGTAGAGTCCCATTTTGTACGTTGACCCCGTTACCGCATGGGTTTTCCCTGAATCCCCCGGTTTCCTCCCACACTGCAAAAACAAAACAGGTTTGTGGGTTAATTTGGCTTTGGTAAAAATTGTAAATTGTCCTTAGAATGTGGGATAGTGCTAGTGTGCGGGGATGGCTGGTGGGCGCGCACTCGGTGGGCGGAAGGCCCTGTTTCCGCGCTACGTCTCCAAACTAAACTAAACTACCCAGAAACCTGAGGTATGATTGCTCCCACTGAATTTATGTGAACAAAAGCAAATTAAAAAACACAATGTTGATTCTTTTCAACTTGCGTTCAACTCACACCCGTGTAGATGATGTGGCCTCATGTTATGGGAAACCACGATTTGTATGGGTGCAAAGTCCCCACCCTTGTTACATGGGGGTTTCGTATAAATCGAGGAACTGGGGTTGTCCCAGTCAGGCACGGAAGAGCACTTGAGGTCAACACTAATCAGCCATCAATCATATTGAAGGGCAGGGCAGGATCAAAGGGTTTAGTTTAGTTGAGAGATACAGCGTAGAAACAGGCCCTTCGGCCCACCGAGTCCACACCGAGCAGCGATCCCCACGCACTAACACTACCCTCACACACTGGGGACAACTTTACAATTTTACCGAAGCCAATTAACCTACAAACTTGCACATCTTTCATGTGTGCGGAGCGCCCGGAGAAAACCCAGGCAGTCGCGGGGAGAACGCACGGACTCCATACAGACAGCACCCGTAGTCAGGATCGAACCCAGGTCTCTGACGCCCATCTAGTGGCCTATTCCTGCTTCTCTTGTGTTCCAACATGTGCACAGCAACATCTCGTGATCAACAAGGGACGACAAGCAGATAAAGTGTTGCAGTGATACTGGTTAAGAGGCTTTCACGGTGCCAGTGGACCTTCCACAAGAGGGTGCAGGCATGCCTTCGGAATAAGCTTCTTGCTGCCAACTTTATTCCTTTGAATGCAGAAGACTGAGGGAATGCAGGACCCTATGGAGGAGTGTAAAATATTGCTGTGGGATAGATAGGGTGAATGCACACAGCCTTTTCCCCAGGGTTGGGCAAGCAAGAACTAGGGGGCATAAGTTTAGAGTGAGAGGGGAAAGTGTGAACAGGAATATGAGGACTAGTTTATTCACACAGAGTGTATGTGGGACGAGCTGCCAGAGGGAGTGTAGAAAGATGGAACTCCACATGCCGGTTTACAAAAAATTCCAGCATTTACTTGCCGAGTTACTCCAGCACTTTGTGCAAGAGGAAGTGGTTGAGGCAGGTATAATAACAACACTTACAAGACACAAAGTGCTGGAGTAACCAGTGTGGGTCAGGCACCATCTCTGGAAAACTTGGAGAGCTGACGATTTGGGTTGGGACCCTTCTTCAGACTGATTATGGTGAGGGAGGAGAAAGCTGTAAGAGAGGAGGGCAGGATAAAGTGATAGGTGGATACAGGTGAAGATGCCTACTATGTCCTGTTGTGCTGAAGCAAAGCAAGAATTTCATTGTCCTATCAGGGACACATGACAATAAGCTCTCTTGAATCTTGTCTCTTGACTTGGATCTAAAATCATTTGGGCAGATGCATGAACAAAAATGACAGACGGCTATCGTGTTTGGCATTGGACAATTTGGGCTGAAGGGCCTGTTTCAATGATGTATGACTATAAATGAAGGACAGATGAAAATATAAACACACTGGGCCGGGCTGTTTCATGTTTAACCATTGCTTGCCTCAGTTTTTTACCTTTGATGGAATTAAATGGGAGGCTAAGAGAGAGAGAATGTAGGCGATAGCGATCCTTGTTTAAAGAAGGATTCCAACCTGGAATGTTACCTTTCCATTCCCTAAGCGGATGCTGCCTGACCCACTGAATTACTCCAGCACTTTGTATTTCGGCTCGATTATAATCATGTACTGTCTTTCTGCTGACTGGTTAGCACGGTAACAAAAGCTTCTCACTGAAGGAGGGTCTCAACCCAAAACGTCGCCTGTTCCTTTTCTCCAGAGATGCAGCCTGTCCCCCTGTGTTACTCCAGCTCTTTTGCGTCTATCTTTGGTGTAAATCAGCACCTGCAGTTCCTTCCTGCGCTTTTCACTGTACCTCAGTCGGTACACTTGGCAATAAACTAACTAAACTAAGTGAAGAGAGACACAAAGAGCTGGAGTAACTCAGCGGGGCAGGGAGCATCTCTGGAGAGAAGGAATGGGTAACGTTCTGGCTCGAGACCCTTCTTCGTGCATTCCTTCTCTCCAGAGATGCTGCCTGTCCTGCTGAGTTACTCCAGCTTTTTTGTGCCCATCTTCGGTTTAAACCAGCATCTGCAGTTCCTTCCTACTAACTACACGAAGTACTGGACGCCATTTGATGGGATAAGCAGAGGTTGAAGAGGCCTCCATGTTGGCAGAGGAAGCGGAGGAAACTTAAAGAAGGCAGAACAAATAACTACTGCAAACAAAACTGCAATGAAAGGGCACCTCGAGAGCTGGAATGTTCAAGGAGGGCATGCTCAAACCCTTTAATTTTACACCTGATTATTTCCTGAGTCTGCTTCGACCCAATTCAAAGTTCCAGTGCAGATGGGCAGGGACGAAGTGAAAGGCTGATTCTTTGTGAGTGCAGTTATGTCCCTTTCAAAGGAACACCGCTCACAAAGGGTTTTACTGCGTTGTTTCATTGTGCGATTCAAGGGGGGGGTGGACTCATCTTGAATGAGAAAAGGGAAAAGGTCCCCATCTCTTATTTCATGTGTAAATGAGGTGGGACTTGCAGAGTAAAGGTCATCCAGAGGAGTACTTTGTGTTTAACGATGTTCAAAGGGAGAAAGCAAAAGAGGGAGTGGATTCTCATTAAAAATCCATCTTAGAAACACTGCCTGGGCCTCAAAGAGGAGCAGGGTAGACGCAAGACGCTGGAGCAACTCAGCGGGACGGGCAGCATCTCTGGAGAGAAGGAATGGGCGACGTTTCAGGGTCCAGACCCTTCTTCAGACTAAAGAGGAGGGGTTGGAAAGACTTTAGAGTTTAGAACAGGAACAGGCGCTTCGGCCAACCGAGTCCGCGCCGACCAGCGATCATCTCCGTGCACTAGTACTATCCTACACACACTAGGGACCATTTCTAGCAAAGCCAATTAACCTACAAAATCTGCACGTCTTTGGAATGTGGGAGGAAACCGGAGCACCCGGAGGAAACCCATGCACGCGGTCACCGGGAGAGTGTACAGACTGCATACAGACAGCACCCGTAGTCAGGATCGAACCCAGGTCTCTGGTGCTGTGAGGCAGCAACTCTACCGCTGCGCCACCCTGATTCAATATTGAAGAAAGGTGAATACAAAAAAGCTGGAGTAACTCAGCGTGTCAGGCAGCGTCTCCGTAGTAAAGGAATACTGTAGGTGACATTTCGGATCGGGACCCTTCTCCATGGTATGTTAGCTTTCATAGCAAAAGGATTTGAGTATAGGAGCAGGGAGGTTCTACTTCAGTTGTATAGGGTCTTGGTGAGACCACACCTGGAGTATTGCGTACAGTTCTGGTCTCCAAATATCTGAAGAAGGACATTATTGCCATAGAGGGAGTGCAGAGAAGGTTCACCAGACTGATTCCTGGGATGTCAGGACTGTCTTATGAAGAAAGACTGGATAGACTCGGTTTATACTCTCTAGAATTTAGGAGATTGAGAGGGGATCTTATAGAAACTTACAAAATTCTTAGGGGGTTGGACAGGCTAGATGCGGGAAGATTGTTCCCGATGTTGGGGAGGTCCAGGACAAGGGGTCACAGCTTAAGGATAAGGGGGAAATCCTTTAGGACCGAGATGAGAAGGACTTTTTTCACACAGAGAGTGGTGGGTCTCTGGAACTCTCTGCCACAGAGGGTAGTTGAGGCCAGTTCATTGGCTATATTTAAGAGGGAGTTAGATGTGGCCCTTGTGGCTAAAGGGATCAGAGGGTATGGAGAGAAGCAGGTACGGGATACTGAGTTGGATGATCAGCCATGATCATATTGAATGGCGGTGCAGGCTCGAAGGGCCGAATGGCCTACTCCTGCACCTAATTTCTATGTTTCTATGTTTCTATGTTTACAGACTGAAGAAGGGTCTCAACCCAAAACGACACCTATTCCTTTTCTTCAGAGATGCTGCCTGTCCCGCTGAGTTGCTCCAGCCCCCTGTCCACATGCATCCCCCTACGCTTCTCTTGGTGCCCAGGTCTCCCTTGTGTTCGTCAGTCCGCACACAGACTGTACCCAGCACTGCGGTCCCAGTAATTGAATTTGCTGGCGAGGCTGGGAGAAAGAGAAAGACACAAGACGGACGAGTGCACAAAGCTGGGGTAACTCAGCGGGTCAGGCAGCGTCTCAGGTGCAAAGGGGATAGGTGGCGTTTCGTGTCGCGACCCTTCTTCCGACTGAGAGTCGGGGGAAAAGGGAAACGAGAAATATGGAGGATGATGTGGAACAAATGAATGAAAGAAATGCAAGAAAGTGAGGATGATAAAGGAAGCAGGCCATTGTTAGCTGTGGGCTAAGTGAGAACGAGTTATAAACACTCTCAACAAGATGGCTTTGAAGCTAGTAGGACTTGGGTGGGGGAGGGCAGGAGGGAGAGGGGATGCAAGGTGTTAGGTGAAGTTAGAGAAATCAATATTCATACTGCTGGGTTGTAAGCTGCCCAAGCGGAATATGAAAGGCGACTGTTAGTGAAGAGTAGAGGCCACAGCCTGCGCTGTTGATGGCCACCCCTCCCCCTGTCTCAGTGTCAGTGGCAGTTACAACATGCAGTGAGTGCTTCATCTCTGTAGCTCACACTCAGGGGGATGAGCGCAACTCAAACTTCTCACCAGGAGATGGACACAAAATGCTGGAGTAACTCCGCAGGACAGGCGGCATCTCCGGAGAGAAGGAATGGGTGACGTTTCGGGTCGAGACCCTTCTTCAGACTCGTGGCAAAGATGAGGGAGCAGGGGGCTCGGAAAGCGGAAGTCATTAAAGAGACGAAGGGTGTGCGAGGTATCTTGGACATAGGACGGGAGAGATTGGACCAGGGGGGGATTAGGATGTAGTGGAGGTACGTGGAAAACATTCCAGCGGGACAGGAGCAGGCAGAAACAATGGGTCTGCCAGGGCTGCTGAGTTGATGGAAATTTGGGGAGAACCAGGGGTGGGAGATTGCAACCTTCATGTGGTCCGCCCTGTTTCGACGAATGCAATCAACCCGGCGTGCAACAATCAAATAAGATCAAATAGAACAAGTTGTCCTACAACTTTAGGCTGTGCACGCCAGATGCAAGAAGAAGAAGGGGAGAAGGTAGAACTGGGCCTTGCGGGGCTGGGAAACGATAAGGCTAGAGGCTGTGGAGAAGAGGGCAGACAGCTGGAAGTGATACAATCAGAAATGGTCTGATTATGGCCTGGTGCTCATCTGTGGGGTCATGGTCCAAGGACGGGCCATGAGGAGGTATTTACTAAGAGGTTGGATACACTTGCCTCAATGTTTTTCTATTTGTACTGAATACCTCGTCCACTTTCTCACCAGTACTGCCAGCCGCCTGTCCCACTCCGCGTATCACTACGCACACGTTTTCCCCCACCACTCCATCACTCCGTTTCTCTTCCCCCCTCCTTCCGCACATCCCAAGTCTGTGTCCCCCATTTCCTTTTTACCCCCCCCCCCTCCCTCTTTCCCCTTCCCCTCCCACAACATATCCTTCCCTCCATCTTTACATTTTACACCTCTTTCCTTTATCCAACACCATTTTATCTCCGTTTTAACCTCCAGCCCTGGTCACTGTCTCCACCCATCTGCCAATCAGGATAGACACAAAAAGCTGGAGTGACTCAGCGGGACAGGCAGCATCTCTGGAGTAGGAATGGGTGACGTTTCGGGTCGAGACCCCTCTTCAGACTAGCTGACGTCTGGAGAAGAGTCACAACTTGAAACTTCACCCATTCCTTCCCTCCAGTGATGCTGCCTGTCCCGCTGAGTCACTCCAGTTCTTTGTGTCTGTCTTCGGTTTAAACCAGCATCTGCAGTTCCTTCTTACCATTTATCAGAACCCCTCTCTAGTTGTTGGTGGGTTGGTTTAGTTGCCTGATAACAGCTGGGAAGAAACTATCCCTGAATCTGGAGGTGTGGGCATTCACACTTCTTTAAAAAAATTTTTTTTATTAGAAGCAATGCATATTTCAAACAAGAGGGCATGGCATGAGAATTAAGGGACAGAGGTTTAGGGGTAACATGAGGGGGGACTTCTTTACTCAGAGAGTGGTGGCTGTGTGGAATGATCTTCCAGCAGAAGTGGCGGAAGCAGGATCGATTTTAACATTTAAAAGTAAAGTGGATAGGTATATGGACGGGAACGGAATGGAGGGGTATGGTCTGAGTGCAGGTAGATGGGACTAGGGGAAAATAAATGGTCGGCATGGACTGGAAGGGCCGAGAAGGCCTGTTTCCGTGCTGTAATTGTTATATGGTTATATGGTTATATTGCCAACAATATAACAGTTTTTCAAATTCACATTTAACTTGTTTCAAAAATTATACAAATATTACGAAATTATTTATATAAGCTTCTGTTATTTTTGTTAGAAAGTAAAGAAGTGAAAGAACAGGTCTATAATCAATGGAGATGGTGATTAAATAATATTGATTATGATGATATAAGAAAAATTTAAAAAAATAGAAATAAAGATTAATAAAAAAAAACAATTATTATATAATAATTTTTAAAAAATGAAGAATACATCTTAACAATGAATGGAACAATTGCACATAACAATATCTATAGAGACGTGTGTACAAATCCCAGAATAGATCTTTTCATCTACTCCTACAACTGGGTACTTATTGAGTTACAATGCTGAGCTCAGCTACCCCTTCAAATAGTCAGTGAATGGAGACCATATTTGTTCAAAAAGTTCATATTTATCCATTAGGACAAACCTGATTCTCTCCAAATGCAACGTCTCCGACATTTCCACAGTCCACATTTTAATTGTGGGGGATAATGTTCCCTTCCAGAATTTTAATTCACACTTCTGTACCTCTTGCCCGATGGGAGAGGGGAGAAGAGGGAGTGTTTCTATATTAGTCTAGACGGGTGCTTGATGGTCTGCATGGACATAGTGGGCCGACGGGCCTGTTTCCTTGCTGCTTGGCTCCATGGCAAATGTCCGACCCAGGGAAAGAGTGCTCGCCCAGGCCAGGGAAGGTTTCACTGTGAGCTGGGGGGACATTAAGGAAACCAACCAAAATGGATGTCCATGGCGTCTGGCCAATTCATAATTGAAGGCGGTGTGGAGGCCAAGTCAATGGATAATTTAAAGATGGAGTTTGGCTGATTCTTGATTAACAAGATTGGCCAGGGGTTACGGGGAGAAGGCAGGAGATTGGGGTTGAGAGAGAAAGATAGATCAGCCATGATTGAATGGCAGGGTAGACTCGATGGGCCGAATGGCATAATTCTGGCCCACTAACACAAACTATCCCCAAGACAAATTAAAAAACAGAACAAAAGGCACCAGGAGAGTGGGATAACCACTCAATACAAGGTTGGGTGATTTACAACCACCTCACTGTGTGCAGAGAACCATTTTAGAAGGGGGAGAAAATAACGGCGTCCCTGTTAAATGAAAGATTAATGTCCCTTGTTATCTGTGAAACATGTGTCATGGTGCACAGCACAGGAACAGCAATCAGGTGTGAATGACATGTTCTATTGTCAAACAAAACCCCTTGTTATGTTGTCAGGAATAGTCTGAAAGAGCAGCAGCAGGCCCTTAACAACTCCTCATCCAGGGAGTACCCAGGTCTCCAGCCGAGATTCAGTGCACATTGTTCAGGAGGGTGAGGGAGGCTGCTTTTTTACGGTCAATGCTCCTTTGTAGCTCAGAGTAATACCACTGGGATTCATCGGGGCTGGCGAAGTAGTTTAATTTATCGGACCTTATTGTCACTGGGATCTTTTTCATCTTCAACCCCCTGAAGACAATTGGTAGTTTAGCTCAGATTAGAGATACAGCGTGGAAACAGGCCCTTCGGCCCAGCGATCACCCCGCACATTAACACTATCCCGCATTAACACTAGGGACAATTTTTTTACATTTATACCAAACCAATAAACTTACAAAACTCTTTGTACGTCTTTGGAGTGTGGGAGGAAAGCGAAGATCTCGGCGAAAACCCACGCAGGTCACGGGGAGAAGGTACAGACAGTACCCGTGGTCGGGATCGAACCCGCATCTCTGAAGGCGCTGTAAGGCAGCAACTCTGCCGCTGCGTCACCGTGCATAGTTTTGAGTTGCAGTTAATCACGAACCACAAGGTGTGTAGAAAGGAACTGCAGATGCTGGTTTATACAGAAGATAAGTCACAAAGTGCTGGAGTAATTCAGCGTGTCCAACAGCAACTCTGGAAAAAAAGGATGGTTGACGTTTCATGTTGGGACCCTTCTTCAGACTGAAAGTAGAGGGGGGGGGGGGGGGGACTGGAGGTAAGAAAAGACCTGAGATCAAAGCAGAGCCGGCAGAAGATGACCAAGGATGGAGCCCACAATGGCCCAGAATAACCACAAGGCCAAATGCACTTGTGAGATGTCTGCCAGGTTTGATGCCCGGCTAAGAGAGAGAGAGATAGAGCGTCCAAGGACTGGCCTGAGATCCCACCCAGGGGATAGTTAAATTCTGCAAAACACATCGTGCTGGAGGAACTCAACGGGTCAGGCAGCATCTGTAGAGGGAATGGACAGATGACATTTCGGGTTGGGAACCTTCTTCAGCTGAAAGCAAACCAGCAATGTGGATCGACACAAAAAGGCTGGAGTAACTCAGCCGGCCAGGCAGCATCTCCGGTGAAAAGGAATAGGTGACGTTTTGAGTCGAGACCCTTCTTCAGCCATGTGGATTTCAGGCGAGAAGACTGAGTTGGACTGCAAAGAAATATTCGTCTGAAGAGGGGCCTCGACCCGAAACGTCACCCGTTCCTTCTCTCCAGAGATGCTGACTGTCCCGCTGAGTCACTCCAGCTTTGATTTTCTCAAGCTGCTCTCAGTAGCTCAGGCATTACAAAGGTCTGGATAACCCCTAAAGAAATTTCAGCTGCAATGTTTTACAATTTCTGCAAGAGAGAAGGTGGGACACATCTCCAATTTTACACACAGTAAGATCTCACAACAAGCACAGTGTTGGAATAACTCAGCGGGCCAGGCAGCATCGCAGGAGAGCGTGGATAGGTGACGTTTCAGATCGGAACCCTTGTTCTGACTGATTGTTAGGTGGGAAAGCAGGCCGAAAGACAGGAGGGGCAGGTGAGGAGGGTTACTTGATAGGTAGATGGTTGAACAAAGACCTTGAGATGAAAAGACAGAAGGTGGTGAGACAAAAGGATTGCAGAGTTGTGAATTGTGAAGCGAGAGGAAGGAATGTAGATGGAAGGGGCGGGGTAAGGGACAAATAGGTGCAAGTCCAGGTGGGGCACAGCGGAGGGAGGAATGGTGTGGGGGGGGGGGGGTTTGTTATATGGGGGAAGAAGTAAGAGGGGGATGGTGATGTAGTTACCTAAAATTGGAGAATTCAATCTTCATGCCATAGGATTCGGTTAGAGATTAACGATGAAATACATTTGAAAAGTAAAAATCCCAAAATCTGCAGATGATAGAATCTAAAATTAAAGCTGAGCCTGCTGGAAACTGCGGGCGGCACCGTGCAGCTGTTGGTAGAGCTCCTGCCTCACTGTGCCAGGGAACCAGGTTCGATCCTGCCCTCCGGTACTGTCTGTGCGGAGTTTGCACGTTCTCTTTGTGACCGCGTGGGCTTCCTCCAGGTGCTCCAGTTTCCTACCACATTTCAAAGACGTGCAGGTTTGTAGGTTAATTGGCCACTCTGAATTACACCTAGTGTGTAGAGTGTGGATGAGAATGCTGGATAACATAGGACCAGTGTGAACGTGTGATGAATGGTCGACGTGGACGCGGTGGGCGAGGTACCAATTCCCATGCTGTCTCTCTAAACTCTAAATACTCAGCAGGTTAGAAACATCGAAAATAGGTGCAGGAGTAGGCCATTCGGCCCTTCGAGCCTGCACCGCCATTCAATATGATCATGGCTGATCATCCAACTCAGTATCCCGTACCTGCCTTCTCTCCATACCCCCTGATCCCTTTAGCCACAAGGGCCACATCTAACTCCCACAACATGGAAGGGTACAAAGAACAAGCCAGGTGTGAAAAGAATAGATCCAAGCAGAAGATGCTCAAGGAAATGTACGCTGGTTCATTGTTGGAAGAGGGGAAGGTGACAACGGGGACAATGAAACGAGGTGGAGAACTAGGGATGGAGAGAGAGGGAAAGCAAGGGTTAGAGAAATCAATATGTATTGTCTGGTTGCACATATGGCTTTGGGTTTTTAGTATTGTGGTTATTAATTTGTTGAATTTTTGCTTATTATATATTATCCCTGTGTATTGTGTTTAATGGCCTCTTATGTTGCTGCAAGTAAGAATTGCATTGCTCACTTGTCAGTACAAATGATAATTAAACACTCTTGACTCTTGACTCTCTTGACTCTATAACAACCGTGCAACATCCAAATTTGTGTCAGAACAGTGTAGTCAGACGAGAGGGCCGTAAAAGTCGGAGAGATAGGTTGGAAAGAGGACGACGGCAGAAATGTTTCAAAGAGTGTGCGGCACGGTGGCGCAGCGGTGGAGTTGCTGCCTCACAGCGCCAGAGACACAGGTTCGATCCTGACTGCGGGTGCTGTCTGTGCGTAGTTTGTACGTTCTCCCCGTGACCTGTCTGGGTTTATTCCGAGATCGTTCGGTTTCCTCCCACACTGCAAAGACACACAGGTTTGTAGGTTAATTGGCTTGGTATAAAATGTAAATTTGTCCCTGGGTACTGTTAATGTGTGGGGATCGCTGGTCGGCACGGACTGGGTGGGCCGATCGGCCTGTTTACGCACTGTATCTCTCAACTAAACTAAGTGAGTTCCAGAATCTTGGAACCCTTCTTCAGACTCAGAGTTGCAAGTAAGACTTTGAAAAAGGGACGAGACTGGGAGGTCGTTTTGCTGAACACCTTGGCTTAGCCAGCCAGGACTACGTGACCTCCCGGTTGCCAAATACTTTAACTCCCCCCATTCCCATTCCTACACTGACCTTTCTATCCTGGGCCTCCTCACATTGTCAGAGTGAGGCCAAATGCAAATTGGAGGAACAGCACCTCATATTTCGCTTGGGCAGCTTACACCCCAGCGGTATCAATTATCGATTACACTCACTTCAAGTAATCCTTGCACCCCCCCCCACTCTCTCTCTGTCCCTCCCCCATCCTAGTCATCGTACTAGTTTCACTGTTGTCTTGTTGTGACTCACTATCTGCATAACTCGATATCACCTACCCCACAGCCAACAATGGACCATTGTGGGCCCCACCTTTCATTGATCACCGTTGCTTTTTGCATATCTTTTTTGCATTTGTTTATTCTACAGCTCTCCATATCACCATCTATATCTCCTGTTTCCATTTCCCCGGACACTCAGTCTGAAGAAAGGTCTCGACCCGAAGCGTCACCTATTCTTTTTCTCCAGAGATGCTGCCTGTCCCGCTGAGTTATCCCAGCTTTTTGTGCTATTTCAGGGCTGTTCCTCCATCCTTCTGTTTCCCGCCCCTATAACTAGTGGAGTGGCCCAGGAAGATCTGTGCCCTGACACCTTGTGTTACAGTCCGTCTTGTTCCAATTGAGTAGCTTTATCATTGGCTAGCTTTAATAGGACTGACATCATATACTATTAGAGTCATAGAGATTCATAGTGTGGCAGAGTCATACAGTGTGGAAACAGGCCCTTCAGCCCAACTTGCCCACACCGGTCAACATGTCCCAGCTATACTAGTCCCACCTGCCCGCGTTTGGACCATCTCCCTCCAAACCTGTCCTATCCATGTACCTGTCTAGCTGTTTTCTTAAATGTTGGGATATTTCAACTACCAGCCTCAACTACCTCCTCTGGCACCTTGTTCCATGCACCCACCACCCTTTGTGTAAAAAAGTTACCTCAGAGATTCCTATTAAATCTTTTCTCCTTCACCTTGAACCCATGTCCTCTGGTCCTCGATTTCCCCACTCTTGGCAAGAAATTCTAAAGATTAATAAACAAACAGAGGCAGTGCCAGAGAACAAGGCAGCACCCACAGATAAATCTGGCCGTCACTTCCCCAATGGTGCAGGCCAGGTCATTGAAAGCTGCAAGTACTGCCCTTGGAAGGAGAACCTTACACTACCTACACAACACAAAGTGCTGTAGAGAGGATGTCGCCTGCCTTCTCCCCATATCCCTTGACTCCACTAGCCCCTAGAGCTCTATCTAACTCTCTCTTAAGTCCATCCAGTGACTTGGCCTCCACTGCCCTCTGTGGCAGGGAATTCCATAAATTCAAACTCTCTGGGTGAAGAATATTTTTCTCACCTCAGTCTTAAATGACCACTAAGACTATGGCCCCTGGTTCTGGACTTTCCCAACGTTGGGAACATTTTTCCTGCATCTAGCTTGTCCATTCCTTTTATAATTGTATATGTTTCTATAAGATTTTCCCCCTCATCCTTCTAAACTCCGGCGAATACAAGCCTAGACTTTTCAATCTTTCCCAAATCAGTACCCTGTTCCTGCTTTCTCCCCATATCCCTTGATTCCATGAGCCTGAAGAGCTATGGGAGAAGCTCACACACCCTTGCACAACACAGAGTGCTGGAGGAACGCTGAGATTTAGGCCTGGGCCTGCTGAGTTCCTCCAGCACTTTGCGTTCTGCCCAAGGTTCCCACGTCTGAAGATCCCTGCGCCTGTTAAGGGGCCCCGTGATTGGAATGTACGTCAACCGTTGCTACTGAATCCAACCCTTGGGTGCTTGAGAGAGCATGAACAAAGCCACGTTCATTAGTTAACCACATTAGGAAACTCCCACACGCACACTATGGAAGTTGTCATGTCAGTTTATTCTCAG
The DNA here is from genome assembly GCA_963514005.1 of Raja brachyura. The sequence goes on from OY740808.1 coordinate 9,975,655, forward strand.
CATTTGTGACTTGGCTCCGGTCCTAGTCAGAATTTGTTATGTGGCTGCACAGAGATGTTGACTAATATGGCAGGGAATGTACCACAAGGTCTCCTTAAAGACCCGTCTACATCAGCCCTGCTCTTTATTTGGTCAGGTCTGACTTCTCTCTTCCATCAGCATTTCTATTGATCCGACGGTCCCACTGAGTTACCCCAGTACTTTGTGTTTTTTTATTATTAGGAACCAATGTTAGTTGGTGACTACAACATCCTCTGAATAAAAGTGGTTCAGTGGTTCAATGGTATTTTCCTTGTCACATGTGCAGCATCACAATGAAATTATTTTTGCATATTTACAACTGTTCCCACCCTGACCCGTTCCTTCAGCCCAGCAAAGCCCAGTGACGTACTGGGTCTAAAAATATTGGTTGCCAGGAGACAAAGGGGGCCCACTTCATCAGGGGCCCACTTGCCATCAGGCAAGCTGACAGTCCGCCACTGGGTCCACCACCAGAGAGATGACCCATTGAGTGGACTGTGTCTCTACACCGACTCGAGCTGCTATATTAGGGCGGTCAAGGTGGCGCAGAGTTGCTGCTTTACAGCGAATGCAGCGCCAGAGACCCGGGTTCGATCCTGACTACGGGCGCTGTCTGTACAGAGTTTGTACGTTCTCCCCTTGTCATGCGTGGGTTTTCTCCGAGATCTCTGGTTTCCTCCCACACTCCAAAGACGTACAGCTTTGTAGGTTAATTGGCTTGGTAAAAGTAAAAATTGTCCCTAGTGGGTGTAGGATGGTGTTAATGTGCGGGGATCGCTGGTCGGCGCGGACCCGGTGGGCCGAAGGGCCTGTTTCCATGCTGTATTTCTAAACTAAACTAAACTAAATGAAGTATTTCCAGCTTTTACTTTTCATTTAGTTTGGAGATACAGCGCGGAAACAGGCCCTTTGGCCCTCAGAGTCCGCACCGACCAGCGATCCCCGCACATTAACACTATCCTACACACACTAGGGACATTTACACCAAGCCCATCAACCTACACACCTGTGCATCATTGGAGTGTGGGAGGCAACCGAAGATCTCAGAGAAAACCCACGCAGGTCACAGGGAGAACGTACAAACTCCGCACGGACAAGCACCCTTAGTCAGGATCGAACCTGGGTCTCTGGCGCTGTGAGGCAGCATCTCTACCGCCATGCCACTGTGCCACCCAAGGATCTCCCAACTCTCCCAAAGATCCATGGTTTAACTAATTTTATTACAAACCACAACACAAAAGGAGGCCATTCAGTCTATTGGGTCTCTGCTATCTCATCAGCCCTACACCCCCTAATTTCCTTCCATCCCATTCTCTCTCTTTCCCCATCAGCTCCCCCTTGATACATTTTTCAACTTACACAGAAGGCCAATGAGGTTCGAGTGTGTAGGAAGGAACTGCAGATGCTGTTTTTTTACCGAAGATAGACTCACGGTGCTGAAGTAGTGCAGGCAGCATCTCTGGAGAAAAAGGATGGTGATGTTTCGGGTCGGAACAAACCCATCTGAAGAACCTTTTCCAAAGAAGGGTTCCGACCCGAAACGTCACCCATCCTTTTTCTCCAGAGATGCTCCCTGTCTGCCGAGTGGCTCCAGCAGTTTGTGTCTATAATGAGATTCGAGTACGTTTAAGGACACAAAGTACTGGAGTCACTCAGCAGGTCAGGCGCCATCTCTGGAGAACATGGATAGAACACATGGAATTGGGGACATATTTTGACCTGGACGGATAATAGGCTACAGGCAGTAAAAAAAGAAGTGCAAGTTTGCAGATCGTCAGCTGGTAAGCTGGGACTTGTGGGTTGCCACAGGGATCGGTGAGTGAATGCCAAATATTTACCATCGAAGCCAACCATTTGGCTGAAGTGAACCAAATGTCATATTTCCCCAAAATGCTGGAGTAACTCAGCATCTCTGGAGAGAAGGAATGGGTGACGTTTCGGGTCGAGAACCTTCTTCAGACTGAGAGTCAGGGGAGAGGGAAATGAGATAGAGAAGGGTAAAAAAAGAACAGGCAAGGTGTGAAAAGGACAGATCAAAGTAGACGATGATCAATGAGATGTACAATGGCTCACTGTTGGCTGAGGGACAGCGAGGCGTACTGGCACGTTTTTTGATGATAACAAATGAGATGGGATTGTGAGTAGGGAGGAGAGCAGAAAGCGGCTTCATGGGGAAACAGACCAAGATGAATGTCTGGGCAAGGACTCTAACGAGGTGGAAAAATGTGACCTTACCCATTGTGGAGCACATGACTGAAACCTTGGTGAAGTGCCGAGAGATTACCTCGTGTAGATGTTCAACGAGTCACCAAATAGTGAAAAGCCTGGATAGAGTGGATGTGGAGAGGATGTTTCCACTAGTGGAAGGGTCGAGGACCAGAGGTCATAGCTTCAGAATCAAAGGACGTTTCTTTAGGAAGGAGATGAGGAGGAATTTCTTTAGTCAAAGGGTGATGAATCTGTGGAATCCTTTGCCTCAGAAGGCTGTGGAGGCCAAGTCATTTGATATTTTTAAGGCAGAGATAGATAGATTCTTGATTAGTACAGGTGTCAGACGTTATGGGGTGAAGGCAGGATATTGGGGTTAGGAGGGAGAGATAGATCAGCCATGATTAAATGGCAGAGTAGACTTGATGGGACGAATGCCCTAATTCTGCTCCTATCACTTATGAAATTTGGGTGTCTTTGTGGTCAAGTCACTGAAGGTTAATATGTCGGCACAGCAAGCGATTAGAAGGGAAATGAAAATCTTTATTGCAAGAATATTTGTGCACAGGATTGGTAGCATTAGGAAGGCAATGTGGCCAGGGTGGTGTAGATCTTAGTTTAGTTTAGTTTCGAGATACAGCGCGGAAACAGGTCCTTTGGCCCAGCGAGTCCGCACCTCCAGCGATCCCCGCACAAGAACACTATCCTACACACCAGGGACAATTTACAATTTTTTTACCGAAGCCAATTAACTTACAAACCTGTACGTCTTTGGAGTGTGGGAGGAAACTGGAGCACCCTGGAGAAAACCCACGCAGGTCATGGGGAAAGCATACAAACTCCGTACAGACAGCACCCATCGGCAGGATCGAACTCGGGTCTCAGACGCTGTGAGGCAGCAACTCGACCGCTGCCCCACCATGCCACCCACAAATCATAAGATCTTAAGATCATTAGTGATAGGAGCAGAATTCGGCCATTCGGCCCATCAAGTCAACTCCACCATTCAATCATAGCTGATGTATCTCTCCCTCATAACCCCATTCTCCTGCCTTCTCCCCATGACACCCCTATTCTTTTTTTTAAAGTATTTTTTTATTAGAAGCAAGTAGATAATAAGAACATTTCATGTGTAACAGTCATACATTGCTAATATTATCAATATTATCAATTATTTAATGACTCTGCTTCTATATATATATATATTTTTATAGATAGAAAATAATAAAGAAAGAGGGGAAAAAAGCATGATAAAGAAGAATGGAATAATTTACTAATAATACAACATCGGAGATAGGTTCGAAAATTATTAAGTATAACTTTTCATCTAATCCTGAGTTCGAGCTCCAGTCAGTTTTCCGTGCCGAACCAATCTACCCCTTCAAGTTGTCAATAAACGAAGACCATATTCTGACAAAGAGTTCTTGTTTGTCCATTAAGACAAGTCTGATTCTTTCCAAATGTAGGGTCTCCGACATTTCCATAATCCACATTATAATTGTGGCGGTTATAGGGCCTTTCCAAACTTTTAATATTCATTTTTTCCCAGTTATTATACTATAGTCGAGAAAGTTTCTTTGGCTTGCAGTAAGTGTTAGACTTTGTTCTGATATTCTTAATATTATTCGCTTTGAGTCGGGATCCAATTGGGTGTTGAAAGCTTCCGAAATTATCGTAAAGATTTCCGTCCAACCCGTGTTCTCATTCCCCTTCTGCCACTTCCCACCTCAGCCAGGGGGGGTTGTTGTGGCCTGGTGCCAGGAATTGGTGCAGTGAGCTATGGGTGGGAGCTGAGACCCATTCCAAGTGGAGGGACAGAGGTGGGTCCTGTGTGTGTGTGTGTGTGTGTGTGTGTGTGGTGACAGCTGACACATTATACCCGTTTGGTGGAGGCACCACAGGCAGTGTTCAGCTAATCAAATTGCTGCCTGTCACACAGGTATCACAGTACATCATTCCAGCCGCTCTTTGATATTACCTGAAATATGAACGGGGACCCTGGCCAAGGATTGCAGCCACCTACGACCCTTTGCCGTGAGAAGCTGACGAAATGTGTAGGAAGGTTGGAACTGAACCAAAGATAGACACACAAAATGCTGGAGTAATTCAGCGGGTCAGGCAGCATCTGGGGAGAAGGAATGGGGGTGACGTTTCGGGTCAAGACCCTTCTTCGGACTGAGAGTCAGAGGGGAAATGGGAACGTTTCGGTTCGAGAAACATTTGGTTCAGGGTTTTTCAGCCTGAGGAAGGGTCTTGATCCAAAACGTCACCCATTCCTTCTCTCCAGAGATGCTGCCTGTCCCGCTGAGTTACTCCAGCTTTTTGGATCTATCGTGAGAAGAAATGTCAAGTCCAGTCACTTTTATTTCTATAGCACATTAAAAAAAACTCTTGTTGGCCAAAGTGCTTTACATTGGTATAAGAATAGTATAACAAACAACAGTGGTCCACAGATTAAATACAAACATCACTACATTTTTTCTGCCCCTCCCTTCCGCCGTTGCAAGGCTTATTATTTCCCCGTGCAGAATAACCCCGACAAGCTGGCCTGGATGGTAAATAACCGGGACAGGTTAGGACAGGGGCAGGGACAAGGGCAGGGGCAGGGGCAGGACAGGGGCAGGGGCAGGGGCTGGGGCTGGGGAAGGGGCAGGGGCAGGACAGGGGCAGGGGCAGGGGCAGGACAGGGGCAGGACAGGGGCAGGGGCAGGGGCAGGGGCAGGACAGGGGCAGGGGCAGGGGCAGGGGCAGGACAGGGGCAGGACAGGGGCAGGGGCAGGGGCAGGGGCAGGACAGGGGCAGGGGCAGGGGCAGGACAGGGGCAGGGGCAGGGGCAGGGGCAGGGGCAGGACAGGGGCAGGGGCAGGGGCAGGACAGGGGCAGGACAGGGGCAGGACAGGGGCAGGGGCAGGGGCAGGGGCTGGGGCAGGACAGGGGCAGGGGCTGGGGCAGGTGCTGGGGCAGGACAGGGGCAGGGGCTGGGGCTGGGGAAGGGGCAGGGGCAGGACAGGGGCAGGGGCAGGGGCAGGGGCTGGGGCAGGACAGGGGCAGGGGCTGGGGCGGGGGCAGGGGCGGGGGCAGGGGCAGGGGCAGGGGCAGGGGCAGGGGCAGGGCAGGGGCAGGACAGGGGCAGGGGCAGGGGCAGGACAGGGGCAGGACAGGGGCAGGGGCAGGGGCAGGACAGGGGCAGGACAGGGGCAGGACAGGGGCAGGGGCAGGGGCAGGGGCAGGGGCAGGACAGGGGCAGGGGCAGGGGCAGGACAGGGGCAGGGGCAGGGGCAGAGGCAGGGGCAGGGGCAGGGGCAGGGGCAGGACAGGGGCAGGGGCAGGGGCAGGGGCAGGGGCAGGGGCAGGGGCAGGGGCAGGGGCTGGGGCAGGGGCAGGGGCAGGGGCTGGGGCTGGGGCTGGGGCTGGGGCTGGGGCAGGGGCAGGGGCAGGGGCAGGAAGGGGCAGGGGCTGGGGCAGGGGCAGGGGCAGGACAGGGGCAGGGGCAGGGGCAGGGACAGGTCGGGGCAGGGGCAGGGGCAGGGGCAGGGGCAGGGGCAGGGGCAGGGGCTGGGGAGAGCCTTACATACATACAGCTGCTGCTGCTGCTGCTGCGGGCGGACTGCCATTTTGGAGCCTGCGAGATCCGATCAGTAGAAGCAAGTTTGCCTGAAGGGAAGAAATTGGCAAAGAAAGAATCGATTGTGAATGGAAAAAGCCGCCATCTGCGTTGGGCCAGAGCTTTAAACGGTTTCTTCTTTTTTTAAAAAAAACCCCTTAAAAAACACTAATTAACGAAGATCTTTGAATCTCAGCCCACCAACAAGTATCACCTGCTGTGCAAACTGTAAGTGTTTGAACACAGCCCCACACTGCTGCTGAGGTCCATGTTCCAGAAGAAGCATTGTCGTGAATGACTGGTCGGTCTCAGAAACTTAATTGCCGGCCAGACTCTGCAATTTTACTTTGAAGCCATTATCTCTGTTATCCTCGGCTAATTTGCGTGATCTTCCCACGCCCGCCATCGATACACGGCACCTCAGTTGGAGATGCCTGGTGGCATCTGGTGGAGATGCCAGTCTGTTGGCACTGCCTTGTGTTTGGGTGCAACGTTGCAATCAAGGCAGCTGCCTGCCTGTCTGCTGCCTCACTTGACTGACCGACCGACCGGGATTAGAGATAGACGCAAAACGCTGGAGTAACTCAGCGGGACGGAAGGAACGGGTGACGTTTCGGGTCGAGGCCCTTCTTCACACTATGTGTCAGGGGAGCGGGAAATGAGAGATATATAGACGGTGATGTCGAGAGATATAGAACAAATGTATGAAAGATATGCAAAAAAGTAACGATGATAAAGGAAACAGGCCATTGCTAAGTCATAGAATGCTACAGTGTGGAGACAGGCCCTTCGACCCATCTCTCCCACACCAGCCAACAATGTCCCAGCTACACCAGTCCCACTCGCCTGCACTTGGTCCATAACCCTCGAAACCTTTCCATGTACCTGTCCAACTGTTTCTTAAACTATGGGATAGTCCCAGTCTCAACTATATCCTCTGGCAGCATGTTCCATTCACCCACCACTCTTTGTGTGAAAATGTTACCCCTCGGATTGCTATTAAATCTTTTCCCTTTCACCTTGAACCTATGTCCTCTGGTCCTCGATTCCCCTACTCTGGGTAAAAGACTCTGTGCATCTACCCCGATATATTCCTCTCATGATTTTGTACACCTCTATAAGATCTCCCCTCATCCTCCTGCCCTCCAAGGAATAGAGACCCAGCCTACTCAACCTCTCCCATTAGCTCACATCCTCCCAAATCTTTTCCGAACCCTTTCAAGCTTGACAATATCCTTCCTATAACATGGTGCTGAGAACTGAACTAATGTGGTCTCACCAACGTCATATTCAACTGCAACATGACCTCCCAACGTCTATAGGTGAGCAACTCTTTGTGTACTGCCTCGCTGAGGTCTGCTGTGTGAGTTTACCGGGTTGTATGCAAACAAAGCATTTCACTGCACCCAGGTACATGTGACGATAATGCATTGAATAGTATCGTTTAAGAGGCATTTAGACAGACAAGTGAATAGGCAGGGAACAGAGAGCTATGGACCATGCAGTTGGGATTAATTTAGAGGGCGTCATAGTCAGTACAGAGATGGTGGGCTGAAGGGCCTGTTCCTGTGCTGTACGGTTCTATGTTCTATGATGATCACTGGATGAGTGAGTGGTGCTAATTGTAGCACGCACACGCACACGTTGCACACACAGAGCAGAGACCAAATAGCCAACGTCTCTGCCTTCACATCAACAACTCGTCCAGTGTGTTCAGTGCAGCAACTTCCAGAGATTGGCATTGCAACAATACGGAAAAGTGGGGCATTGCAACAACCAGTCACGGTGTTACTATAATCACCTTCCAGAGTGCGGGGTGTCACAACAACAACCTAATGTGCAAGGTGCAAGGTACATTATCACAGCTACGTTATTCTCTGGAGACCATCAGCGACATGTGAAATGCGTGAGATGATCGCGGGACAGAGGAAGGCAGATCTCAGAGAGGGGGGGATGGGGGGGGGGAGAGGAGGAAAAGTTAAAAACATCAGCCATAGCAAGGACGACATAAGAGTAGAGCTACTGCCGTCCAGCGCCAGAGACCAGGATTCAATCCTAACTACGGGTGCTTGTCTGTATGGAGTTTGTCCATTCTCCCCGTGACCTGCAGGGGTTTTGTCCGAGATAGACAATAGGCAATAGGTGCAGGAGTAGGCCATTCGGCCCTTCGAGCCAGCACTGCCAGTCACTGTGATCATGGCTGATCATCGGTTTCCTCCCACACTCCTAAAATAAGGGTTTGTCGGTTAATTGGCTTGGTATAAATGTAAAAATTGTCCCCAGTGTGTGTAGGGTAGTGTTGGTGTGCTGGGATCACTGGTCGGCACGGACTCGGTGGGCTGAAGGGCCTGTTTCCCTGCTGCATCTCTAAACTAAACTAGACCAAACTAAAATGGAATATTTTACGCCAGTTGATTACCAAACCCCTTCCTCCGCTCTTCAGGCCTTCGTACCCGCAGCAAGCGTAACTTTTTAAGCCTCTCTGTCATCCTCAAAACAAAACAGATGCGGCCCCTCTCACCTTACCTTGCTCTGAATAATTAATAAGGAACAAAACTCAAGAGAAAGGAAGCGTATTATCCCACCCATTCCTGGCCGCCTAATTGCTGATTTGTCATGAAAGACAAAAGTGGATTGAAACAGTGTACTTGCTAAGGCAGCCAGTTTGAATCAATAACCCATTGACAGAGAAAGTGAATGTTTAAGGCATTGTCTGGTCCCTTTGTACACTTGATGTTTGGTTGCTTTGGAGTGCCACAGGTGTGGCTATGGCTCTGTTAAGATGTAAAGAAACGCGGTCTCCAGTTTCCAGACCCAAGATTTCACTCTCAGCTGTGATCAAAATGTCCAGGCCAGAAGTAAACAGTTGGACGTTGTTCTTGAATTTCATTCCGCTTTCTCCCCTCTTGTTGGCGACGTGAATACTGTGCCTTCCAGAACCATGCACGTGGTGAAGTCCAGCGACAAGATGCTGCTTACTTTTAATTTAGAAATACAGCATGGAAGCAGGCTCTTCTGCCCACTGATTCCCTGCCAGCCAGCGACCATCCCATCACACGCTTTGTTTAAACTTTCAACGTTAGGCTGTCGAGATACAGCGTGGAACCAGGCCCTTCGGCCCTCTGAGTCCATGCCGGCCATTGATCATCCCATCACACCTTTCTTTAGACTTTACTATTTAGAGATACAGCATGGGGACAGGCCTTTTGGCTCACTGAGTCTGTGCACTAACCTACGCACACTAGATACAGTTTTACAACATATTGAAGCCAATTAACCTACAAATCTGTTATCCAACTTTCTCGTCCACTCTCCACACGCTGAGGACAGTTTACAGAGGGACAATTAACCCACATAGACATAGAAACATAGAAACATAGAAACATAGGTGCAGGAGTAGGCCATTCGGCCCTTTGAGCCTGCACCGCCATTCAATATGATCATGGCTGATCATCCAACTCAGTATCCCGCACCTGCCTTCTCTCCAAACCCCCTGATCCCTTTAGCCACAAGAGCCACATCCAACTCCCTCTTGAATATAGCCAATGAACTGGCCTCAACGACCTTCTGTGGCAGAGAATTCCAGAGACCCACCACTCTCTGTGTAAATAATGTTTTCCTCATCTCGGTCCTAAAGGAATTCCCCCTTATCCTTAAACTGTGACCCCTTGTTGTGGACTCCCCCAACATCGGGAACAATCTTCCTGCATCTAGCTTGTCTTTGAGATGAAACCCGCATGTCTTTGAGATGTGGGAGGGAACCGGAGCACCCGGAGGAAACCCACGCGGTCACGGGGAGAACGTGCAAACTCCACACACAGACAGCATCCAAGGTCAGGATTGAACCCGGGACTCTGGTGCGGTGAGGCAGCGGCTCTAGTGTCCGCGCCACTGTGCCGCCTGGTCGCTGTTGTATTTGATGGAAAGCTGAGCGACCATGATCATTCCACGTAGTCTAGACACTGTGCAAACATGTGCTCACTTCCTTGGAGGGGTCGGCATGTGTAAATCATAATCAGGAGCCTGGCAGATCTTTGATTGTTAGAATGGAGCGGTTGGGCTTGTCCACTCTGGAGTTTAGAAGGATGAGAGGTTACCTCATTGAAACACATAAGATTGTTAAGGGTTTGGACACGCTAGAGGCAGGAAACATGTTCCCGATGTTGGGGGAGTCTAGAACCAGGGGCCACAGTTTAAGAATAAGGAGTAAGCCATTTAGAACGGATACGAGGAAACACTTTTTCTCACAGAGAGTGGCGAGTTTGTGGAATTCTCTGCCTCAGAGGGCGGTGGAGGCAGGTTCTCTGGATGCTTTCAAGAGAGCTAGATAGGGCTTAAAAATAGCAGCGTCAGGGGAGAAGGCAGGAACGGGGTACTGATTGGTGATTACTGATTTTTCTCTATGTTTCTAATACACTCAGATGCTGAGCTCCATAGTAGGGAATTCCAAAGTTTAATTCAAAACATCAATGGATTTCTGGAAATTAAGGGAATCGAGGAGCATAAGAAGCAGTTAGATGGGCATATAAATAGGACAAGTTTGGAGGGATGTGGACCAAATGCTGGCAGATGGGACTGGTGTAGCTTGGACATGTTGGCCAGTGTGGGCAAGTTGGACCACAGGGCCTGTTTCCATGCTGTATCACTCTATGACTCCATGGGGATAGTGCACCAGAATGATGTGGAGGAGGAAGACCAGCCACGATCTTGATGAATGGCAGAGCGGGTGCAGGGGCCAAATGGTTCCCTTATTCCTTTATGAACTTGCGTTCAGAAAAAGCTGTCAAGTCACACAGAAGTGTCCCCTTGAAACACTAGTGTAGAGTGAAGAGAGAGTTGAGGTCCACAGCCATAATGTTGAATAACCTACCATTCACCGATGAGGTTCAGATTCTGCAAATTGTGCTCCTGTCACTTATGAACTTATGAAATACACAATAGTCGTGCAAAGTGAAAAACACATCTTCCCAAAGTCTATGTTGTTCGGAGCCTATTTCGTGGTTGTACTGTTCAATAGCCTGAAGGCCGAAGGGAAGAAGCTGCACCTGAACAGGGGTTAGACAGGCTAGATGCAGGAAGATTGTTCCCGATGTTGGGGAACTCCATAACAAGGGGTCACTGTTTAAGGATAAGGTTGAAGTCTTTTAGGACCGAGATGAAAAAATCATTTTTCACACAGAGAGTGGTGTGTCTCTGGAATTCTCTGCCACAGAAGGTAGTTGAGGCCAGTTCATTGGCCTACTCCTGCACCTAATTTCTATGTTTCTATGTTTCTATGAACTTGGATGTTACAGTTTTCAGGCTCCTTCTTCCCGATGGAGCAGGAGTGAAATGAGAGCGTGGTCAGGGTGGTGTGGGTCTGTGATGATGCTGGCCGCCTTTTTGAGGCCGCGACACTTGCAGATCCCTTCGATGGTGGGGAGGTCAGAGCCCCGTGATGGACTGGGCAATGTTCAACACTTTTTGCAATCTTCTTTGTTCGAGTTGCCGAACCAGTCAATACCCTCTCTGCCGTGCACCTACCTGTGTGAGATGTATGGGCTGAGAGTTTGGATTTGCCCATTGAACAAGCAACTGTGGGAACAGAAGCAGGCTGGCCACCCCCTTGAACCTGTCCTGCCATCCAGTCATTCTCCGAGATTCCCACCGGGATTCGCTGTTGACTGGCATCTAATAATGTTCATAAGTGATAGGAGCAGAATTAGGCCATTCGGCCCATCAAGTCTACTCCGCTGACAGACAGCAACTACTGGAGTAACTCAGCGGGACAGGCGGCATCTCTGAAGAGAAGGAATGGGTGACGTCTCTGGTCGAGACCCTTCTTCCTTCTTCCCAGAGACGCTGCCTGTCCTCCTGAGTTTCTCCAGCATTTTCTGTCTATCTCCGGTTTAAATCAGCATCTGCATCATCCAGTATCCTTCCTACACAAGTCAGAATGAGGCTATTCGGCCCATTAAGTCAACTCCGCCATTCAATCATGGCTGATCTATCTTTCCCTCTCGACCCCATTCTCCTGCTTTCTCCCCATAACCCCTGACACCCGTACTAATCAAGACTCTGTCAATCACCGCCTTAAAAAATATCCATGGATTGGGCCTCCACTCTAGAGCCTTCTGTGGAGGCCAAGCAGGAGAAAGAAACCAGTTCCAGCAGGGATTCCTCGAAGTACAAGAATTCAAAGCAACATTGTGAATGTAAGCATGTTCTCCAATTTAGTTTAGAGATACAGCGCGGAAACAGGCCCTTCGGCCACTGAGTCTGCGCCAACCAGCGATCCCCGCACATTCACACTATCCTACACACACTAGGGACAATTTACATTTACACCAAGCCAATTAATCTGCAGGTAGTCAAAAGTGCTGGACAAACTCAGCGGGTGAGGCAGCATCTATGGAGCGAAGGAAATAGGCAACGTTGCCTTCGTTTTTCCAGCATCTGCAGTTCCTTCTTGAACAATTAACCTGCACGACTGTACGTATTGGGAGTTTGGGAGGAAACCGAAGATCTCAGGGAAAACCCACGCAGGTCATGGGGAGAATGTACAAACTCTGAACAGACTGCACCCGTAGTCGGGATCGAACCCGCGTCTCCGACGCTGCAAGCGCTGTAAGGCAGCGACGTTCCCGCTGCGCCACATGTCCGCAGGTCTGTCTCCGCAGGTGGTAATTCAGAGCCCTCATCGTGTCAACAATGTCACAATTGCCCAAGCAAACGAGTGAAAGAATAAAGAGAGCTCTGCCGACTGGGGGCATGGACTCGAGGGACAGAGTGGCAGATGATTTCACTCATTAAAAACAGATTGTGCCGCCCCGCAGAGCACCCCAAAGCCGTGACTAAATCGTTCTCCTGCACTTGGGATTCGCACCTACTGGGTCCTGGGTAACGTCCCCAGTCCCCCGTGGCTCCACGCGATGCTGGAAAACATCAACACTCCAGCGTGCGACCCTCACGAGACCCCGCCAACCAATGCCAAGCTTCCACGCACCACAATGCCCAAAGCACAATAACCTTCCGTTCTGCTTGGAGGAATAAACAAAGTGTGTCGACACAACTGTGCTTCGCTCTGCTGTGTTGGAAGCTTACAATCAAAGGCTGATCTCAATAGACAATAGGCAATAGGTGCAGGAGTAGGCCAAACGGCCCTTCGAGCCAGCACCGTCATTCAATGTGATCATGGCTGATCATCCCCAATCAGTACCCCGTTCCTGCCTTCTCCCCATATCCCCTGACTCCCCGATTTTTAAGAACGATCCCGACGGAATAGACAGTGAATGGTGTTGAAAAATAATTCAGCGGTTGTAGTCAGTTCCGTTCAGTTTAGTTTATTGTCACCCGTACTGAGGTACAGTGAAAAGCTTTTGCTGCGTGCTATCCGGTCAGTAGTAAAGACAGTACGTGATTATAATCGAGCCATTTACAGTGTACAGGTACCAAGAGGGGCGGTGCGGGACAGAAAGATGGGCGTTGTTTTAGGATGAGGAGTTGCTTCAGTGTTAGTTCCAGTTGGCTGTGAGCTACTCATTTTGTTGCTGACTTGGCCAACATTTCTTCCTTCAATGTCCCTCTTTTTCTCCCCCCTCTCTATCCTGTGCCCCACCAAAGTCTGTACCCACTATCCTGCCCCCTGCCCCCTTCCCCATCCTCTTCCCCTGGCTTCACTTTTTGCTCCACTTCCCTCCTTACTTTGTACCCTTGTGTTTGTTTCCTTCTCTGCCTCTGGCCTTTTTGCTACCCATATGACAATCAAACAGAGCCCTTCCCTTTATCCACCTATCACTCACCCGGCCACACCTCTTTTCCAGCTTTCTCCCCACTGCTACCATCAGTCTGAAGAAGGGTCCCGGCTCACAAAGTAGTCTGACCCGCTGAGATACTCCAGCACTTTGTGTCTTCTTTAGTAAACCAGCATCTGCAGTTCCATGCATTTTCATTGCTCATTCTTGACCACTCTTGAGAAGGTTGTGGTGAAGCACGTCCTCTTGGGTAGCTGACACCCCAGCGTTATGAATATTGACTTCTCTAACTTCAAGTGACCCTTGCTTTCCCTCTCTCTCCATCCCTCCCCATTCCCATATCTTCGACCAGTCTGACTGCCCCTCCCATTACATTGTATCTCTGTTCGCTTAGTTGTCATCTTCTCCGAGCTAACAATGGTCTATTCTACGTTTTCCTTGAGCTTCCTCATCTCTGCAACTCCCTCTCCCCTGACGCTCACTCAGAAGAAGGGTCTCGACCCGAAACGTCACCCACTCCTTCTATCCAGAGAGGCTGCCTGACCGGCTGAATTACTCCAGCATTTTGTGTCTTTCTTTGAGGTAAACCAGCATCTGCAGTTCCTTCCTACACATTTCGTATGAGCCACGTATGAGGGTGGTCGGTGTGATGCAGCTGCACCCACTTGGTCTTTGGATGGAGGTTCCAGGCTTTGGGTTCAATGATAATGTGTGAAGAGTGAAGAATGTTTCATTGTTATATGTACAAGCAATGGGACAATGACATTCTTACTTGCAGCAGCATAACTGGCCTGTAAACACAATACGCACGGATAATGTATAATTTTTTTTTCATAAATAAATTAATAATCCCAAAAGTATCATTGGGACATCGCTACCAGCCTTGGAGGGCATCTACCACACACGGTGCCTTAGGAAGGCCGTCAGCATCCATAAAGACTCCTCTCACCCTTGTAATGGACTGTTCGAACTACTCCCTTCCGGCAGACGCTACAAGGCCTTCTACGCCCGCACCTCCAGACTCAGGAGCAGCTTCATTCCCAGAGCTATAGCGGCTCTGAACCGGCCCTGCTGAGTGCCCCCCACCCCCATGGACTGTCTCCCTCGGATGGTCACGTCACACAGACACATCCGCACTTTCGTCTGTTTTGGTTTTGACTGTTCTAATGTTCTTTTCGCAAACCTTGTTCTCGGGGTATCTAGACCTGAATTTTATTAGTCGTTTAAGTTATGACATCGGATGGACGTTGCAAACCAAATCTCGTTGCACTTCTGTGTAATGACAATAAAAGATATTATTATTATTATTATTAGTAGTAGTAGCGCCAAAAATGCCATTTTTCTTATTGCAACCAAAGACAATCCATAGAGGTCCATAGTTTAGTTTAGTTTAGTTTATTGTCACGTGTACTGAGATGTCGTCCAACCCAGGCGACTATCTCTGTGCCAGCCACAGAAGCAGATCTACAGTCACATATTACACTCGCTGCACACTTCTAAATCTCTACTCCTACAGCAACTTTTCTTACCTTAACTATAATATTCCTTTATCACGTATCTATACACTGTAAATAGCTCGGTTGTAATTGTGTATTGTCTTTCCACTTCATCTTCCTCTTGCGTGTGGCGTGCACAGCCTAAAGTTGACGGACAACTTGTTCTATTTGATCTTATTTGATTGTGCGCGCCGGGTTGGTTGCATTCGTCGAAACAGGGCGGACCACGTGAAGGTTGCAATCTCCCCCCCCCCCCCCGTCTTTCCGCTGACTGGTTAGCACGCGACAAACAGCTTTTCACTGTACACGTGACGATAAACTGAACGCAACGGAGTTACGGTGAAAAGCTGTTGTGGGAAGACAATATGTTGTTAAAGAAGGAACTGCAGATGCTGGAGAATCGAGGGTTACACAAAAAGCTGGAGAAACTCAGCGGGTGCAGCAGCATCTAAGGAGCGAAGGAGATAGGCGACGTTTCGGGTCAAGACCCTTCTTCAGACTGGTCAGGGATCAGGGAAACGAGAGATATAGACAGTGATGTGGAGAGATAAAGAACAATGAATGAAAGATATGCAAAAAAGTATTGATGATAAAGGAAACAGGCCATTGTAAGCTGTTTGTGGTGTGAAAATGAGAAGCTAGTGCGACTGGGGTGGGGGGGGGGGATGGAGAAGGAATGCCAGGGCCCGAGGGCTGAGGGAGAGGTGGAGAGGGGGAGGAGGCAGCAAGGGTTAACAGAATTGAGAACATTCAATGTTTAAGCCCAGAGGATGCAGACTCCCCAAGCGGAATATGAGGTGCTGTTCCTCCAACTTGCGGTATTGCTCACTCTGGCCGTGGAGGAGGCCCAGGACCGAGAGGTCGGATACGGAATGGGAGGGGGAGTTGAAGTGCTGAGCCACCGGGAGGTCGGGTTGGTTATTGCGGACCGAGCGGAGGTGTTCGGCGAAACGATCGCCAATCCTCCGCTTGACAAGACATGGTGAGAGGTCAGGCCGTCCGCAGTGCACGGAGAGATAGAAGAGAGTGGAGCGATTGTCACGCGTGATTGCTGATCCACTTCTGTCACCAGCAGGCAAAGAGTCACGTGGGTTGGGCGCCGTCTTGGATTGGAGTGAAGTTAGTGTTGCGGAGTGTTCAAAAGCCTGATGGTTGTTGGGAAGAGGTGATTCATGAACCTAGACAGTAGGTAATTCAGATGCAGGAATCTTGATTGTTGAAAACAGTGAAGGAGTCATTCAGTGAGTCAGGCAGTGTCTCTGGAATCCCAAACTCACCTGTATCCACCTATCGCTTGCCTGGTTTTGTCCAATCCCCGCCTCTCTTCCAACATTCGCCCCTCTCCTGCAATCAAGCTGAAAAAGAGTCTCGACTTGTAACGTCATCAATGCATGTCCTCCACAGATGCTGCCTGACCGGCCGGCTGAGTTACTCCGGCACTCTGTATTCACGAGCCTGGTGGTCATGGTTCATAGACTCCTGATGGTAGGAGTGAAATTGAACTTTGGACTTTGTCTATGGAACTGGAGTGCTGCAATGCTGAGAACTATATTCTGTACTTGGCATTCTGCATCTTCTCCTTTACTCTACCTCTTGACCACCTTGTTTCAGCTGATCAGAAAGATTTTCCCAGGATGGAAAAATCAATAACTGGACGGCACAGCTTTAAGGCGAGAGGGGCAAAGTTAAAAGGAGATGTGCGGGCAAGTTCTTTTTGCACAGAGGGTGGTGAATGCCTGGAAGGCACTGCCAGGGGGTGGTGGTGGAGGCAGATACGATAGTGCCATTCATGACACTTTGACACAGACATATGGATATACAGGAAATGGATTGATCCAGGCAGACAGTTGGTCTTGGCATCTTGATTGGTACCGCTGTCAGCTGTTATGGGGAGAAGGCAGGAGAATGGGGTTGAGAGGGAAAGATAGATCAGCTATGATTGAATGGTGGAGTAGACGATGGGCCGAATGGCCTAATTCTGCTCCTATAACTTATGAACATATGAACATGGTAGGCGCAGACATTGTGGGCTGACAGACCTGTGCAATGTTCGATTGCACTATTCCACGGTCTATGTTCTTTTTGTTCCACATCCTCTGAAACCCGAGCTCATTTGTTTTCTCTCCCTCCCTCAGTTCTGATCAAGGGTCTTTGACCCGAGACGTGAACTGATTTCTCTTTCCAAAGACGCTGCCTCATCTGTCGGATTTTTCCAGCATATTCTAATTTTATTAGTGGGAGGAGAGCACGCACAAAACCATGGGTCCCTCCATCAGTACTGATTTAATCAGCAAATGTGTACTCAATATTTTACCATCTCAATAATAGACTGTGGTTCTTCATTAAAAATATAACTAAACAAAAACCATGCAAAATTATTAACATATTCATGTTGTCCATCTGTACATTAAATATTACTTGTGTCACACCCAGTAATGTTATCACCTCTCTTTTAATTTTTATGTCCTCAATTTTTAAATTGATGTACATTTTTGTCTTAAGAAGTTTTGTTCCGACCCGTAACGTCACCCACTGAGTTATTCAAGCACTGTGTATAAGTTTGGTATAAACCAGATGCAGCTTGGAAACAGGCCCTTCGGCCCACCGGGTCCATGCCAACCTTCGATCACCCGTTTGCACAGGTTTTATGTTCTCTCACTTTCACGTCCAATCCCGACACACTAGGGGCAATTTACAGAGCTCAATTGACCTACAAATCCACACGTCTTTGGGATGTTGGGGGAGACCAGAGGAAACCCACGCGGTCACACTCCACACAGACAGCATCCGAGGTCAGGATCGAACCTGGGTCTCCGGCTCCGTGAGGCAGCAGCTCGACCAGCTGCGCCACTGTGCCGGCCTATGTTCAGATAGGTTCAGATATAATGTGAAAAGGTGGCAAGTAGACCTCACACAACACCAATCCCACCTCAACCAAATAGACATAAAAAGCTGGAGTAACTCAGCAGGCCAGGCAGCATCTCTGGAGAAAAGGAACAGGTGACGTTTTGGGTCGAGACCCTTCTACAGACTGTCAGGGGAGAGGGAAACTGGAGTTTATCACCTCTTCCACAGCCAACAATGGACCATTGTGGGCTCCAACGTTTGTCGGTCATCTGTGCCGGCTCTGCTTTGTTCAGAACCTTTTCACACCCACCCCCCGACTCTCAGCCTGACGAAGGGTCTCGACGGCATTTTGTGTCTACTGCCTAACACATCCTTAAATCATGCGCTTTTCCAGAACTCCCACTGTTCCACTTGCGTTCCCTTCGGAAGGATGTGCTGAGTTGAACTCTTTTAATAAAAAACTTTTAATAAATAAATAATAAAAAACTACCCAAACTATATTGAAGGATGGTAAATACTGTGCGGGCCTGCTGAGATGCTTCCAAGGGTCCCGACTGCATCGAGGTTTGAGGTGGGGTAGACGAGCAAGCTCATTGACGCTCTGAGCAGTAAACCTACATAATTCATCTCGGAGTGACAAATGTACTGACAACTGTTAAACTGGATTCACTATTACCCTTAACAGCTACAGCAGGAAACATTTTAACATGAGAAACTGTCCCGGTGAAAAGGAAGTCGTTAGAATTAATCAATACACATTTCAGAGCAGGAATCATTCATTGCAGATTTGGGTTGGGGGGCCGGGGAGGATGCAGATATTGTTGAACGTCCGAAGAAGGGTCTCGACCCGAAACGTCACCTATTCCTTTTCTCCAGAGAAGCTGCCTGTCCCGCTGAGTTACTCCAGCTCTAGGTGTCTGTGAACGGAGATGTGCATGGACATTCCGTGGAATTCTCTGCCACAGAAGGCAGTGGAGGCCAATTCACTGGACGAGTTCAAGAGAGGGTTAGGTTTCGTTCTTAGGGCTAGCGGAATCAAGGGCGATGGGGAGAAAGCCGGAATGGGGCACTGATTGTGGATGATCATATTGAATGGCGGTGCAGGCTCGAAGGGCCGAATGGCCTACTCCTGCACCTATTTTCTATGTTTCTATTCAGAAAACCTTCATGGAGGGCAGCGCACTCAGAGGAGAGCCGAGAGGTTGAAATGTTGCGGATATATTTGATTTCTTTGTTGACATGATTTATCGCCCAATCCGAATCATTCTTAAACCGAGGCGGTTCACAGAATCGCGGAGGTTCAGGATTCAAGTGCTGGTCGGACTGGGTAAAGATGATGGATTTCCCAGCCCCTGGGACGTTTGTGACCCTGCCGAGTGTTTATCACAATCGCGAGGTGACAGGGTTACATTCCTGAGATAGACGTCCTTCAAACTTCCAGGACCATTAATTGCTTTGGTACGATTATTTGTCACATGTTCCGAGGTACAGTGGAATTTTTTTTTTGTATAAAGTTCAGTACAGGTATCACTACACAGAAGCATCTTAGATACATCTTAGATAAGCGTCTCAGGTACAGTACAAGTGTATCGTAGTAGTACACTGGGATGGAATGAAGAGTTTCTTATAGAAACTTACAAGATTCTTAAGGGGTTGGACAGGCTAGATGCAGGAAGATTGTTCCCGATGTTGGGGAAGTCCAGAACAAGGGGTCGCAGCTTAAGGATAAGGGGGAAATCCTTTAGGACCGAGATGAGAAGGAATTTTTTCACACAGAGAGTGGTGGGTCTCTGGAACTCTCTGCCACAGAGGGTAGTTGAGGCCAGTTCATTGGCTATATTTAAGAGGGAGTTAGATGTGGCCCTTGTGGCTAAAGGGATCAGAGGGTATGGAGAGAAGGCAGGTACGGGATACTGAGTTGGATGATCAGCCATGATCATATTGAATGGCGGTGCAGGCTCGAAGGGCCGAATGGCCTACTCCTGCACCTACTTTCTATGTTTCTATGTTTGTATGTCGCCAGTTTATGGGTCATTTTCAAGTGCCAGTTGTTGTAAGCGCAGGTTTCTTGATCTGACCGTCAAGGTCTGTTGTCCTGGTGGCGGTGTTGCAGGGTCGGCCTGGCCAAGTGTTGCCGTTGGTGCAAAGTTAAGTTGCCCAGTTGCCATGGTGGGGTTTGGACATAATGGTCCACGACTCTGTGGGTATCCAGTGCCTGGAGCGGACAGCACTGATATACAGTAACATGGAGAGCAGGAGGAGCCTTTGCATCTCAGTACAAGTATCACCACACAGAAGCAGTTAGATACATCTTAGATAAGGAGGGATGGCACGGTGGGACAGGGTCTGTTGCCTTACAGGGCCAGAGACCGGGCTTGATCTTGACTATGGGTGCGGAGTTGGTACGTTCTCCCTGTGACCTCGTGGGTTTTCTCCAGGTGCGCCGGTTTCCTCCCACACTACAAAGAAGTTCAGGTCTGAAGAAGGGTTTCGCCCCGAAACGTTGCCTATTTCCTTCGCTCCATAGATGCTGCCTCACCCGCTGAGTTTCTCCAGCATTTTTGTCTACCTTCGCTTTTCCAGCTTCTGCTGTTCCTTCTTAAACAGGTTTGAGTGTTAGTTGGCTTCTGTTAATTGTAAATTGTATCTAGTGCGTAGGATGGTGCTAGTGTACGGGGTGATTAAGGGTCAGCACGGATTCGGCGGGCTGAAGGGCCTGTTTCCATGCTGTATATCTGACGTCTATTCTCTTTCTTGCAGGATTCACCTTTATTTCTTTGTGCTATTCACTCACCCTGAGGGGCAACATGCAGACGTCAATAAACTAGCAAAGCCCTTCGGAACGTGGGGAGGAAACAGGACTACCCGGAGCTACCCACTGGATCACAGGGAGGACACGCAAACTCCACACAGACAGCACCCGAAGTCGGGATCGAACCTGGGTCGTTGGAGCCGGGAGGCAGAGGCTCTACCAGTTGCGCCACCATGCCGCGCTTTGTACGGGAAAGGAAGCTAAGGCACATTATTTGTCATGTGTGTCGAGGGACAGTGAAATTCATTTTCATATACAGTTCAGTACAAATATCACTAGAAAGTCTCCTCTTGCTTGCCCTTGGCGGTCTCCACATTGCCCACCTTCACTGCCCAGAGTCATAAGGTCATCAAGGTCATAAGTGATAGGAGTAGAATTAGGCCATTCGGCCCATCAGATTTTCTTCGCCATTCAATCACGGCTGATCTATCTCTCCCTCCTCACCCCATTCTCCTTCCTTCTCCCCATAACCTCTGACACTGCACTAACCAGGAATCTATCTACCTCTGCCTTATAAATATCCACTGACTTGGCCTCCACAGCCGTCTGTGGCAAAGAATTCCACAGATTCACCACCCTCTGACTGAAGAGATTTCTCCCCAATCTCCTTCCTAAAAGAACGCCCTTTAATTCCGAGGCTGTGACCTCTAGTCCTGGACTCTCCCACTAGTGGAAACATCCTCTCCACATCCACTCTATCCAAGCCTTTCACTACTCTGTGGGCTTCAATGAGGTCCGCGCCGCATTCCCGTAAACACCAGCGAGTACCGGCTGACAAACGCTCATCATAGGTTAGCCTACGCATTCCTGGGATCATTCTGGTGCCCAGAATTGCTCACAATATTCCAAATGTGGCCTTTACCTATTTATTTTTCTATTTACCTTTTCTATGGATGTACGGAAACCTAATTATTTATTCTATGTAAAGCACTTTGGTCTCAACGCAAGTTGATTTAAACGTGCCATAGAATTAAAATGTACTTACTTACTTACCAGCGCCTTATAGATCCTCAGCATTACATCCCTTAATCATTATTAGACCTTGGATGAGTCACATGGAAAGCTTGACCTCTCCAGTGAGATCCCACACCATGGTGCAATCTGCTTGCTCTGTACCACGGTGCCACCCACTTGCGACATTCCAGCTCCCAGCTTGAATTGGAGCTGCAGGGAGCAGGAACATAACGTATCTGGGCTTCGAACAAGGATTCTGCCCCTGGCTTCAGTGACTTAAGGAAGGACGTTGCGTAGATTTAGCGGAGAGAACCGGGGGAATGTTCATAAAGGTTTTGCCCCCTGATCCGAATCCTAATCCGACTGAAGAACAATTTTGCCCGTGACTGACTTTGGCAAAGTTATGGAGTCAATGTGGAGAAACTTGCAGGTGGGAAAGGGATTAAATCAGGATTAAAAGAGTGTTTATGCTTCGTTTAGTTCAGAGGTACAGCATGGAAACAGGCCCTTCGGCCCATTGAGTCCACGCCGACCATCGACCACCCGTTCACATGCTGGTTCTATGTTATCTCACTTTCTCATCCACTCCCTACACACTGCGGTCAATTTACAGAGGGGCAATTAACCTGCGGTCACAGGGAGAGCGTGCAAACTCCATACAGACAGAACCCGTGGCCAGGATCGAACCCGAGTCTCTGGCGCTGTGAGGCAGCAGCTATACCGCTGCGCCACCATGCCGCCCTAAATATGAATATAATATGGCAGGAACAGAAGGCGGGCTGGAAGAAGTGTAACGGGATCACTGATCCAGGGCGAGCAATAGTTAGTGACAATCACATTGATTTTGCTTCCGAGTTATTTTGTGTTTCGTGAGGTTAAAGCAGGGATGTGATCAAATGTCGCCCCATTTCCCCCTCACCCTGAATCCACCGTCACCTTCACCCAAAATCCCCCTATCATCATCCCACCTCGTTCCCACCCTCACCACATATCCCCACCCTGCCCCCCCCACCTCCCCCCATCCCCACCCCATTGTCCCCTCCCCCTCCCCCTCCCCCTCACCCCACCTTCCCACCTCCCTCACCCCCCCTCACCCCCCACCCTGCAGCCGGAGCGGGTGGGCTCGCCCCCGTGCTGCAGCTTTGTCTGGGCGTTGCTGGCGTGTGGCACCCTTGGGTGCCAGCCTCACCCAGTGTGTGGAGCAGAGCGGTCCCGTTCCCAGGCCTGTGTTAGCGCAGGGCACCAGCACCCGCTCCCATCATCATGTGACAGCCTGTGGGAAATCTGCACAGACCAAATCAGCCCAAGCCTGGCTGAGTCCTGTCACATTGAATCAAGACTAATTCACCTCACGGTATAAATGGATCACGCAGCAACAGAACAACGGCAGGAATACATCTGCCCGCATTCTACCCTGGACCCTGGATAATTACAGCACCGAGTGCCTGCCTAATGTTTTCATTTAGAGATACAGCGCGGGAACAGGCCCTTCGGCCCACCGAGTCCGCACCGGCCAGCGATCCCCGCACATTAACACTATCCTACACACACTAGGGACAATTTACAATTTTATTCAGCCAGTTAACCTACAAACCTGTATGTCTTTGGAGTGTGGGAGTAAACCGGAGATCCCGGAGAAAACCCACGCAGGTCACGGGGAGAACGGGAAAACTCCGTACAGACAAGCACCCGTAGTCGGGATCGAACCCGGGTCTCCGGCGTTGCAAGCGCTGTAAGGCAGCAACTCTACCGCTGCGCCACCGTGCCCCCCTGGTTCCCACCAGGTTTCTCCCCCACCCCTCCACCGCCTGTCTTGTTTAGAGTCGACTATTTGGGGGCTTGTTTGGCTCGCATGGAAGGATGATGGGGTGGGGAGCTAGTGTGCAGAGGCAGGAGTCTGAAGAAGGGTTTCGGCCCGAAACGTCGCCTATCTCCTTCGCTCCATAGATGCTGAGTTTCTCCAGCAATTTGTGTACCCAGGCAAAGACCAACTCTGAAGGAGGGTCTCGGCCCGCAAAGAAAATCCCCTCTCCAGAGCTGGAGTGACTCAGAGGGTCGGGCAGCACTTCTGAAGAAAAGTAATAGGCGACGTTTCAGGTCGAGTCCCTTCTTCAGAGTTCTCCAGGGATGCTGGCTGACCACCTGAGTTACTCCAGCACTTTGTGTTTTAACCAGCATCTGCAGTTTCTTGTTGCTGCCAGCTCAGTCCCCTACAGCAGGAGGGGTAAGAACTCCAACCAGTTTTCCCACACACCCATGATGTACAGGTTTGTAGGTTTGTAGGCTTCAGTAAAAATGGTTTAAAAAATAGGCCCAGCAGCAGCCTGGCGCTCACCTGGATCAGGCACCGCTCATGGAAACAAGAGAGTGGACTGGACTGTGAAAATTGTGCCAGAACATGGCGCCTCCCTCGTGCATGCGGGATTGGGGGACTATTTCTGTCCAATTTGCTAATTGGGGATGTGCTCACAGCATGAAGAAGGGTTTCGGCCCGAAACGTTGCCTATCTCCTTGGCTCCATAGATGCCGCTGCACCCTCTGAGTTACTCCAGCATTTTGTGTACCCATGACAAAACTCTACTGTGTAAGAAGGAACTGTGGATGCTGGTTTAAACCGAAGGTAGACACAAAAAGCTGGAGCAACTCCGTGGGACAGGCAGGCAGCATCTCTGGAGAGAATGAATGGGTGACGTTTTTGGGTCGAGACCCTTCTTCAGACAGAGACCCGAAACGTCACCCATTCCTTCTCTCAAGAGATGCTGCCGGTCCCGCTGAGTTACTCCAGCCTTTTGTGCGCAACTCTACTGTGCTGTATGTAAGAAAATAATTTCATTTTGTGTTTGCTCTTCACACATGTAACAATTAAAGCACCATAGAACCACCATTGTGGGGAAGGGAGGTGATGGAGAAATGTTTGCAGTGGGGCCGGCCAGCAGGCCATTCCCTTCCACACTGCCACAGGAATTAACATTCAAGGGCATGAGTCTGTGGGATGATGTGAAATAATGGCCTCTCTTCTCAGCCTCTTGAGTGGTTTTTGGCTCCTGTTGTTTGGCTCGGATCTCGGAAGCTCTAACAAACAGTGTGGGCAAGTAAACATGCCTGTCCCAGCTTCCTCACAAACAGCCCTGTTTACAGCCAGCGCCTGCTCACAGAGCCTGCAGTGTGAGACAAGACTCGGGTTCACATTCCGCACTGGTTAGTGATGGGGTGAAGATTGCCACTCCTCCCTCTGGTGCCTTCTCCGCCCACCCTCCCCCAATAAGACGGCCGGCCGTGCTCCATGGCAAACAGGGGCCCCCAGAAACCAACTCTGTCTCTCTGTCCAGGTCTCACAGGTGCAGATGGGGTGATAGAGTTAGTTATGGGGTGATACAGTGTGGAAACAGGCCCTTCAGCCCAACTTGCCCACACTGACCAACATGCCCAAACTACACTGGTCCCACCTGCCTACGCTTGGCACATACCCCTCTAAACCGGTCCTATCCATTGTACCTGTCTCACTGTCTCCTAAACGTTGCCTCAACTGCCTCATCTGGCAGCTTGTTCCGTACACACACCACCCTTTGTGTGAAAAAAAGGTTCCCCTCAGGGTCCTATTCAATCTTTCCTCCTTCATCCTCTGGTTCCCATCTTTGGGCAAGAGACGCTGTGCATTGCCCCGATCTATTCCTCTCATGATTTTATACACCTCTATAAGATCGCACCAAATCTTCCTGCGCTACAAGGAATAGAGTCCCAGCCTGCTACAACCTCTCCCTGTAGCTCAGACTCACGAGTCCTGGCAACATCCTTGTAAATCTTCTCTGCGCCCCTTTACAGCTTGACAACGTTTCCTATCATACGATGACCAGAACTGGACACAATGCTCTAAATGTGGCCTCACCAACGTCTTGTACAACTGCAACATGACCTCCTAACCTCTACACTCAAAAGCCTTTTCGACCATCTACGCATGACGTCACTTTCAAGGAACTATGTACCTGCACTCCTAGATCCCTCTGCTCTACAACTCTCCCCAGAGCCCCACCATTCACTGCAAGGATGATATATGACGGAGAGGGCACAAACCGTCAGGAATGAGGATAGACACAAAATGCTGGAGTATCTCAGCGGGACAGGCAGCATCTCTGGGGAGAAGGAATGGGTGACGTTTCGGGTCAGGAACAAGGGATTGGACCTTAAGTGGTGCTTAAGAGAGGGTGAGGAAGACGGAAACGTGGCCTGATAGGTTAGGATTGGAGACGCGGAGAACTGCAGATGCTGGAAGCTGGAGGTAAAATACAATAGTGCTGGAGTAACTCAGCCGGGTCAGGCAGCATCTCTAAAAGACATGGACCATTCCCCAGGCATCCTCAGTCTGAAGAAGGGTATCGACCCAAAAAGTCATTTGTCCATCGCACCCCCCCAACAAATGCTACCCGACCCGACTCCAGCACAGAAGCTTGGAATGGTTACGTAAGGGTAGATGTCCCCTCTGGGACTGGGTTAAACATAAGGCTGAGTAAATACACTATTTGGTCGTAATTTCAGCAATTGAAGAGAAGCCTCTTCACTCACATAACGTGGCTCTGTCAACCATGTGTTGTTGTTGAAGTCATAGAAATATGCAGCACGTAAACAGGCCCATCGGCCCAACTCGCCATGCCGATCCAGCTGCCCAAATGAGATAGTCCCATTTGCCAACGTCTCCCAACCTTTCCTATCCATCTAGATACCTGCCCAAAACGGCTTTTAAATGTCACAGTTGTACCCTCTGATACCACTTCCTCTGGCAGCTCGCTCCATATCTGCACCACACAATAGGTGCAGGAGTAGGCCATTCGGCCCTTCGAGCCAGCACCGCCATTCAATATGATCATGGCTGATCATCCCTTAAATATCCTCAGATCCCATTTAAATCTCTAATTGGTGATAGGATGGTTCAGTTGCCTGATAACAGCTGGGAAGAAACTAACTTTGTCAGTGCACTTTATGGGCGAGTATTTGCACACCATGGCACGGTAAACAAGCAAAGAATTTCACTGTGACTTGTCACATGTAGCAATAAAGTATTCAATTCATCGAAACTATCTTATCCGTGTACCTGTCTGAATGTTTCTTAAATGTTGTGATAGTACCTGCCTCAACTACCTCCTCCGGCAGCTCGTTCCATACACCTATCACCCTCTGTGTAAAACATCTTGCCCCTCGGGTTCCTGTTAAATCTTTCCCCTGTCATCTTAAACCTACAGTATGTCCTCTGGTTCATAGGGAGGGAGAGGGGGACAGAGGGGGGAGAGGGAGGGGGGGAGAGGGAGGGGGGAGGGAGGGAGGGGGGGGAGAGGGGGGAGGGGGATAGGGGGAGGGAGGGGGGAGAGGGAGGGGGATAGGGAGGGGGAGAGAGAGGGAGGGTGAGGGGGAGGGGGGAGAGGGGAAAGATATATAGATAGATAGGAGCCAATTAAGCTACAAAACCTCTACGTCTTTGGAGTGTGGGCCTGTCTCCATGCTGTGTCTTTAAAGTCCAAAGACCACCATATTATGGTAGATAGACACAAAAAACTGGAGTTACTCAGCAGGTCAGGCAGCATCTCTGGAGAGAAGGAATGGGTGACGTTCGGGTGGAGACCCTGGTTCTCTCAAGGCCAGTAGACAATAGGTGCAGGAGTAGGCCATTCGGCCCTTCAAGCCAGTACCGCTGGTACTATTCCTGGTATTGTTGACCCATCAAGAGCTGGAGATGGAGGGCTATTAAATCTGGGCTGGGATGTGTGGAGAAGCCATCTTGGTTGGCTAGCACCCAACAGAACTGTACCTCGCTGCAGATCTCGGGGAAGCTTTGCAGAGAGAAAGACAGAAAAAGCACACATGTAAGGAACCTTTGAGAGAACAGTGTTTAAGAAGGAATTGCAGATGCTGGAAAATCGAAGATAGACAAAAATGCTGGAGAAACTCAGCGGGTGCAGGCAGCAGCATCTATGGAGCGAAGGAAATAGGCAACGTTTCAGGCCGAAACCCTTGAGGAAATAGTCAACGTTTCGGTCCGAAACCCTTAAGGAAATAGGCAAAGTTTCGGGCCTAAACCCTCGAGGAAATAGGCAACGTTTTGGGCCGAAATCCTTGAGGAAATAGGCAACGTTTCGGGCCCTGTTTAGGCCCTGTTTGCCTATTTCCTTCACTCCATAGATGCTGCTGCCCCCGCTGAGTTTCTCCAGCATTTTTTCTCTACCTCCGAGACAACAGGAAGTCTTTGAAACAGCGTCAGAAGCGAGCAGGATTATTAATTGAGATAATTGAGGAAGAACAGCATTTTCCAGAGCATCGATGGACAATGTGCCAAGTCGAAATCAGCTCTCCCAGCTGGTGGAAGCGCTGGTGAAAGTGCAGTAACGTTGAAAGGACGGCGGGGACAATCGGTCCAGTCATACAATGGTATGCTGCCCCTGGCAGGCTGCCAGCCCCTCGTTACATTCACCAAGACCCAGTGAGGATGTATTAGTCAAAGCCATTATCTATCGAGAGCAAAACAAATCTGGGGATTCAATGGGCTGTTAACCTGTGCAGATCTCTCTGCCACTGAGAGACCTTTCCAAAATAAGCAGCGTTCTTCTGGTGCGTTGTTTTGTTTTTTAAGCCGAGTTCCACAAACAAGCTCCTCTCTCTCCACAAGACATGTGTGTGTGTGTGTGTGTGTGTGTGTGTGTGTGTGTGTGTGTGTGTGTGTGTGTGTGTGTGTGTGTGTGTGTGTGTGTGTGTGTGTGTGTGTGTGTGTGTGTGTGTGTGTGCGCGCGCGCGGGCGTGCGTGTGTGTGTGTGTGTGTGTGTGTGTGTGTGTGTGTGTGCCCGGCCTCACACTTCCTCCTCCTTGTGTGACAATTCCACTTCTTCATCTGGACTTCACTGGAGTTTAGAAGGATGAGGGGGTAATCTTATAGAAACATATAAAATTATAAAAGGACTGGACAAGCTAGATGCAGGGAAAAAATGTTGGGCCAGTCCAGAACCAGGGGGCCACTGGTTTAGAATACAGGGGAGGTCATTTGACTGAGGTGAGAAAAAAAACGTTTTCACCCAGAGGGTTGTGAATTTGTGGAATTCCCTGCCACAGAGGGCGGTGGAGGCCAAGTCACTGGATGGATTTAAGAGAGAGTTAGATAGAGCTCTAGGGGCTAGTGGAGTCAAGGGATATGGGGAGAAGGCAGGCACGGGTTATTGATAGGGGACGATCAGTTAATGATCACAATGAATGGCGGTGCTGGCTCGAAGGGCTGAATGGCCTCCTCCTGCACCTATGTTTCTATGTTTCTATGACTCCTCTGGTCAGCTGGAAGTGTGAGGTTGCCCCCACTAACTTCACTTTGATTTGCTGCCATCACGGGCAACCTTGTGGCACGGACTCACGCCTGCTAGGGGTTTGTCCCCAAGCTCGTTTAACTGAAAATCACTATTGTGGACGCAAGGAACTGCAGGTGCTGGTTTACAACAACAACAGCCAAAAGTGCTGGAGTAATTCAGCAAGGGCAGGCAGCATCCCTGGAGAACACGGATCGGTGACGTTTTGGGTTGGGATCTTTCTTCAGACTCATACCATATTTCTCTCTCTCTCCCCTCCCCCCTTCTCTCTCACACACTCTATCTCTCTCTCTCCTCTCTCCCACCCTCTCTTGCTCCCTCCCTCTCTATCTTTACCTCCCCCCATCTCCCACTCTCCCCCTCACTCTCTATCTCTCCCCCTCTTCCTCCCTCACCATCTCTCCCTCCCTCTCTCTCTCTCTCCCTCTCACTCCCTCTCTCCCCCTCACTCTCTCTATCCCTGTCCCATTCTATCCCGCTCCCTCTCCCTCTTTCTCACACACACTCTCTCTCCCACATTAACTCTCTCCCTCTATCTATCTCCCCCTCTCTCTTTTTCTCCCCCTACCCTCCCTCTCTCTTTCCCTCTCCTCTCCTTATCTCCCCCTCTCCTTCTCTCCTTCTCCTCCTCTCTCTCTCTCTCTCCCTCCCTCCCCCGCTCTCTCCCTCTCCCCCTCTCTCCACAAACACTGTCGATCTCCCCACGGCCTCTCAGTACAGTCCATGAGGAGTTGAGATGAAGATGGCGGATGGGTGGATGATAGCGAGTGGGTCGAAGCGCCTGTTTCTGTGGGGTCTCTCTCTCTCTCCCTCTGGCTATTCAACCCCAATATCCTTCCCACATCGACCCAGTCAATGGTTGGTATCGGGGGAATGTTGCAGAACAGAGGGATCTAGGGGAGCAGGTACATTGGTCCTTGGAAGTGGCGTCGCAGGTAGATAGGGCGGTCAAAAAGGAGGTAGTTGAGACAGATACAACATTTAAGAAACATTAGACAAGTGCATGGATCGGACAAGTTTAGAGGAATATGGGCCAAACGCAGGCAGGTGGGACGAGTGTAGATGGGACATGTTGGTCGGTGTGGGCAAGCTGAACCGAAGGGCCTGTTTTCACTGTATGACAGAGACTCTACGACAACTAGGTCAGTTTATGTAGAAACAAGGAACTGCAGATGCTGGTTTACAAAAAAAAAGACACAAAATGACGGAGTAACTCAGTGGGTTACATCCCGAGTGAACATGGGTCAGTGACTTTTTTGGGTCCTGACAAGAAACGTCACCTGTCGGCTGGGCGGCACGGTGGGGCATCGTGAGAGTTGCTGCCTCACAGCGCCACAGACGCGGGTTCAATCCTGACTACGGCCGCTGTCATATAACCATATAACAATTACAGCACGGAAACAGGCCTTCTCGGCCCTTCCAGTCCGTGCCGACCATTTATTTTCCCCTAGTCCCATCTACCTGCACTCAGACCATACCCCTCCATTCCCTTCCCGTCCATATACCTATCCACTTTACTTTTAAATGTTAAAATCGATCCTGCCTCCACCACTTCTGCTGGAAGATCATTCCACACAGCCACCACTCTCTGAGTAAAGAAGTTCCCCCTCATGTTACCCCTAAACTTCTGTCCCTTAATTCTCATGTCATGCCCTCTTGTTTGAATCTTCCCTACCCTCAATGGGAAAAGCTTATCCACGTCAACTGTCTGTACGGAGTCTGTACGTTTTCCCTGTGACCACGTGGGTTTTCTCTGAGATCTTCGGTTTTCTCCCACACTCCAAAGACGTACAGGTTTGTAGGTTAATTGGCTTGGGGAATGTGTAAATTGTCCCTAGTGTGTGTGTAGGATAGTTTTAGTGTGCGGGGATCGCTGGTCGGCAAGAACTCGGTGGGTCGAAGGGCCTGTTTCCGCTCTGTATCCCTAAACTAAACTAAACTAAACTAAACTAAACTAAACTCAGCGGGTCAGGCAGCATCTCTGAAGAAAAGGAGCAGGTGACGTTCTGGGTCGAGACCCTTCTTCAGGCTGAGAGTGAAAGGAGCGGGGGAAACGAGATATGGAAGGGTACGGAGAACATGTGAGGTGTGGATAGAACTGATTAAAGCAGAGCTCTCTGACACATTGAGTCACTTGACACAGATCCATGAATGATTCAACGATGGATAATTGAAGAGATCATATAAATGTGAGTTGTTGTCACTGATCAGATTCTGGGGCCTCTGTTGCGGGGACCCCCTTTGACTGCCTGTTTTAATGGCACTGATCACTGCACACCAAGTCATCTGTCCACTGCCTCTTCAGTTCCAATCAATTTAAATCACAGCGTGCACTATGCTTTGCTCTCACTGAAACGCATTCTTAACCTGTCGCCTGTTTCTAGACTCAACGTCAATAATATGAGTCTGACGAAAGAAATGTGATTACGAGATCCAGCCATTTATCAGCATAGTTGCAGCCCACTGATAATTATGGGCCGGCTTAGGGCTGACCTAATTCACCCGAACAATGAGAATAAAGCCTCTTCCCCTCCCCCCACTCTACGCTGTCTTGGCACCTGTGTCTGGGGAGCAGGTCTTTGTAGTACTCTCAATCTCCCCCCCTCCAAGCCTCCAGCCCTCCTCCCGCTCCCCCTCCCGCACCCCTCCCCACCACACTCCCCCCTCCCCACCACACTCCCCCCTCCTGCGCAACTCTCCCCTCCCTCGCCCCCTCCACCACCTTCTTCACATCCCCCCCTCCCCCTGTCCCCTCCCCATCCTCCCCTCCCCCCTCCCCACCACATTCCCCCCTCCCGCACACCTCCCCCGACCCTTCCCCTCTTCCCACTCCCGCCGCCTCTTCCCCACCCTCCCCCTCCTCCATCCACCCCACCTTCCTTACACGCCAACCTCCCCCCACCCCCTCCCATCACCCTCTCCCCCCTCCCACACCTCTTCCCCAACCCCCCCTCCCCTATCCTCTCCCTACTCCCCACCAACGTCACCCCTCCCCCTCCCCCCCTCCACACTACTTCCCCATTCTCCCCCAACCCCCTCCCTGAATCTGCTGCTCCTCACCACGTCCCCAACCCCACCCCCACCCCCGCCCCCTCCACTGGTTTGTGGGGAGTGTGCGGGGTGGGGAGGGGGCAGGGGGAGGGGGGATGTGGAGAAGGTGGCGGAGAGGAGGGGGTGCAGGAGGGGGGAGGGGGTGCGGGAGGGGGGAATGTGCGGGGTGGCTCTGGGCTGGGCACAGTCGGGCGAATGCCAGTGCGGTGACATCAGCTGCAGCTGACACCGTATCCGGCCGGCATCTGGGTTGCCAGGCAGCCATGCCACTCGCTGGGCTGGGCCGAGACCAGCCTCGGTCGGACATGGTTCTCGATTGAAAGTGCGAAAGGCTCTGGGTCACACAGGCATCGCTGGCAGAGGGGAAGGAGAGGGGGGGCTACACTCTGATCAGCCCACTGACTGTGCGGTCACCCAGAACGTACACCGCCAGGCTTGTCTTATGTCAGGTTAGTGCAGTGCCGTGTCAGTTATATAACAGCGTGTGACGCCACTTGGCCTCTACTCGCTGGAGTCTAGAACGATGACGCAGAGACCTCATTGAACCTTACTGAATATTGCAAGGTCTGGATAGAGTGGATGCAGAGAGGATGTTTCCACTCGAGGGAGAGTCTAGGACCAGAGGCCACAGCCTCAGAATAAAAGGACGTACCTTTAGGAAGGAAATGAGGAGGAATTTCGCTCGTCAGAGTGTGGTGAATCTGTGGAATTCATTGCCACAAACTCAATGGATATTTTTAAGGTGAAGATTGATAGATTCTTGATTAGTACGGGTGTCAGGGGTTATGGGGAGAAGGCGGGAGAATGGGGCTAGGAGGGAGAGACAGATCTGCCATGATTGAATGGCGGAGTGGGCTTGATGGGCCGAATGGCCTAATTCTGCTGGTTCTGGACTCCCCCAACATCGGGAACATGTTTCCTGCCTCTAGCGTGTCCAAACCTTTAATAATCTTATATGTTTCAATAAGATTCCCTCTCATCCTTCTAAATTCCAGAGTATACAAGCCCAGTCACTCCATTCTATCAACATATGACAGTTCCGCCATCCCGGGTATTAACATAGAAACATAGAAACATAGAAATTAGGTGCAGGAGTAGGCCATTCGGCCTTTCGAGCCTGCACCGCCATTCAATATGATCATGGCTGATTATCCAACTCAGTATCCCGTACCTGCCTTCTCTCCATACCCTCTGATCCCCTTAGCCACAAGGGCCACATCTAACTCCCTCTTAAATATAGCCAATGAACTGGCCTCAACTACCCTCTGTGGCAGAGAGTTCCAGAGACCCACCACTCTCTGTGTGAAAAAAGTCCTTCTCATCTTGGTCCTAAAGGATTTCCCCCTTATCCTTAAGCTGTGACCCCTTGTCCTGGACCTACCCAACATCGGGAACAATCTTCCTGCATCTAGCCTGTCCAACCCCTTAAGAATTGTGTAAGATCTGCCATGATTGAATGGCGGAGTGGACTTGATGGGCCGAATGGCCTAATTCTGCTAGTTCTGGACTCCCCCAACATCAGGAACATGTTTACTGGCTCTAGCGTGTCCAAACCTTTAATAATCTTATATGTTTCAATAAGATTCCCTCTCATCCTTCTAAATTCTAGAGTATACAAGCCCAGTCACTCCATTCTATCAACTTATGACAGTCCCGCCATCCCGGGTATTAACCTTGTGAACCTACGCTTCCTCACATTTGGAGACCAAAACTGCACACAATACTCCAGGTGTGGTCTCACTAGGGCCCTGTACAACTGCAGAAGGACCTCTTTGCTCCTATACTCAACTCCTCTTGTTATGAAGGCCAACATGCCATTCGCTTTCTTCGCTGCCTGCTATACTCGGCGTGGACCCGGAGGGCCAAAGGGCCTGTTTCTGTGCTATATCTCTTTATTAAACATGGCTCAGCCCCCTAGTTTAAGAAAACAGTCAGTTGGAGTTAGACACAAAAAGCTGGAGTAACTCAGCGGGACAGGCAGCATCTCTGGAGAGAAGGAATGGGTGATGTTTCTCGTCGAGAAACATTTGATCAGGTCCAGTTTGAAGAAGGGTCTCGACCCAAAACCTCACCCATTGCTTCTCTCCAGAGACGCTGCCTGCCCCGCTGAGTTACTCCAGCATTTTGTGTCTATCTTTGGTTTAAACCAGCATCTGCAGTTCCTTCCTACACAGATCAGCTGAAGCGATTGGTGCTGACGTGCAAAGGCAGTATTGTACAGGAAAGCAAGTGACTGCTGCTGGAAGCACAAATGTATATAATTTGCCAGTCGGCAACTGCGAAGCCCACCACAACCCAGCAACCCACCGACCACAGGACAAGGGCAACTGTAGCAAATAAACCAGCACTTCAGGCAGGGAAGGGAGAATAAACATATTCAACACAAACGGCATACAAAATAAGGGAGCAAGGATGTTAAATATAGACACAAGGAACCGCAGATAGATAGGAAATGCTGCCTGACTCACCGAGTTGCTCCAGCACTCTGTATATTTTTTGTAAACCAGCATCTGCAGTTCCTAGCGTCTTCATAGTCCCAGTCTTGGTCCTGATTTGATCAGCGATGATCTCCATTGCGATAAAAGTGGAACGACATTTCTTGGAATGACTGGGAAGGGTGGACAGTCTAAGTTTGTTCAGTACCTGCTGGATTGCGAGCTTTAAAAAAAATACACAGAGTGCAGTGTCTTTCTTTAATTCCTATAAATCCTTTAACGGAGCAGAAATAGAACTTTGAGCTGCACAGGAGAGTAACCTAACAATTAACTTTATATTCTGTCGGGAGATACGAAGGAAAATGATGAGGGTTTGGTCAAAGACATAGTCTGTTAAGGATAGACACAAGGTGCTGGAGTAACTCAGTGGGTCAGGCAGCATCTCTGGTGGTGACGTTTTTGGATTGGTGACGTTTTTGGTCGGGGGGCCTCCTTCACATGTTGGGCTGTTGAAGACGCTGTGCGTTTGGTTGGAAAGGGAAGTGTCGTTGGCATGGTGTTATCTTTCAGGCACTTCATCATCAACTGTACACACCACATGGTGGTCCCACTGGCCCCAGCGTCTGCTCTCAGGGACGGGGGAAGGCTGAACAAGCACAGTGTTACCGGGTTGACCTAACTCTGCAGCCTTTTAACGCAAAGCAGTCCGCCACCACGAGCAAGTAAAGATCAGAAAAAAAAACCTTCAGATGCTGGAAATCTAAATTACAAACAGAAAACGCTGGTAGCTCTCGGCAGGTCAGGCCGCATCTGCGGTGGAGGCAGGTTCTCTGGATACTTTCAAGAGAGAGCTAGATAGGGCTCTTAAAAATAGTGGAGTCAGGGGATATGGGGAGAAGGCAGGAACGGGGTACTGATTGGGGATGATCAGCCATGATCACATTGAATGGCGGTGCTGGCTCGAAGGGCCGAATGGCCTACTCCTGCACCTATTGTCTATTGTCTATTGAAACAGAGTCAATGTTTGAGGTGGGAGGACCTCTCGACTGAACCACACAGAGCACTCAGGTTTCTTATGTCACCCAAGACCAGAACCTGCTGGCCAAAGATTTAGATTTTGAACTTTAGAGATGCAGCTTAGAAACAGGCCCTTCGGCCCACCGAGTCCGTGCCGACCCGTGATCACGCCGAACACGAGCACTATCCTACACACAATTTTACCGCGGTCCATTAACCTACAGACCTGTACGCCTTTGGAGTGTGGGAGGAAACCGGAGCACCCGGAGAAACCCCACGCAGTTCACGGGGGGGAGAACATGCAAACTCCGTACAGACAGCACCCGTGGTCAGGATGGAACCGGGGACTCTGGCGTTGTGAGGCAGCAACTCTACCGCTGGGCCAATGTAAATTGAGACAAGCTTAGTTTAGTCTAGAGAGAGTTCAGTTTAGTTTGTTCAAGGCAATAAGGCAAAGTTGAATCTAAGTGCATCGGTGATTTTCCATCTGCAGATCTGTTGTCTAATGGCAGAAGTGTGTGAGAATCCAGAACCTGGGGCTGCTGATCGGCAATGAGGGGTCGCTCCATTTGAGATAGAGATGAGGTGAGATTTTAGCAGAGCCTTTGAGTGTTTTGAAGGTAGATGTAGGCAAGAGGATGAATTGTTGAGGGGGAGTAATGAGGGCATAATTCGGCAAAACAGCGGGAGGGAGAATAGTCATAGAGTGATACAGCATGAAAACTGGCCATTTGGCCCAACTTGTGCACACCAACCAACATTCCCCCTCTACACTCGTCCCACCTGCCTGCGTTTGGCCCATATCCATCCCTCTATCCTGTCTATGCACCTGCCAAAATGTTTCTTAAACGTTGATAGGTATATGGACGGGAAGGGAATGGAGGGGTATGGTCTGAGTGCAGGTAGATGGGACTAGGGGAAAATAAATGGTCGGCACGGACTGGAAGGGCCGAGAAGGCCTGTTTCCGTGCTGTAATTGTTATATGGTTATATGGTTATATGGTTATATGGTTATATGGTTGTGATCATACCTGTACAAAAGTTACCCCTCAGGTTCCTATTAAATCTTGCCCCCTTCACCGTACACCTATGCCCTCTGGTTCATGATTCACCTACTCTGGCAAAAAGACTGTGTGTTTACCCTGTCTATTCCTCTCATGTCTGTGGCCATGAGGGTTTTTAATCAGAGGGTGGTGAATTTGTGGAATTCTTTGCCACAGAAGGCTGTGGAGGCCAAGTCAGTGGATTACAGAGATAGATAGATTCTTGATTAGTGGAGATGCCAGAGGTCATGGGGAGAAGGCAGGAGAATGCGGTTTGGAGGGAGAGATAGATCAGCCATGATTGAATGGCGGAGTAGACTTGATGGGCCGAATGGCCTAATTCTGCTCCTATCACTGGTGATCTTATGATCATGTGAGGCAGTGGCACAACTCTGCACAGAACCACAGAGACAGTATGTTTCAGTCAAATCCCTGCTCACTCTTTTAAACTCCAGCAGGTACTGAACAAACTTAGACTGTCCACCCTCCCCTCATGATGCGGCCCAGTCGATCCACTTTTGTCTCAATGGAGATCACCGCTGGTCAAATCAGCTGGGCAAGACTGGGACAATGAAGACATGAGGAACTGCAGAAGCCGGTTTAGAAAAATAGACAGAGTGCTGGAGCACCTCAGTGAGTCGGGCAGTTTCAGTGTGAAGAAGCGTTCCCCACCCGAAACATCGCCTATCCACGTTCTCCAAAAATCAGTCTGAGGGGTCCCCAACCCAAAACATTCATGTAGAAACCGAGAACTGCAGATGCTGGTTTATACCAAAGATAGACTCAAAGTGCTGGAGTAACTCAGTAGCTCAGGCAGCATCTCTGGAGAAAAAGGACAGGTGATGTTTCGGGGTCGGGGGTCTGACCAAGGGTCTCGACCCGAAACGTCACCCATCCTTTTTCTCCCGAGATGCTGCCTGACCCGCTGAGTTACTCCAGCACTTTGTGTCTTTTCTTTACAAAACTGGGACAGCCCACTCAGCCACGGGAAGCGTCAGCCAGCCAGACGGATCCGGGAGCTTTTGTTTGAAATCACTCTGCCTCTTCTTGACAAACGTCACCCTGCCCCTCCGCCCCTTACATCATCGATTCCTTGTCGGCCTACAGTGCCGGTGGGATCTCCCAGCAGCAAGCTGGAGAAAGCTCAGGAAGCCCGGCTCAGTTTCCTTTCAGTTCAGTTTACAGATCCAGCGATACAGCATGGAAACAGGCCCTTCGGCCCACCGAAGACTAGCACTATCCTACACACTAGGGGCAATTTACATTGACACCAAGCCAATTAACCTACAAACCGGCACGTCTTTGGAGCGTGGGGGGAAACCGAAGATCTCCGAGAAAACCCACGCAGGTCACGGGGAGAACGTGCAAACTCCGTACAGACAGCACCCGTAGTGGGGATCTAGGCAGCGACTTTACCGCTGCGACCCTGCGCGGCCTTTTCTCATGCCAGGAGTATTAGGATGAGAATGATCCTGGGGACTTTTCTACGAGAATTATCCCAGGAATTATTTATTTAACATATGATGAGCGTTTGACGGCACTGGGCCTGTACTCGCTGGAGTTTAGAAGGTTGACGGGGGGAGTCATTGATACTTACCAAATAGTTAAAGGCCTGGATTAAGTGGATATGGAGAAGAGGTTTCCACTTGTGGGAGAGCCTAGGAACAGAACGGAGATGAGGAGACATTTCTTTAGTCAGAGGGTGGTGAATCTGTGGACTTCATTGCCACAGACGGCTGTGGAGGCCCATGGATATTTTTAAGGTAGAGATTGACAGATTCATGATTAGTACGGGTGTCAGGGGTTATGGGAAGAAGGCAGGAGAATGGGGTTGAGAAGGAGAGGTCTGACATGATTGAATGGGAGAATAGACTAGATGGGCCGAATGGCCTAATACTGCTCCTGGAACCTCTGCACTTATCCTCCTACATCCCAAAGGACATGCTGGTTGGCCTGTGAATTGCCCCTAGTGTGGCGGGAGTGAATGTATAAGTGGGATAGCATAGAATTTGTGTGAGTGGGTGATTGACGGTCTGCATGGACTCGGTGGGCCGAAGGGCCTGTTTCTTTCCATGCTGTATCTTTCAATCAAACAAAGACTGCAGCTATGAGTCACGGTTGATATCACTATTATAGTAAACCTACTGAATGCAACTCACTCACTCACTCGCACTCACTCACTCACACTCACACACTCACTCACTCACTCACACTCACTCACTCACTCACGCTCACTCACTCACTCACTCACTCACTCACTCACTCACTCACTCGCACTCACTCACTCACACTCACACACTCACTCACTCACACACTCACTCACACTCACTCACTCACACTCACTCACTCACACACTCACTCGCACTCACTCACTCACTCACCCACTCACTCACTCGCACTCACTCACTCACTCACCCACTCACTCACTCACACTCACACTCACTCACTCACTCACTCACTCACACTCACTCACTCACTCACTCACTCACCCACTCACTCACACTCACTCACACTCACTCACACTCACTCACTCACTCACACACACTCCCACTCATTCGCTCACTCACACTCACTCACTCACTCACTCACTCACGCTCACACTCACCCACACACTCACTCACTCACGCTCACACTCACCCACACACTCACTCACTCACTCACACTCACACTTGCACTCATTCGCTCACTCAATCACTCTCACACTCACTCACTCATGCTCACACTCACTCACTCACTCACTCACTCACTCACTCACTCACTCACTCACTCACTCACTCACTCACTCACACTCACACTCGCACTCATTCGCTCACTCAATCACTCTCACACTCACTCACTCATGCTCACACTCACCCACTCACTCACTCACTCACACTCACAATCACCCACACACTCACTCACTCACACTCACACTCACGCTCACACTCACCCACACACTCACTCACGGGATAAACCTCCATGCAAACCCACAATCAACACACAGGAAACCCATGATAAGAGGAAGGCAGATAAGAATTTCTTATCTTCCTTAAATGACTTTTAAGATTGCAACGGTGTTGATTGACTTCCTTTGTTGCTCTTGCTGAGGGCATTTTTTAAAAACAGGTAGTTTGTGGAGAGTGTAACACAAACATTGTAGAATGCAGGGGCGGTGCCCCGAAACGTCGCCCATCCTTGTCCTCCAGCGATGCTGCCTGTCCCACTGTGTTAATCCAGGGCTGGGGCCTGGGTCGGTGGCACGGGGTCATCTGGAGAGGACTGGTGCGGTGGCGAGAGTGGAGAGGTCGGTGCGGCAGTCGATGATGGCACCGACCGACAGACGAGGACGGAGCACGTGGGAGTACGGACGCTGTTGCCGGGGGAAGGAACAATGGCGGACCTGGCACGGGGTAGTTTGCAACGGAGTAAGCACCCTTCATGGCCGACTGTTTGCGTACCCTGGATATACAAGCAAAGAATTTCACTGTGACTTGTCACATGCGACAATAAACTTGCTAGAATTTAGAAGATTGAGGGGGGATCTTATAGAAACTTACAAAATTCTTGAGGGGTTGGACAGGCTAGATGCAGGAAGATTGTTCCCGATGTTGGGGAGGTCCAGAACAAGGGGTCACAGTTTAAGGATAAGGGGGAAATCTTTTAGGACCGAGATAAGACTTTTTTTTTCACACAGAGAGTGGTGAATCTGTGGAATTCTCTGCCACAGAAAGTAGTTGAGGCCAGTTCATTGGCTATATTTAAGAGGGAGTAAGATGTGGCCCTTGTGGCTAAAAGCATCAGGGGGTATGGAGACAAGGCAGGTACAGGATACTGAGTTGGATGATCAGCCGGCGGTGCAGGCTCGAAGGGCCGAATGGCCTACTCCTGCACCTATTTTCTATGTATCTATGTTTCTAATAAAGTATTCAATTCAATTCACTTTGTGTCTATCTTCAGTATATACCAGCATCTGCAGTTCCTACATATCGCAGAAAAGTGTTCCACCTTCAGCTGAGCGATGTCTCTCTTTCTCTAGTCTCCAGTGGTACGGTTGTGACTTCACCCACAACACTCTGCCTCCAGAAACACACGTTCTCCTGCGTGGCCCGCTGAGTTACTCCAGCTTTTTGGGCCTTTCTTTGGTAAACCAGCATCTACAGTCCCTCGTTCTACCGTTGACTCCATTTATACATCGCGCTGCCTCGGCAAGGCCACTCATCGAGGACGAGTCTCACAACGGCCACTCTACACCTCCCCCATCGGATAAAAGGTACAGAAATGTGAAAACGCACGCACCTCCAGATTCGGGGACAGCTTCTTCCCGGCAGTAATCAGGCAACTGAACCATCTGCCTCATTGGAGACCCTCGGACTATCTTTGATGGGACTTTACCGGCTTTACCTTGCATTAAACGTTATTCACATTATTCCCTTTATCATGTGTCTGTACGCTGCAGAAAGCTCGAATGTAATCATGTATTGACTTTCCGCTGACTGGTTAGCACGCAACAAAAGCTTTCCACTGTACCTCGGTACACGTGACAATAAACTAAACTCAACTGAACTAAATATAAATTAAAGTTGATAGACCAAAAATGTTGGAGTAATTCAGCCGGACAGGCAGCATCTCTGGAAGGGTGACGTCTCGGGGCAGGAAGTCTGAAGAAGGGTCTCGACCCGAAACGTTACCAAATCCTTCTCTCCAGGGGTGCTGCCTGTCCCGCTGAGTTACTCCAACATTTTGTATCTATCTTCGATTTCAACCAGCGTCTGCAGTTCCTTCCTGTACATACAGTAAATGAAAGCTGTCGTTGTGTTGCCACTCATCTCCAGTATGATGTTATACCCAGATGTACACAAGATAACGAGATGCACAATGCCGTGGTCCGTAGGGTCTCCCGGTCGCCAAACACATTAACTCCCCCCTTCCCACTCCCGCACTGACCTTTCAGTCCCGGGCCTCCTCCTTTGTCAGAGTCAGGCCACACGCAAAGTGGAGAGACAGCGCCTCATGTTTCGCTTGAAGATAGATGCAAAATGCACGAGTAATTCAGCGGGCCAGGCGGCATCTCTGGAGAAAGGAATCGGTGACGTTTCCTATTCCTTTTCTTCAGAGATGCTGCCTGCCCCGCCGAGTTTCTCCAGCTCTGTCAATGGAGATGTACATGGACATTCTGTGGAATTCTCTGCCACAGATGGCAGTGGAGGCCAAGTCGCTGGACGTTTTCAAGAGAGAGTCAGGTTTAGCTCTTAGGTCTAACGGAATCAAGGGCGATGGGGAGAAAGCCGGAACTGGGGCACTGATTCTGGATGATCGGCCATGATCATATCGAATGGCGGTGCTGGCTCGAAGGGCCGAATGGCCTACTCCTGCACCTATTTGCTATGTTTCTATTCAGAAAACCTTTATGGAGGGCACCGAGAGGAGAACCGAGAGGTTAAAATGTTTGTGTCTATCTTCAGTGTAAACCAGCATCTGCAGTTCCTTCCTCCACCTCCGTTATGTTTCGCTTGGGCAGTTTACAACCCACGTGTTAAGAACGTTGGTTTCTCTAATTTCAAGTAACTCCAGGATTCCCCTCTCCTGTGCACCCCACCCTTGCCGTCCAACCAGTTCCACTGTCCGCATCCTTACGTCCCTCTAGTTATCACACTTTCCCTGGCCAACCGTGGGCCTGGTTTGTTCCGGCATGACCTCACTTCCAGTTTATTCCCCCCCCCCCCCCCCACCCCCCACCCCACACAACCTCCAGTTCCAGGGGCAACCACCTCCAAACCCGCATGTCTTGGGAAAGTGGGAGGAAACCCATCAGGTCACGGAGCGAATGTGCAAACTCTAGGGGCTAGTGGCACAGGAGGGGCCATTTCCAGAGGCCAATTCCCCGACATCTGTAAATGTCAGAGACAGACACAAAGTGCTGGAGTCACCCAGCGGGTCAGGCAGCATCTCTGGAGAAAAGGAACCGGTGACGTTTCGGGTCGAGACCTTTCTTCAGACCCTGTCGACCCAAGACGCCACCTATTCGTTGCCTCCAGAGATGCTGCCTGACCCGCTGGGTGACTCTGGCTTTGTGTGTCTCTCCCTGTGCCCAAGGCTGCTGGGAGCTGTGGGGAGGATGGGCCCAGACCTCAGTCTCGGCATGTCAGCAGTTGTTTCTATCTCCCAGAAGTAAGACAAGTATAAATGTTTCATTTCACGCTTTGTCGGGTTGTTTACGGATAATAAAGGCGTTCCCTTTGGGTTTTTATTTTCGCGGGCTTCTTTTGTTGCCCTTCGCCTGAGACTGCTCGCTTTGTTCCACGATTGGCCCCTGTTCCACCCATGCAAATCCACGCTTAGCCAGCGCTCTGACACTGGGAGCTTCCCACCCTTCCCACCCTTCACATCTCAAGAGAGAAAAAAAAAGCAGAGTTTATTTTTTTTTAAAAGCTCCATTTACATTTAATAGCGGCCGCGTTATTCAAATCTCTTCCCAGCCTGAAGTATTTTTGAAGTGGTCATTGTTCTAATGTTCAAAATGTGACATCACTCTCATTTCCCTCTTATCCACTCCACAGGTTTGAGGGCGGTTTTCCTCCGCCCCAGGTCTACGGTAGGCAGCACGCCGGCGCAGTCGCTGCCTCACGGCGCCAGAGACCCAGGTTCGATCCCGACTGTGGGTGCTTGCCTGCACGGAGTTTGTACCTTCTCCACGTGAACCTCGTGGGTTCTCTCCGGGTGCCCCGGCTTCCTCACACACTCCAAAGACGCACAGGTTTGTAGGTTAATTGGCCTGGTAAAATTGTAAATTGTCCCTAGTGTGTGTAGGGTGGTGTTAGTGTGCGGGGATCGCTGGTTGGCGCGGACTCGGTGGTCCGAAAAGCCTGTTTCCGCGCTGTATCTCTAAATTAAACTAAATCTCTAAACTAAACAAGAGTCTGAGTCAAGAGTGTTTTAGTCGAGTCAAGTCGAGTCAAATAAACTTTATTGTCATTTATAAAATACATCGATATATGCAGTTCCAAACGAAATTCCGTTGCATTTGGCTCCCTGTGCAACTCGATAATTAACAGAAGGATAAACTCGAAACAAAAATGGATAAAAGGATAAATAGACAATGGTGGCAGCCCATTACATGGC
The DNA here is from genome assembly GCA_963514005.1 of Raja brachyura. The sequence continues at coordinate 10,019,308 of OY740808.1, forward strand.
ATTCAGGAGTCTGATGGCTCGTGGGAAGAAGCTGTTGCAGAACCTTGATGTTCTGCTCCTTATGCTATGATGTCTTTTGCCCGAGGGCAGCAGAGTGAACAGTTCATGATGGAGATGTGTGGGGTCTTTTATAATACTGCTGGCCTTAGACACGCAACGTTTGGTCGCAATATCCCCGATTGAGGGGAGAGAAGTCCCGATGATTTTTTTACGCTGTCCTCACCACTCTCGGCACGGACTTCCAGTCGGAGGCTTTACAGTCCCCAAACCAGACAGCGACACAGCTGGTCAAAATACTCTCTATGGTGCCCCTAATCAAGGAAAGGTGGAGCCCACAATGCTCCATTGTTGGCTGTGGGCCCGGTGACAATGCGTGCGGTACGCAGGACAAATGAATGAAAGATATGCAAAAAGCAACGGTAATATTAACATTTTGGAAAAACCCAAGAACCCCCACAATTAAAATGTGGATTATGGAGATGTCGGAGACCTTACATTTGGAAAGAACTAGACTTGTCTTAATTGACAAACCAGAATGATTTGCTAGAATATGGTCTTCAGTTATTGATTTTCTGAAAGGGTAAACTGGTCCAGCACGGAAGCCTGACTGAAACTTGAACCCAGGATTCGATGAATGATCGTGCTATAATCTACGGACCTATCTCCAAAGCTGTATTATTGGTAACTTATTCTATTTTCTCGTCTTTTCCCATTCTTTCTATCTATAAGTAAAATAAACAAATAGAAGCTGTGTTAATATGTAATTGATAAACGATTTGATAGCTGGGATCCCAACTATTAACAATATGTAATTGATAAACAAAATGTGTTTTGATTATGATATGTATATGCTTTTAATAAAAATATTATTTTTAAAAAAGCAACGGTAATCAAGGGAAGGTGGAGCCCACAATGATCCCTTGTTGGCTGAGCACTCCAGCCAGCGATCAGGTCAGGTCTTTAATTCTTGGCCCGATACGGCCTCTGGGCCGAATGCTTTTGTGGATTCCCCCTCTTGAAGGACGTTCTGACATTGGCCACAGAGACTGAGGACACAGGGTGTTTGTGCAGAGGCATCGTCGTTTGCCCTTTCAATCCTCTCTCCCTCTTTCTTCAATATCAGTGCCACACTTGTTGTTTTCTGCTCCACTGGGAAACCTCCGCCCTGGGAGTTTGGGAAGCTGACAAACAACTTATCCTTTCTCTTTTCAATCGAATCTTTCAGAATCCAGGGACGCAAGACAACAACTCCAGGTTAACACCGACTGTCCCATTGATTTGTCCAGTCCCATTACATTTTATTGTTCTTATAGCAAGTCGAAAAAGCTTATTTTCTGGGAATTTTCTGAGGAGGTAGCCAACAAGTTGGGGGGGGGGGGGGGGGGGGTGACTTATACGAAGCCATTTACGACTGAGGTGAGAAAAAACCAGAGAGTTGTGAATTTGTTGAATTCCCTGCCACAGAGGGCAGTGGAGGCCAAATCACTGGATGGATCTAAGAGAGAGTTGGATGGAGCTCTAGGGGCTAGTGGAGTCAAGGGATATGGGGAGAAGGCAGGCACGGGTTATTGATTGGGGACGATCAGCCATGATCACAATGAATGGTGGTGCTGGCTCGAAGGGCCGAATGGCCTCTTCCTGCACCTATTTTCCCTGTTTCTCTGTTTCTATGTTTCTATATAGTAGTGCAATTTTTACACTGCTGTGTTCAACAGTAATTCTGTCCAAACTGTGGGTCACAATGCTATTTGGGTCGCTCTTTAGCTCATCCAGTGCCCTGGAGTTCATGTTCACATGTGATAGGAGCAGAATTAGGCCATTCAGCCCATCAAGCCACAGTGATGAATGCTGTGGTGGATGTTTGTGTTACATTTTTAATGTGTTTTTGTCTGCTCTTTTTCATTGTACCGCTACTGGCAAATTAATTTCACTTGCACTTTATGTGCAATGTGACGAATAAAACTGATTATTATTGTTTGTTGTTAGTCATGCGCAGTTCCTTCCTAAAGCGACATTCTTTAATTTTGAGGATATGACCTCTGGTCCTAGATTCTCCCACTAGTGGAAACATCCTCTCCACACCCACTCTGTCCAGGCCTTTCACTATTCCATAGGTTTCAAAGAGGTTTCCTCCTCATCCTTCTGGAACTATTTGGACTCTCTGAGGTGGTGTTTGGGGGGGGGGGGGGATAATAACCTGCATTATGGAGCGCCCAGGTTAGCTGTGACTGAGGTATAGTTCTGGAGTTGTCAACACCAAGGTGCAGGAGTGTCAGGGGTTATGGGGAGAAGGCAGGAGAATGGGGTTAGGAGGTGAAGATAGATCAGCCATGATTGAATGGCGGAGTAGACTTGATGGGCCGAATGGCCTAATTCTGCTCCTAATACTTATGACCTTATGAACACTCTCAGTGTGAAGGTGGGGAGTGACAGCGTACCCTAAGAAGGGTCCCGACCCAAAGGGCCACCTCTCCACATCCTCCGAAGGTGCTGCCTGACTCGCTGAGTTACTCCAGCACTTTGTGTCTATCTTTGGCATAGAGTCTGGAGAAGTGTTCCGACTTGCCACATAACCTAGCCATGTTCTCCAGAGATGCTGCCCGACCCACAGAGTTACTCCGGCACTTTGTGCCTTTTTCTTGATCCAATCACCTCACAGAAGAGATAACAGGGGTAAAGACTGTCGGAGGGTGGTGGGTGCAAGAGAGATGCTGCTTGTGAAAGACAGTAAGACAAAGACATACGCAGAACGGCATATGTAGGAGATAGACACAAAGTGCTGGATAAACTCAGCGGGTCAGGCAGCATCTCTGGAGAAAAGGAATAGGTGACGCATCGGGTCAAAGCCCTTCTTCAGAACCCTTTCGACCCAAAATGTCGCCTATTCCCTTCCCCGCAAAATGTCCTTCAGGGAATGTTGCTGACTGGCCCGGTCCAGACTGCAGGAGTACGTGCTGAGGGACGCACTGAAGCTCAGTGCGGTCAAAACCAAGACTCTGTGGGGGAGGAAACACATTCCAGGTACCTCACTCTGCAGGACATCGAGGGGACGAATCCTCAAAACATCATTAATGTTTTATTATTATTAATGTTTAGTGTTTTCTGAGTCATTCGTAACTGTCGCTGTATGTCATGTCATTACTTGTGGGCGGAGCACCAAGGCAAATTCCTTGTATGTGAATGCTTGGCCAATAAACTTACTTACTCAAACAAGGGATGCAATATCACTCTAGGATGCCACATGAGGGCAAAGGATGCCTGGTTTAAGGATAGTTCCAAACACAACTGAATATGGCATTAATGAATGTACAGGCGCTGAGAATATTAGAAGAGTTTTGCAGTTCTTATTTGGCACATTTTTATTATTTGAATAAAGTTTAATTATGGAAATAAAATCCCCCTCCAATAAAAAAAAATAATTCCTTGTTGATTTACACTCCAAGCAGCCACATATCAGGGGAGTCTCCGATTATGCCCCAGGGAAGCGTAACGAGACAAGCATCAACGACTGCTGGAAGATCATCAAACAGGAGACAGGTGCTCTTTGGTCTAGCAGTGGAAGGTGATGACTGTAGGCACTGTAGATGTCGTGATGGCACATTCCAACATGCGGGAGAACTTGTTGAGGGACGCACTGAAGCTCGGTGCAGGCAACGCCAAGGACCACGGTTTGAGGTCCTGTCCTGACTGGACACTGACCGGCCAGGCTTTGTTGGGCCTGGATTGAATGGATGTGGAGAGGATGTCTCCACTAGTGGGGGAGTCTAGGACCAGACGCCACAGCCTCACAACAAAGGGACGTACCTTTAGAAAGGAGATGAGGAAGAATTTCTTTAGTCAGAGGGTGGTGAACCTGTGGAATTCATTGCCGCAGAAGGCTGTGGAGACCAAGTCAATGGATGTTTTTAAGGAGAGTGACATGTTTGATTAGTAAGGGTGTCAGGGGTTATGAGGAGAAGGCAGCAGAATGGGGTTGAGGGAAAGATAGATCAGCCATGATTGAATGGCGGAATAGACATGATGGGCCGAATGGCCTAATTTTGCTCTGATAATTTATGAATTTATGAACAATCTCT
>OY740808.1:10023583-10041083 GCA_963514005.1 Raja brachyura
CGGCCCTTCCAGCCAGCACCGCCATTCAATGTGATCATGGCTGATCATCCCCAATCAGGACCCCGTTCCTGCCTTCTCCCCATATCCCCTGACTCCGCTATCTTTAAGAGCCCTATCTAGCTCTCTCTTGAAATTATCCAGAGAACCGGCCTCCACCGCCCTCTGAGGCAGAGAATTCCACAGACTCACCACTCTCTGTGAGAAAAAGTGTTTCCTCCTCTCCGTTCTAAATGGCTCACTCCTTATTCTTAAATTGTGGCCCCTGGTTCTGGACTCATCCAACGTCGGGAATATGTTTCCTGCCTCTAGTGTTTCCAAGTCCTTAACAATCTTATATGTTTCAATGAGATATCCTCTCATTCTTCTAAACTCCAGAGTGTACAAGCCCAGCTGCTCCATTTTCTCAGCATATGACAGTCCCGCCATCCCGGGAATTAACCTTGTAAACCTGCGCTGCACTCCCTCAATAGCGAGAATGTCCTTCCTCAAATTAGGGGACCAAAACTGCACACAATACTCCAGGTGTAGTCTCACTAGGGCACTGTACAAATGCAGAAGGGGGTGTCAGGGGTTATGGGGAGAAGGCAGGGGAATGGGGTTGAGAGGGGGAGATAGATCGGCCATGATTGAATGGCGGAGTAGACTTGATGGGCCAATTCCCCAAATTCTGCAGTAGAATTTTGGGGGGGGGGGATCCATGTGAGCAGCTACTACTCTCCACTACCCCAGCCCCTCGTACAAAGGCTGTCGAGCGATTCGTTTGCACTGTGGCCAGTGTTCAGTCGCTGTGTGACGTGCCCCTGCTGTAAGTGCGCATGTCCACACCTTGGGTGGTGTTGGGGAGATGACAGATGCTGAATGCCCCTCATTTATATATTTAATGTCTACACTGAGATCAGAGTCCTCTGCTGCAGAGTATCTGCAAATGCATAACCCGTCAGCTTTATTTGCTTAGTTTAATTTAATTTAGAGATACAGCGCGGAAACTCTGCCCTTTTGCCCACCGAGTCCGTGCCCGCCAGTGATTCCCGTTGCACTGGCACCATCCTACACAATAGGGACAATTTATAATCTTCACCTACAAACCTGTACGTCTTTGGAACGTGGGAGAAAACCGGAGCGCCCGGAGAAAACCCACGCGGGGTCACGGGATGAATGTACTAACTCTGTACAGACAGCGCCAGTGGTCAGGATCGAACCTGGGTTTCTAGCGCTGTATGAGGTAGCGGCTCCACTGCTGCGGCAAAGGCCCTTTGAGGTTTAAAGGGCCCCGGCCTCTTATGGATGGAAATGGCACGGGGCCGACGCCATCCTTTACCCAACTCGAGACTTTGGGATATAATTTATGCAGGAGAACCCTCAGCACGACACTGATGGCATTTGTTTTTTTCTCAACAGGTAGATGACGCCATGCTGATGTTTGACAAGACAACTAATCGGCATCGAGGTAAACATCCCATTTGCTTGTGTTTGGTTTGTGCCACAAAGGTTCCTTTGTGCTGTGAATTATCTTCAACAGTGTTTTTATTGTCACCTGTGCGAACTGCTTTAGACTTTAAGAATACTGCGCGGAAACCGGCCTTTCGGCCCACTGAGTCCGCACAGACTAGCGGTCACCTCGTGCACTAGACAGAGTTAGATAGAGCTCTAGGGGCTAGTGGAATCAAGGGATATGGGGAGAAGGCAGGCACGGGTTACTGATTGGGGACGATCAGCCATGATCACAATGAATGGCGGTGCTGGCTCGAAGGGCCGAATGGCCTCCTCCTGCACTTATTTTCTATGTAACTACCCTACACACACTAGGGACAATTTACAATTATACTAAGCCAATGAACCTACAAACCTTAGGTCTTTGGAGTGTTGTCACTGTCTTTAGCTCTCGTTTCCCTCTCCCCTGAATCTCAGTCTGAAGAAGGGTCTTGACGCGAAACGTCGCCTATTCCTTTTATCCAGAGACGCTGCCCGACCCGCTGAGTTGCTCCAGCTTTTTGTGTCTATCTTTGGTTTAAACCAGCATCTGCAGTTCCTTCCTGCACTGTATAATTCTCAACCATTTATAGTGCAGTTTACACCTCTGCATCTGACTTTCCATCTAATGAGTCTTAACAGACCAATTCGATGAGACTTGAAAGCTTTTAATCTTAGAGATACAGCGTGGAAAACACAACCTGTGGCCCACCGACCACACACTAGAGCCAATTTACAAAGGCCAATTAACTTATTTATCATACCTGTTTTATAGGTTTACAATATATTAGGGGTGGTCTTCCTGACAGTCTTCATGGCTGTCTTTGTGTAGAGATGATAGAGATACTTCTCATCTGTTTTTGGTTTAGTTTAGTTTAGAGATACAGCACGGAAACAGGCCCTTCGGCCCACCGAGTCCATGCCGACCAGCGATCCCCGCACATTAACACCACCTTACACCAGGGGCGATTTTTACGTTTATACCAAGCCGATTAACCTACAAACCTGTACGTCTTTGGAATGTGGGAGGAAGCCGAAGCTCTCAGAAAACCCACACGGGTACCGGGGAGAAGGTACAAACTCCGAACAGGCAGTAGCCGGGATTGAACCCGGGTCTCTGGCGCCGTAAGGCAGTGTCTCTACCGCTGCGCCACCGCGATGCCCACTGAGCAGCCAGCATGTGGCAAGTTAAGCAACTGAGTGGTGATGTCTTGGATCATGAACAAATTATCAGTGAGGAGGTATTGGTGGTGGTAAAGCACAATAAGGTGGTATTAAATCCCCAGGGCCTGATCAAGTGCCCTTGTGGGAGTCAAGAGAGAGTTAGATCTAGCTCTTAGGGCTAACGCAATCAAGGGATATGGGGAGAAAGCAGGAACGGGGTACTGATTCTGGATGATCAGCCATGATCACAGTGACTGGCGGTGCTGGCTCGAAGGGCCGAATGGCCTACTCCTGCACCTATTGTCTATGAGTTTATGAAGGAAATCGCGGGGGACTTTGCGGAGACATTTGCATCATCTTTAGCTGCAGGTACCGTGCCCGAAGACTGGAGGGTGGCTAATGTTGTATCGTTATTTAAGAAGGGCAGCAAGGATGAGCCAGGGAACTACAGACTATGCAGTATAAATATCGTCCACTTCCCTGTCTCATCAGTTCTCTCGGTGACCTTTTTTGTTTTTAGTTTTAGAGAAACAGGCCCTTTGGCTCACTGAGTCCGCGCCGACCAGCGATCCCCGCACATTAACACTATCGTACACACACTAGGGACAATTTGCATTTATCCCAAGCCAATTAACCTGCAAACCTGGACGTCTTTGGAGTGTGGGAGGAAGCTGAAGATCCCGGAGAAAACCCACGCAGGTCACGGGGAGAACGTACAAACTCCGTACAGACAGCGCCCGTAGTCGGGATCCAACCCGGGTCTCTGGCGCTGTGAGGCAGCAACTCTAACTCTCAACCTCTTCAAAAAATTCTATTGGATTCATGAAGCACTGTTTCCCACACACAAAGTCATTCTAATTCTCTCCAGGAATAAGGAACTGCAGCACCAAAGATAGACAGGATATCCAAATGCTGGTAGGTCCCTGTAGTAGAGAGGTTGAATTATCCCACTAATACTGCCCTGTTATTGCCACAGCTATCTACAACCTCCCTGCGCTCTAATTGACCTTGACTATGGGGAGGCCTGTAATACAGTCCCATCAGTACAATCATTCCCTTCCTGTTTCTAAGTTCTATCCATTAAGCCTCAGTGGATGATCCCGGAAGATTATCCTCTCCGAGCTTTGTAGTTATGTCCGCCCTGGTCAAAAAGGAAACTTCCCTCCCTCCCTCCCTCCCTCCCTCCTTCTCTCTCACCTGCATCTCTATCACATCTGTACCATCAATACCCTGGAACATTGAGCTGCCAATGTGGCCCTTCTTTCAGCAACGGTTTGAAGATCCCAGTCCCCCGAGCCATTCCATGTCCCAGGTTTGTCCACCTGACCTGTTGTGCTTAGAGCCTGAAAATATATCTAGTTCAAACTACCGGTTTATCTGGTACATCCCCACATTAGGGAAGTTGAAATCTCCCGCTAATATGCCCTGTTATTTTTACGGCTTTCTGCATTCTCTCTACACATCTCCTCCTAGTTTAGATTAGTTTATTGTCACGTGTACCGAGGTACAGTGAAAGGCTCTTGTTGCGTGCTAAACCAGCCAGTGGAAAGTTTTTTCAACAGTGTGAAAAATTTCCAAGAGTAAAAGAATACTCGTGGTGAAGTACCACGAGTTTGATTTTTTTATCAAACTCGGGAGAGCTCGTGGGTAAACTTGCATCGTGGGACAGGGCCTTTAGTGAAGTGTTTTATGGGCCTGACCTGGGATCGAACCCCCAACCTGACTCCAGTGAAGAATACGCCGGCAGCCAAGAATATACAGGATGACACTTACTTCACCTCCCTGTTCCCCTTGTGATGTTTTGGAGTCAGTGGTTGGAGGCAGAGATTACAAAATGGCTGCCTGGCCAGAAAGGAACGTCGAGGTTGGGAAGGGACGAACGGATGGGAAGCTAAAAAAGAATATTTCTAAGCAGCTGGCTCCAGCGCAGATCCCAAACAAAGGGGAGATTGTCAGATGGAGGTGTTGTCTCCGGAGAGTTGCCGGGAATGAAAGACCCAGCTCAGTGCTGTCATGTGAGCGTGTGACCTGGCTCTCTCATTGTGTTCAGCACAGGTTTTCTGCAGCCTTGATCCCAGCATTAGTGTAATCCTTTACTGCTACTGATACCCAGCGCATCCAGCCGGCCCTTAGAACAGATTAGTGCCGCCCGCACACTGTGGGCTCACTGGCGTTTTGTAAAGCGGTCCCTCAGCCTGATGCCTGTAAAGCAGTTCACCCCACCCCCCTCCCCAATCCCCCATCCCCCAGCCTGATGCCACAGCACATTCCTGCCCTTGTTCATCCTCTCTTCCCATCACCGCTGCTCACTTTCACACAAGAGCCACCTCCAGTGTTCTGCTTCTGCGCCTCTCCCCTCCGCTCCACTCCTTGTAACACGCAATCCCCCCTCATCATCTCTCAAGGTTCCCTACTTTACCAATCCGGCCTCAGTTAAAACCACGATGAGGCCAAATCCGTTGTTTGTATTGGCATGCGTGTGCTGGGGGTGCGTGTGTGTGATGGGCGTGTGTGATGGGCGCGTGTGATGGGCGCGTGTGATGGGGTGTGTGTGTGTGTGTGTGTGTGTGTGATGGGCGCGTGTGATGGGGTGCGTGTGTGTGATGGGCGCGTGTGATGGGTGTGTGTGTGTGTGTCTGTGTGTGTGATGGGCGCGTGTGATGGGGTGCGTGTGTGTGATGGGCGCGTGTGATGGTGTGTGTGTGTGTGAGATGGGCGCGTGTGATGGGGTGCGTGTGTGTGTGTGAGTGTGTGATGGGTGTGTGTGTGTGTGTGTGATGGGCGCGTGTGATGGGGTGTGTGTGTGTGATGGGCGCGTGTGATGGGGTGTGTGTGTGTGTGTGTGTGTGTGTGTGTGATGGGCGCGTGTGATGGGGTGCGTGTGTGTGATGGGCGCGTGTGATGGGTGTGTGTGTGTGTGTGTGTGTGTGATGGGCGCGTGTGATGGGGTGCGTGTGTGTGATGGGCGCGTGTGATGGGGTGCGTGTGTGTGATGGGCGCGTGTGATGGGGTGCGTGTGTGTGATGGGCGCGTGTGATGGGGTGTGTGTGTGTGTGTGTGATGGGCGCGTGTGATGGGGTGTGTGCGTGTGATGGGCGCGTGTGATGGGTGTGTGTGTGTGATGGGCGCGTGTGATGGGTGTGTGTGTGTGATGGGCGCGTGTGATGGGCGCGTGTGATGGTGTGTGTGTGTGTGATGGGGTGTGTGTGCGCAATGGAGGTCATGCGTGTGCTGGAGGTCATGCGTGTGCTGGAGGTTTAACACACTGGGGAAGGTCCTCTGTATGCATAGTGGGCAAAGTGGAGGAAGTTTAGCTCACAGACACAGCGCAGAAACAGGCCCCTCGGCCCACGGGTCCACGCTGACCATCGATCAGCCATTTGCACGGGTTCTATGATATCCCACGATTAGAACGGGTGTCAATGGTTCTGGGGAGAAGGCAGGGAAATGGGTTTAGGAGGCAGAGATCAGCCACGATTGGCTGGCGGAGTGGACTGAATGGGCCGAATGGCCTAGTTCTACTCCTGTAACTGAACTTGTGAACATTCGCATCCACTCCCTGCGGACAAGGGGCGATCTCTAGAAAAGAATCTACAAACCCGCGCATCTCTGCGATGTGGGAGGGAACTGGAGCACCTGTAGAAAACCCACGCGGTCACAGGGAGAACGTGCAAATTCCACACAGACAGCGCCCCTGGTCAGGATCAAACCCGGGTCTGTGGCGCTGTACGGCAGCAGACCTACCTGGTGCACTACTGTGCTGGAATTGTATTCTCAGGATAAGGATCTTCATTTGATGCACTGCCCTTTTGTATGACCTCTGCAGTGGGCGTTTCCGGTTGCTCCAGCCTTGGTCTGAAGAAATGCTCATGGATTTACCCCTGCACAGACTAGTGCGGATTCTCAAATGATAATCAGAGTAACAAACAAATCCTGAGCAGGTCGGGCAGCATCTGTGGAGAAAAAAAACAGAGTTAACCTTTCAGGTTTGGTCAGAAGTTTTGATGAAAACTCATCGACCCAACATATGTTCATAAGTTCTGGGTGCAGAATTAGGCCATTCGGCCCATCGAGTCTACTCCGCCATTCGACCATGGCTGATCTATCTTTCCCTCTCAACCCCATTCTCCTGGCTACACCCAATAACCCCGGACACCCTTACTAATCAAGACTTATTAACCGTTCCTCTCTCCCCAGATGCTGTCCGGCCTCCTGAGTATAAGAAGGGTTCCGTCCCGAAACGTCACCTACTCATCGGGTCAGGCAGCATCTGTGGAGAAGAGAGGTACCTACCCCTTTTCTCCACGGATGCTGCCTGACCCACTGAGTTAGTCCAGCACTCTGTCTCAGGTTTCCAGCATTTTGCTTGTAAAGATGCAGTGCGGAAACAGGAGGCAAAAGTCGGCCATTTTGAAACAGGCCCAAACACTCGCCCTCCTCTCCCTGCTTCAACTATTCCCTTTTTACTTCAGAGACTTCCATTCACTTTGTGACCATTAATTCGGGATTCCCTCATCAAAGGAAATTAATTTAATTTAGTATTATTACTACCATTGATTCTATTTGTGAATTTGCTCAAATCCATCTTTTGCTTCAAGTTAACACCTCGGTCTCCAAAGACGATTTTATTGGTTCATTTTAATTTAGAAAGGGGTCGTTTAAAAAAAAAACTACAAATGATACTCCTGCCCACTCCACCATTGATGCAAGACGTCTCGGTACGGAGAGCTGGCGGCGGTGGTTTTCTGGAGGTCTACGCTGACTAATATTGAAAGGCCACCGTGTTTTAGAAACATAGAGAATAGGTGCAGGGGGAGGCCATTCATCGCTGATCATCCAAAAATCAGTGCACCGTTCCTGCTTTCTCCCCATATCCCTTGCTTCCGTTAGCCCTAAGAGCTAAATCTAACTCTTGGAGTTGCCTCCTGGATCCTGCAGTGTGGCTGATGCTTCACTCCCCCCTGTACTCTGTACGGGCTCAATCCCCCCCCAACTCTGGCCTACTCTTCACAGTGTAACTCTCCGTCTCAGAGCAACTCCCTGCAGGGCTGGTAGTTTACAGGCGGCAATATTCCAGCAACCGCAGGCATTAGGAGGCAGACGAAACATGCAAACATCACCTCGTCTGAGAACAAACTTTGCAAATGGATGTCCTATTCTTTTGCAAATTAGGTTTTTGCTTATGTAAAAATAGAGTCGAGACAATGAAAACCCTCGGGCAATGCGGCCTGACTGACCCCTGACCTGTGACCCAGGCCCAGCCCCCTGAACGCACAGATTGCAGCTCCCTGCAGCTCCACCGCATCTGCCGCTGCTGCCCATAGACGGGGCGTGTCGCCGCGGCAACCTCAGGTGGGGCAGCCCAACGGTGGAGCCTGTGAACAGCGGGCAGTGTTGGGCTGGCCAGTACAGTGGTGGAATATGTAGGGTGCGCACACACACACACACACACACACACACACACACACACACACACACACACACACACACACACACACACACACACACTCGCACTCGCACACGCACACGCACACACATACACACACACACTCACACTCGCACTCGCACACGCACACGCACACACACACACACACACACACTCACATACACACACAGTGCGCACACACGCACACGCACACACACACACACACACACACACACTCACACTCACATACACACACAGTGCACACACACACACAGTGCACACGCACACACACGCACACACACACACACACACACACACACACACACACACACACACACACACACACACACACTCACACACACTCACACTCACACACACACACGCGCACACACACACACACAGTGCACACACACACACTCACACACACACACACACTCACACACACACACACTCACATACACACACAGTGCACACACACACGCACACACACACACACTCACACTCACACTCACATACACACACAGTGCACACACACACAGTGCACACACACACACACACACACACTCACACTCACATACACACACAGTGCACACACACACACACACAGTGCACACACACACACACACACACACACACACACACACTCACACTCACATACACACACAGTGCACACACACACACAGTGCACACACACACACACAGTGCGCACACACACACCCACAGAGTGCACACGCACACACACACACAGTGTGCATATACACACACACACACACACAGTGCGCATACACACACACACACAGTGTGCATACACACACACACACAGTACACACACACACACACAGTGTGCATACACACACACACAGTGCGCACACACACACAGTGCGCATACACACACACACACACAGTGTGCATACACACACAGTGTGCATACAAACACACACACAGTGCACACACACACACACAGTGCACACACACACACACACACAGTGTGCGCACACACACACACACAGTGCACACACACAGTGCTCACACACACACATACTTAGGAGGGGTGGGGTGGGGGGGAGGTCTGTGTGAAAGCAATCAGCTCCCAGTTGCAAATGAAAGTAGCTTCGTACCAGAGCGCCCGTGAAAGGGTTCCTCCTGCAAAGACACACGTTCATAAGTTATAGGAGCAGAATTAGGCCATTCGGCCCATCAAGTCTATTCCACCATTCGATCATGGCTGATCTATATTTCCCTCTCAACCCCATTCTCCTGCCTTCTCCCCATAACCTCCTGACACCCGTACTAATCAACCCGTGCTAACATCGACTTGCATTTAAATAGCGCCTGGTACTTCTGCAGCCTTCCCCAAATGTTTTGACAAGAGTACAGCACAGGAACGGACCCTTCGGCCCGCAGTGTCTGTACCGAACGTGATGCCAAGTTATACTGATCTCACCTGCCTGTGCATGTGTCAGTTTAGTTTATTGTCACGTGTACCGAGGTACAGTGAAAAGCCTTTGTCGTGCACTAACCAGTCAGCGGAAAGACAATACGTGATTACAATCGAGTCGTCCACAGGGTACAGATACAGGATGAAGGGAATAACCCTCCTTGTCCCAAGCCCCCACCCCACTAACTCCTCTGTAAACCCTTGTCATGTGTTGGCATCCTTTTAAACACTTATCTAAATCACCTCAGCAAACCCAGGCTTAATCCCTGCAACCTGTTTTTGTCCTCTAATGCTTTAACCCCTTGCTGAATGAGTCAACGTGGCTACAACTTGGCACGGTGGTGCAGCGGTAGAGCTGCTGCCTTATAGCGCAAGAGACCCGGGTTCGATCCTGACTACGAGTGCTGTCTGTACGGAGTTTGCATGCTCTCCCCGTGATGGCATTGGTCCGGTTTCCTCTCGCACTCCAAAAACGTGCGTTTTGTGGGTTAATTGGCTTCTGTAATTGTGAAAGTTGTCCCTAGTGTGTAGGAGACTGCGAGTGTACGGGATGATCATTGGTCAATGTGGACTCAGAGGGCTGAAGGGCCTGTTTCCACGGTGTATCTTTAAAGGCTAAAAGTCTCTTAAGTCTAAATAATGATGGGACCTTAAACCAGTGCAGGCATGAAACATATATGTTTGTAGATTAATTGGCTTTGGTGATATTGTAACTTGGCCCTAGTGTGTAGGATAGGGGTGAGCGCTGGTCGGTCCAGACTCGGTGGGGCGTAGGGCCAGCTTCCTTGCTGTATCTCTCAAGTCCCACACAGTCGGTGAGCGTTTCCAACCAACCCATACCCCCCAAAGTACTGGGGTGACTTTTAGTCACGGGCAGCGTGGTGTGGAGGGAGGGGACAGGGCTGCGTTGTAGAAAGCGGAGTTGGCGGTGAGCGGAACAGGCCTGGATGTTGTTTAACGCGAGGAGGCTGGTTTGGACAAAAGGGGTCAAATCTGCCGCGCTGTATTATTCATGGAAACAGAAGTGCGGCTGAATTATTAATGGCGACGACTCAGCAGGTGCGTGAGAGTGGGGGTAGGGTTACAGCGCTCGTGCCTCGACCACCGCCAGTCAGCAGCACCCTCGGGTGCCTCCCAGCGGGCGCGACGCCAGCACTCCCCCCCTCCCCCCCCCCTCCTCACACCCACCCGCTGCGCCTGACAACTCACCCCCCCTCACCCAGGGGGGGGCCCTGATCCAAGATCACTGGGACCACCCCCCCCCCCCCGTGTGAGGTCACCGCCCCGCCCCGGGGCCCCCTCTGTCCCACCACCCCGACACCGGGCGTCTTTAATGAAGTAACATCCGACACAACCCACTAATCATCTGCATCCCACTGACTTGGCCTCCACAGATTCACCACCCTCTGACTAAAGAGAGTGCCCTATCTTGTGGAAGGACGGTTCAGGAGCCTGATAACAGAGGGGAAGAAGCCGTTCCTGAGTCTGGTGTGACGCACTTTCAAGCTTCCGTTTCCTTCTGCCCGACGGGAGCAGGGAGAAGAAGGAATGACCGGGGTGGGACGAGTCTTTGGTTGTGTCTAGGAAGGAATTGCAGATGCTGGTTCGTCTGAAGAAGGGTCGCGACCCGAAACGCCGCCCATTCCTTCTCTCCAGTGACGTTGCCTGTCCCGCTGAGTTACTCCAGAATTTTGTGTCTACCTTCGATTTAAATCAGCATCTGCATTGACTTCTTACACATTATAAATTATCTATTTGAAACAGTGATCATTGGTGGAAGATTACTACAATGTGCTAAACAGACTTGCAGTTTGGGCTTATTTTCACTCAATAGTCACTAAAATAGATGTCAATGTCCACATCAATTATGTCATCAGGTGCTTGGGATTAAAGAAAGCCGAGAAAGCCCATGTGTCTATCTTTGATTATGGCGGCTGGTTTTTCTGAGGAAACTTGGAAGTGTAGATGGAGTCAGTGGTT
Organism: Raja brachyura; assembly: GCA_963514005.1. Next base: position 10,035,061 of record OY740808.1, read on the forward strand.
GGACGGTTGAGCCCCAACAGGTAGTTGACAAGCAGGGCCTCACTACACCACAGTGAGGGGCAGACAACCAGTAGGATGGGAACAGTGGCAGGGATTCTGGTTGCTGTATAAATTAACACCCCCCCCCCCAGAAATCTCACGTGGAGTTGATGCTGGGAATTTAATTTAATTTAGACAATAGACAATAGGTGCAGGAGTAGGCCATTTGGCCCTTTGAGCCAGCACTGTCATTCAATATGATCATCCAGAATCAGTACCCCGTTCCTGCTTTCTCCCCCTATCCCTTGATTCCGTTAGCCCGAAGAGCTAAATCGAACACTCTTGTGAATACATACAATATAGGACAAATAGAGATCCCTGAGGTGCTTGGAAGCCGCAGAAGGAAGGTCCCTGCTGGTGTGTGGAAGACCATGTTTAGTTTAGTGATACAGCGCGGAAGCAGGCCCTTCGGCCCAGCGAGTCGGCACAGACCAACGATCCCCCCTATACACTAGCACAATCCAGCACACTAGGGACAATTGACAATTTTAACTAAGGCAATTAACTTACAAAGTACATCTTTGGAGCGTAGGGAGGTGACCGGAGCACCCAGAGAAAACCCACGTGGTCATGGGGAGAACATGCAAACTCCGTACAGACAGCACCGTTAGTAAGGATCGAACCCGGGTCTGAGGCAGCGACTGTGCCACTGTGCTGCCGTTGTGGTGAGGAGTTGCTGATCACCATTGCACTCGTGTAACGGGAGTCCAACTCTGAACGAGCACCATCACCTGTATTGGAACTTGTAAGTGTGCAACACAGCAAGGGTCTTTGGGCCCACAATGTCTGAAGAAGGGTCTCGACCCGAAGCGTCACCCATTCCTTCTCTGCAGAGACGCTGCCTGTCCCGCTGAGTTACTCCAGCATTTTGTGCCTATCTCCGGTTTAAACCTGCAGTTCCTTCCCAGCCAGAATGTCCGTGCCGAAGGTGATGCCGCCAAATTAAACGTGGTTAACGTGCCGCTCGTTTGACTTTCAGGGTTTGGGTTTGTGACCTTTGAGAGCGAGGACATCGTGGAGAAGGTGTGTGAGATCCACTTCCACGAGATCAACAACAAGATGGTGAGTGAGGAGCGTTTTAAGTTTGGAGCTACGCTACGGAGACAGTCCGCGCCGACCAGCGATCGCCCCTTCAAACTAGTTCTATCTTGTCCCACATTCGCACTCACTCCCCACACACTCGCAGCGATTCCCAGCGGGGAATTAACCCGCAAACCCGCAGATCTTTGGGATGTGGGAGGAAACCGGAGCACCCGGAGGAAACCCACACGGTCACAGGGAGAACGTGCAAACTCCACACAGACGGTACCCGAGGTCAGGATCGAAGCGGGGTCTCTGGTGACGTGAGCCAGCAGCTCCTGCAAATGCGCGGCTGTCATAGAGGCATACAGCAGGGGGGCAGGCCCTTCGGCCCAACTTGCCAGTGCCGACCAACATGCCCCATCTATGCCCGCGTTTGGCCCATACCCCTCTAAAGCTCTGCTTAAGGCCTACTGCGCCCTTGTAAACGTTGGCGGGTGTGTAGAGGTGAGGGAGTGTGGGGTGGGTTATACTGGGGTATGTGTCTGTGTCTGAGTGTCGGGGGAACGTTGGCAACATCTGGCCAAGCCGGGTGACGTGCTCGTGGGGCCACGGTGCCAGGCAGATGAGGACTCTGCCCCAGCCAACCCATTTCCATGGTTGCACCCCTTGAGAAAGAACATGGAGTGGCCACGGGCGCCATGGAGGGGTTCTGGGACCGCTGGGGGGGCGGGTTGGGGGGGGGGGGTGGGGTTCGACTGTAACCTGGATCAGGATTATAACATAGTCATTTTATATTTAGTCGTAAAAAGCCGTGGTAATTTTTTTGTATTACGGTGCTGGGTGTGTTTGGTTCAGTTAAGTTCGCAGCGATACAGCACGGAAACAGGCCCATCGACCCACCGAGTCCGCTCTGACCAGCGATCCTCACAAACTAACACTATCCTACACACACACACACACACACACACACACACTCTCTCTGTCTCTCTGTCTCTCTGTCTCTCTGTCTCTCTGTCTCTCTGTCTCTCTCTGTCTGTCTCTCTGTCTCTCTGTCTCTCTGTCTCTCTCTGTCTCTGTCTCTCTCTGTCTCTGTCTCTCTCTCTCTCTGTCTCTGTCTCTTTCTCTCTGTCTCTCTATTGTACAATTTGACCAAGACAATTAACCTACAAAACGACACATCTTTGGGGTGCCGAAGGTAACCTGAGCACCCGGAGAAAACCCACGCGGGTCACAGGGAGAACGTACAAACTCCGTACAGACAAGCACCAGCAGTCGGGATCGGACCAGGGTCTCTGGCGCTGTGAGGCAGCAACTCTACCGCTGCGACACCATGTTGTTATTGTTTCTTCTGTGACGTATTATTGTAAATAAATGAATAAATGTTATTTTGTTAACCAAACACGCTGTGGATGGCGCAGAGCACGCATGCTGGTGGCGTGTCCCGGGGCCCAGCGAGGGGCAGTAACTGACCTCTTTACCCCGTGCAGGTGGAGTGTAAGAAAGCGCAGCCGAAGGAAGTGATGTCGCCGACTGGAACGGCCCGAGGTCGCTCCAGGGTCATGCCCTACGGAATGGACGCCTTCATGCTGGGGATAGGCATGCTGGGTAAGTGGCGCCCCACGCTCTGGGCCGCCCGGTCAAGATCAAATAAACCCCTTCGCCCCCTCGGATAGAGGGGGCGAGGGGGTTTATTTGATCTTGACAATGCCCTCGTCTGCCCTACTCACATCTCTCCTTCCTGCCTCTCTCCCCTTCCGTCCCTCACTCCTGTCTTTCGCTCCCTTCTCGTATCCCTCTGCCCCCCACCACCCCGCCAACCAGTCTTCCTGCCACCCCTCTATTCCCTCTCTCTTCCTTCCCACCTTTCTGTCCCTGCTCTCTCCACCTCATCCAACTTTTCCCCCTCTCTCCCCTCCTCATTCCCCTCCCGCCCAACCCCCTCCCCTCCTCCTCTCCCCTTCCCTCTCCGCCTCTCCCTCCCTCCTCTCTCTCCCCTTCCGCCTCACCATCCCACCATTACCTCCCTCTACCTCTCCTCCCTCCCCCTCTCCTTCAGGCTGTTTGGCCCATCCAGGGAATGCTGACCCTCCAGCCCTTCACCGACCGGTTCAGACCTTATTGTTGCCACTGTGTGTGTGTGTGTCCTGACTTCTCAGTCTCCCTCTCTCCCCCTCCCCCCTCTCCCGCTGCTCATTCTGCAGGATACCCGGGATTCCAGGCTGCTTCCTACGCGAGTCGGGGCTACACTGGACTCACGCCAGGCTACACCTACCAGTTTCCAGGTACGTTGGGAACCGCTCCACCGTGAACCCCTCTCCCCCCCTCTCCCCCCTTCTCCTCGTGCCCAACAGGAAGCATATTTAGTGGAGTATAAAACGCTCTTGTTTCTGGTCAAGTTCTGAGATGCAGCGCGGAAACAGGCCCTTCGGCCCACCGAGTCCGCACTGACCCGCACATCAACACTATCCTACATACACTAGGGACAATTTTACACATGCACACCAAGCCAATTTACCTACAAACCTGTACGTCTTTGGAGTGTGGGAGGAAACCGAAGATCTCGGACAAAACCCACGCAGGTCACGGGGAGAACGTACAAACTCCGTACAGGCAGCACCCGTAGTCGGGATCGAACCCGGGTTCCAGCACTGCAAGGCAGTAACTCTACTGCTCTGCCACCATTTTTAGTGCGGAGTTTGACAAGTTAGTAGGAGTGTCGATGGTTACGGGGAGAATGTGGTTGAGAGGAAAAGATGGATCAGCCATGATTGAATGGCGGAGTAGACTTGATGGGCTGAATGGCCTAATTCTGCCCCTATCACTTATGAACGACCATCGAGCGCCCGTTCACACTAGTTCTGCATTATCCCAGCAGCATCACAGTGATTCAATGCAATGATACATGATTGTCTCATGTACCTAGGAACAGTGAAATGCTTTGTTTTTGCAGACAACATTGAAAAAAAAAGGCTGCATTAAAAACGGCATTAATGCAAATATGCACAAATTAAAACCACGTATCCCTGCAATTTCCTCCATTTCATCTCCCCAGTTCTTGGTTTAGTCTAGAGATTGAGCATGCAAACCGGCCCTTTGGCCCTTCGAGTCCACACTGACCATTGACCACCTACCTGTACACTAGTTCTATGTTATCCCACTTTCACAAACACTCACAACACACACAGCAGGGGCGATTTACAGAGGCCGGTTAACCGACAAACACGCACATCTTTTGAGATCGACTCCAAAAATGGTGGAGTAACTCAGCGGCTCAGGCAGCATCTCTGGGGGAAAGGGAACAGGTGACGTTTCTGCAGGCTCGATTCTTTGGGATGTCGGAGGAAACCCAAGTTGGAGGACGCGCAAACTCCACAGAGACAGCACCCGGGGTCAGGATCGAAGCAGAGTCTCTGGAGCTGTGAGGCAACGGCTCTACCGTCCCCCTATTTAATTGTTCTCTTGGTTTGTCGCCCCCTCCCCTGCGTGTGTTTGCCCCGTGTCCAGGTCCGTTGCTGCTGCCTCCGACCGCAACCCTTCCATCATCTGCCGGGAGAGCGGGCCAGACCGGGGTACAGACCTCCCAGTGGCCACCCTCAATGCTGCTCCAGGACTGGCCAACAGGAGGTGAGCAGTGACACAGAATGCTGGAGTAACTCAGCGGGTCCGGCAGCATCTCCGGAGAGAAGGGATAGCCTGAAGAAAGGGCCCTGACCCTTCTCTCCAGAGATGGCGTCTGACCCGCTGACTTACTCCAGCACTTTGTAGTGGTCTTCAGAGGTGTGTGGCAGACGCGGGGGTGGGGTGGGGGGGTGCAGGTTTCTACCCTGAACCTCCTGCCCCATCTAATCCCACACTCCATCCTCTCTGATACCTCCCCTTCTACATTTTGTCATCTCTATTCCAACAACCCCCCCCCCCCCCCCCCCCCACCTCCTCCTTCTCTCCATTCTCGCAAGCACGAGGAAATGGACTTGCATCTGAACTCCAATGTTGAAAACTTATAGATTTTTGTCCAAGGGTAATGTGGGGGGCTGTCCACTGAGTGGCAGTGCTGAATCAGCTCTAAAGTGGAGGCAGCTTCAGCCTGTGGTGGGACGGATGCTCACAATACACTCTCCTCCCCTCCTCCACTCCTCCACTCTCCCCTCTCCCCCTCTCCTCTTCCTCTCCCCTCCTCCACGCCTCCACCCTCTCCTCCTCTCCTCTCTTCCCATCTCTCCCATTCTCCCCCCTCCTCTCCTCCTCTCCCCTCCTCCACTCTCCTCACCTCCTTTCCCCTCCCCTCTCCTCTCCTCCCCCCCTCCTCCCCTCCCCTCTTCCCCTCCCGCCTCCCCGCCTCTCCCCTCCTCCCCTCTCCCCTCCACTCCCCTCTCTGCCTCTCCCCTCCTCTCCTCCTCTCTTCTCCACTCTCCCCTCCCCTCCACCCCTCTCCTTCACCCCTCTCCTCGTCCTCCTCTCCTCCTCTCCCCTTCTCACCTCACCTCCTCTCTCCTCCTCCTCTCTCCTCTCCTCCCCTCTCCTCCCTGCCTCTCCCCAACACCCCTCCTCCCCTCCCCCCTCCACTCCCCTCCCATCCTCCCATCCTCCCCCTCCTCTCCTCCTCTCCCCTCCTCCTCCTCTCTCCCCTCCACTCCCCTCCTCCCCTTTCCTCCCCTCCTCCCCCCTTTCATCCCCTCCCCTCCTCTAATCCTCTCCCCTCCTCTAATGCTCTCCCCTCCTCTGATCCTCTCCTCCCCTCTCCTCTCCCCCTCCCCTCCACGCCCCTCCCCTCAGCACCTCTCCTCCCCTCCCCGCCTCTGCTCCCCTCCTCTCCCCTCTCACCTTCCCACCCCTCCCCTCCCCTCCTCTTCCTCTTCCATCACATTACTTCTCTCCCCCACCCCCCACAGATATATAGTTTAGTTTACTCTATTATGGTCATGTATACCGAGGTTCAGTGAAAAGCTTGTTGTTGCACGCTG